>JAMPIV010004968.1:0-517652 GCA_024509875.1 Oreohelix idahoensis
CCCTCCATTCTCTGTCCAATTCCTACTCAAGTCCACTCCTCAAAGTTTCCTTCCCCTGGAATGTCTCATATGCGCGCTTGAAAGAGCGTCGAACCTTCTGACATTTTTGAAAGATTTCCTGTGATAGCGGTGGAATATCCCTGCCACTATCATCATCTTCGTCAGTTTTGGCGATCGTCAGGAGATGGTCGGAGGTTGGCACTGGTTTTTCCAAGTATCTCTTTAAGAGATTTAAATGGAAAACCTTCTCCTTTCCTTCAATAGAGATCTGGTAGTTAGCCTTAGAAATCTTTTTCAGGACGGTAAACGGCCCTGGCCATCCGATCTTCAGTTGGTTGTTCTCGGTAGGGAGCAACATCAAAACTTTCTCTCCTGCTTCCAGTTCTCTCTCTTCCGCGACTTTCCTGTATCGGTTAGCGTGCTTTGTGCAAGCTCGCTTAAAGTTAGTCGTTGCTAGGTCCCACCCTAGTTTCAACCGTTCCTTTAAAACCGACACATATTTACTGGCTGAGACAACTGTCTCATCAGCCTTCTCGTCTGTCAGAGACTGAAGTAAGGCTTCAAGCGGGCCCTTAATGGGTCTGCCGAATAAGAGTGTAGCTGGCGGAAATCCTGTGGAAGTATGAGGAGATTCTCTGTAGCCAAATAATGCTGCAGGAATACAGAGATCCCAATCTTCAGGTTTCACTTGTGCCAGCTTACTTAGCATCATGGTGAGGTTTCCATTAGCACGTTCCACGAGCCCATTTCCGGCCGGAGTATATGGCTTAGTGTGGATGTGCTGGGTTCTCAAGATCTTAACGATCTCATCCATCAACAGGTTTCGGTATGGAGATCCATTATCCGTCAACACTTGCTGAGGGAATCCCAACCGAGTGAAAATCTGCACGAGGGCTTCTGCGACATGCTTGGCATCTGCGCATGTTAGCGGGATAGCTTCTGCCCATAAAGTGCATGTATCGACTAAGGTCAGCATAAACCTGTTCCTTCTTTTAGTCCTTTCGAAAGGCCCTAAAATGTCGATCACAACCCGTTCGAATGGTGTTCCCATTATTGGCATTTCACCCATGTGGACTGGGGGGTGTCCGTTGCTTGGGTGGCACACGTTGGCACTGGGCACAGGATTTGACATATCTGATAATATCAGTATTTACTCCTGGCCACCAATAATGAGTGGTTATACGTTGGTTTGTGGCGTTCTGTCCCATATGTCCGCTAAAGGGAAGAGAGTGCCCCATTTCTAGGATTTGGCTTCTGTACTGTTTCGGTACTAGGAGCTGGTTGTAACCTTGGTCAGGCTTGCCCGTTCTCCGATAAAGTACGCCATCCTCAGAAAAAAATGTCCCCGTGCTGTTTGGGTTCCTTAGCCATGGGCAGTTTCCTAAAGCAGGGTGCCAAAGTAGGGTCCTTGTATTGCGCTTCTTTAAGTTCCATAGGTAACAAATTTGGCGCAGGCTCCCGTTCCTTCTTGGTTTGCCCTCTTGTAGTTACTGCTGCCACAATCGGCTCTTCCGGTTTCCCAATACACACGTATCTCCCGCCAAGTATGACTGGGTAGATGGGATCATCCATAACAGCCGCTTTGATCACACCTCTGACAAAGTCAGAGTGTATCTCCACCAATGCGATGGGAAGCGCTGTAGGTGCATCACTCTTACGAACTCCACAAAGTTGGACGGTCTCTGCTGTCTCTTGACCGGGTTTGACCAGGTTTCTGGCAACAATGCAATCATAAGAAAGCCCCGTGTCAAATAAGCAAGAAGTTTGAGAACCGTTCAAAGTAACAATACCTCGCGTTGAGGGTCTATCCCCAAGAGGTTGGGAATCACTGTCAATAATTCCGCCTTGCGAGACTGTTAATAAGCATCCGATGCGTTTAGGCTCGGTGTGCTCGGTCTGATCATATGTCCCGTGCTCAGGGGTTCTCCCTTTGCCACCTTGTCCTTTCTGGCTATGCTGCCATGTAGGGCGGTCGGGTTGATCAGACTGTTTGGGGTGGTTGGGGTACTTGTTCTTGTAGAACTTGGATTTTTCAGGAGGGGGTTTTGAGGTCCAGTTTCTCTGTGGTTGTTTTGGTTAGAAGCCTGAGAAGATTGCTCTAGGTTATGTTTTCGAAAATGCTCCTGTCGGTTTCCGCTTTGTGGCCGGTAGTTCAGCCAGCGCATTGTGATAACGCTCAGACTTTTCCAAAATGTCTTCAAGTTTTTCTGCCCCCTGCTCAGCGAGAAATCTCCGGGTATCAGCAGACAAAGTGTTCTTTATTTGTTCAGTTAGAACAAGTTCCTCAAGACCTTCATAGGTAGAGGGGAGCTGCGAAAGCTCAAGGCACTTTGTTAGATATCCCTTAAGACGAGATGAGAACTGGTGAAAAGTTTCAGAATTCTCTTTCCGGCTGTTGCGAAACAGTTGCAAAAACTTGCGAGCGTTCATTTCAAAGCGCTCCAGTAACGCTTTCTTCAACACATCGTAGTCGTCTTGTTGGCTACTTTCCAGCTTAGAATAAACATCATAAGCAGAACCTTTTAGGGCCTGGGAAAGTTTCATATTCCAACGCGACCTCTCTAACCCGTACAGAGTTGCAATTTTCTCAAATTTTTCTAACCATGTGTCAATCTTCTCATTTGGACAAGGAAAAGATTCAAGAGTGAAAGACATAGCATTTAGTTGAAGAGATTGAGTGTTAGCAGGGTCAGTTAAGGAAGAATGAGGAGAAGACTCTCCATTGCTGGAGGTAGAGGCAGCACCACGACTTTGGAACTCTAGAGTTTTAAGCGCCAACTCGTGCTGTCTCTGTCCCTCTCCTTCTCCTGCTGTCTCTCCTTCCTCTCCTTCTCGTGCTGTCTCTCCTCCCTCTTTTTCTCATGCTGTCCTCTCCTCTTTTTCCTCATCTGTCTCTCCTTTCATTTCCTCCTGCTGCATCCTCTGCGGATTTCCGTTTCCTCATCCATCTTCTTGTGCTGTAAATCGGCGGCTGCTTTTTCCTTAGCTTCCGCTTCTTTCCTCTCCGCATCATAACTCTCAAGGTCGTCTCTTACAAATGCGTTCGCTTCTTCTCCTTCCAGTCCCTCCTCTCTCGCTTCGTCCCTGAGAAGTTGTCTAAGCTTTGCCCTCTCGGCCATATTATGTCAGTGACTGAGACACGTGGAGATAGAAAATAGGAAAAAGAATAACCTGGTTCCTACCACTTACGAGAAAAAAAAACCAAAAATTCAAAAGATGATATCCTTAACCCTGGGATACCTCCTCCAAAATAAAATCTAACTATCGCTGCTATTATCGGCAATAAAGCACTCAATGCAAAACACGACTACGCCAAATAAATGGTAGTTAAGATTACAACTGAAAAATTAAGTTGCTACAGTGGAAAAGCAAAAGAATATTGCAAAAATAAAGAGAAAAATAATCCCTTAATTTTTAAAAATCCACTATAAGTTCGCCCCTGAAGTCAGATCGGGTAAGGGAGGGAATTAATCTGGACAAAAAGTCCGAAACACACTCCTTAACTTAGTTCAAACGCCGTTCTGCCTCAGTACCCAGTGAATGTTATACACTCACCACTTTACCAGCATTTAGTATTACAATCAGCAGTTAACATATATCCCGACAAAATCAACCTGTAACCAAAATGTATATTATTCAAAGATGCTGTGGAAAAAAAAAAAAAAACTTATTAGTTTGTGTGGTCAGCACGCCCGTAAACAGATCGCTAGTCTAGGGGGTAATTATTTTTAAAAAAGATACACAACTCACAAGACATCACACTCTTACTCTATTACAGAATAAGAATCTAAAATACAAAATCCAGATAGACGAGTCCACGTTTGTCGTACTCGTCTTCCTATTCTAAGTTCAAAGACCGGAAACGAGTCCTCATTTGTCGTAGATTTCCGATAGGAGAATTAAGACTAGGTTTGGTCCCTTCTGAATAGGTTTGAATAGGTGATAGACTCAGTGAGAGTTAGTGAAAGGTAATAGAATTTCCACACACGTGAGATGATAGATTTTGATATAGTGGCTGTCTCTGAAAGCGAAAAGAATTCTTCTCTCTCTCACCTATCTTCTACAACATTTGTTACAGCGTCAGACAGACTACACCAATATACATATTACGTATATTTCTATCACTCACAGGCACGCACATACACGTGACGACAGGTAAACACACAGACGTGGGAAAACTATAACAATGATATATATATTATCTAGAACGAGCTGACCAAACACGATTATTAAGTTCAAGAGCGATTTTAATATCAGGAAAAATCGGCTCACAACATCAAAGAAAGTACATCAAGGAAAATACATATACACATAGTCATAAAAAAATCAAGGAAATGTTGCAAGGATGATAGCCCCGTTATAGGGTTAACTCTAGGTTTAGCCCGGCCCCGTTAAGAGAACAGATGATGGCGCCAGAGTCACAGATACATAGGGTTTGAGTCTAAGAGTTTTTTCTTTGTTTTATCTCGTAATTATATGCACAGAGTTTGAAAAAAATCTGATTTAACCTAAGACAAAAACACAAGAACCCTAGCCTTAGCAACAAATTATGCAGATTGGAAAAAAAAATTAGGACAGCAACAGGGTGTCAAAGATATAATAGTGAAAATATCACTCAGACCAGTGTACACTCATTCATTCCGCCATGGCTTCTCATTCAGGTACTCACGACTTTGCTCGCTGCCTCTTGGAACACATTGATTTTTAGATTTTCACACAGACTCAAAAAATGCAGTCTTCTGCCAAGAAGTCCCCAGTTCCAAAAGACGTATTTAACTTGGAGTCTCCGGGAACGACTACTTGGGTATGCAAATTTGTTCAAATGTCTGATCAAGTCACCTAACAATTATTCCAGGCGCGGGAGTTAGCAGAGCACAGGGTCAATAGCGTAGGTTTTCAAAAAAAATGATGAATGTCAGGTCGGTGCCTTCCCTCAGTATAGGATTCACTTTAGTCACACCACAGATTTGTCCACAAGATATAATCTAGTCGGGAAATGATTGTTAATATTCACGCCACCAGGCAGCAAATTATATAGAGTTTCTAGAAGAAATTAAGTGCTGGCTCCAAGGTCCAGTATTTATCATTACAGTCTTTGAAAACCCGTTATAGGGATATTAGTATTTCTGTCTAACTTGCACCGTCAGATCAGTGTTACTTGAGAAAACCCACGTGGTTCAAAATAAGGACTGTCTATTTCTTCACAAGTATGGAAACTACTACTAGGTGCTGGTAAAGTTAGGGTCACCCCAAAACTTTCACTGTGTGGAGGAAAAATAACACATATAATATAATAAACAGAATCTGTACTGGTTAAAACTTACATTTAAACTTGCAAGCAGAGAGCTTTGCTTATCATTTAAACTTCCCGTGACGTAAGTTATATTTAAAAATCAGCATTCCTCATAAATTAGGAACACGTGCGTATCCCGTCATCATTCATGAGGCTCGATTCTAGAGTTTATACGTTAGTTTAGAAAAATACACTCGACTGAGTATTAGCAGTTTAAATTAAATTCATAAATAGCTACTCTTGCCGTTATAAGCTAGAGATATTAATTTTATTCTGCATTTTCCCACTGAATGCTTCCCTAGAAAATATAATAGCCTACCACTTTATTTCTCTTCTGCGCTAAAGAAATAGATTAAAATGAATTAAGCGATTTAACACTTTAACACTCACAAAATCTATATATCTATCATATTAATTACCTCAACCACAGAATTACAGGTAGTCGCACAACTTAAGAATAAAAATGCTGAAAATATTTCTGGAAGTCTAGAAGTTCGACAAATTGCCGAAACAAACTGAGATCTTCTCTAACAGCTTATTTCTGTTTTCGAGCGACCTATCTACTGTGAGTCTATGAGCGAGAATGAAATTAAAGTTTCAAACTTGGCCAATATCTTAAAATCAGACAAAGGGCCCAAACTATTTCGCCACGCGAAATTATCTCCCCATCTCCCAACATTTACGTCCGCTTAACGCGTGTCGTAACTGTCACCTACTGACCACGATGTACGCGTGTCAGTTTCAAATCCCAGACAGCCTGACTCCATTGTAGGGCAGTTTTCACACTACAGCTGACCATGGCCCAAGTGAGCGCCGTGTCAGTTTGGGATTTTCCAGCCAAATGTCTGGATACTGACCGGTGCAGATGTAAAGTATCACACCTCACCGGGACTAATGCCGAGAAGAAGCTCGCGCGCTCGGTGAGAATGTAGACGATTTGCTACGTCCTGTGTTCAGCGAACCGACTTATCACGCCTTCTGACGCCCTGCAGCCCTGACATCTACGTAATATCGTCCTAGCGCGATTCTCAGTTTTGAGAAAGAAACAGGTAAAGTTTGCGAATTATATGAGAATAATATTCGCAAAACGAATGGATGAAAAATACACCGGAAAAAAAATTACAGAGATAATAAAAGAGAGAATTTATGTGAAAGAATAGGAAGAAGATGTAGGAAATTAAATGGCTATAAACCCTACGTGACATCGGGCGTGGCAATTTCCAAATATTTCCTACACGGAAAATTTTGCAAAAGGTCACGTCTCCCATATATGGTAATATGTCTTGCATACACTCTCATCAACACATTTGTAGACTCATATTGTCTAAAATGTAATAAATCCATGATTACTTTTTACCAAGTGACCGGAAACGATTATATCACTCTTGTCTGCCCACAGGTGTCACACAGACGGTAATGTTGGTGTAGCAAGGATGACCCGGAAGCGCTTATGTCATACGTTCCGCCTCGTGCACGGGTTATCACGTGTTTCGCCAGACAAACAAATCTGGTTCTATCCAGCACTCCTTGTCGCTTAAAAAGATGGTCAGACAGATTATGCGATAAAATACTGTCGCTGACCGTCTAATAACCTGACGTAACTTAACACGTCTTCGTGAAGCGTGAATGTGACACAATAAGATACGCATTATTCCCGTAGCAAATACTACCATAGAGGAGTGACGTGTTAGAGACTTCACCATGCTATGTCCAGCATAGAACAAAATAGTGAAAATAACGAATGAAAACGCATGATTTTTGTCAAATAAAAGCGTTGAGTGAGAAAATTGAAGAAAAAGAAAAGATATGTCGGTGGGCTGAAGGTGTGAGAGATCACACAAAAGAGCATGTTCAGACGTTTTGTCACAAGAATGAAGTTATGAAAACATGTTGGTTAATTTTGGCGAAATAAACTTGGACCTAAATTTTGTTGTTTCTTGGACAGAGAAAGCTGGTGTTAACATGTTCTGACTGGCAAAGATGAAACTATGACATTCTGCCAGAATTAGGCAAAATACACTGAAACTATGATATTCTGCCAGAATTAGACAAAATACACTAAAACTATGATATTCTGCAAGAATCAGACAAAATACACTAAAACTATGAATAACTAGATAAAAAACACTGAAACAATGACTTTCTGTCTGAATTTCATAAAATAAACCGAAGCTATGACTATCCGTGTGAATTAGATACAATACACTGAAACTATGACTTTCTGTCTGAATTAGATAAAATACATTGAAACTGTGATTTTCTGTGTGAATTAGATAAAATACACTGAAACTGACTTTCTGTGTGAATTAAATAAAATACACTGAAACTTTGACTTTCTGTCTATTATAGATAAAATACACTGAAACTATGTTTAATGGTATGTGTGCATGTCTTGTTTATCTTAAGAGGTATCTCTGGTGTAGATGACATGTACATGTCTTGTTTATGGTTAGTGGTATCTGTGGTGTAGATGATCTGTACATGTCTTGTTTATGGTTAGTGGTATCTGTGATGGACGAACTCGGCTGACCCTGAACTTTGTTGTAATTCTTGTAAAACGTGATTTCTTTCACGTGGATTCATTAGCTATGCAACTGTTCCACACAGAGGGCAAAACACGTTTGCTGATTGATATGCGGAAAGTTTACCTATCGTTCAGTCTGGTCATCGCATTGATTTAAGGAGAGATTAAATCACGCCCACTAACATCTCTTGAACAATCATAGGCAGTTATTTTAATTAACTTGGCCAGTGGGGGGCGTCGCCAGAATCAAACAGATACAGCGACCACGATCAAAGAGACAGACTGAGGGATTTCAGGGGAGACTATCGGTGTTATCAAAGACAGTAGTGATCCCTGCTACGAGACGCAATTGCTTGCCGCTATTTTCGCGTCTCGGTGTCAATCGCAGAACCGAGCGAACGGGGAAAGCCGAAACGGGCAGCAGCGAGCGGATACGAAGACCAGGGGGCGGCTTCTTCCCTTGATTTGGCGGTCAGATCCCCAAAAGTTCATGAGATCAAATAAGCTGTCAAGTTTATCATGTCCCACTCAACTTACATTCCATTTTAGATAAATAGACCATGAAGACTAGACACGTTATCACTCGCTGGCCAGACCTTTACAGAAGCACTAGCTTTATTGAAATCTTGTTATAGATTTTCCCCTGGATTGTATATATATTTGCAGTGATTTCTATTCTGTGCTAAGCGGTAATATATATTGTGTAAAGTGATCAGTGGTCTAGTTCAGTCATTCTATTTCAATGGATTTTGTGTTAATTTAAATCTATTAAATTAAACCATCTCAATAGTTCCAGTTGTAAATATAATGATCTATCTATTATTTCAAAAGATAATAGATGCTTAAATTAACTTTTAAAGTCGCGAAGGAATTTATAATTAATAAATTCAGTTAAGTCCTAGTTTTATAGATGTGTGTTTTTAACCACTAGAATTCGCGCAGTGTTTATTAAATACATAATTAAATACTCGAGTGTATTATAGGCTTAACGGGAAATTCATCGCGCTTGATTTATCGGTATGTTACATGTCTTTTTTCTTTCACACAGAGTGATCGTAACCTGCGGTCCCAGCTAAATAAAGAAAGAAATAAAGAAATCATCCTATAAACTTCCAGTCATATTGAAGAAACATTTCTTTTAAATATAATCTTGTGGCGGTCCTTTGCGACCTAGCTGTCAGAATTAAATGAAATAAAGCCCACCCAAGAACATTTTAAAGAACAATCATCAAATTACCATTACAAACCTGTAAGATAAACTGGAAGGTAATCATCGCCAGTAGCGATAGTATATTTACTGTTTACTGTGAGAGAGTACATATTTTCCTGACTGTGACTGAGCCTAGTTTTTTCCTCAATTGGATTTAATAAAACTATCATCACGCATCGAAGGAATTTTACCATAGCGGAAGATTAAAAGAGACCATTTCATTTTCACCCCTGTGCCGAACTGTGTTAGTGCCATCCCATAGACTCCTTTTTTATATATAATAAAAACACGAGAACTCTTAGTCTTCAAGTCTTGCGATAAGTGAGAATATTTGTTACCAACAAAACCTCGCAAACATCTGGGGCGGGACATCGAAGGATTAGACAGTTCATATGTCAAAGAATACTTGCTGTTTTTATATACTTTTATGGATCGTCTGAGGCTGCATTCAGTAAGTGTGTGAGTATATGAGTGTGGATCCTCACGCGTGTGCATGAATGACAGGAAATTTAATCTTTTTCTTTTGTAACCCTGTTGTTAACTTTCTTGCCTAGTAATATAATTTTTCTGTATTCCCTGCATTGTTCCTTTAAGGGGGAGTTGATAATTGGTTAACTCTGTTTAAAACCCCCCTCCTTTCCATTTGCTTAGTAAAGGGAAGAACAGCTGGGAAGAACAGGTTTTTTCTATCACCTATACCTAAATTTGGTAACACCTCTTTTCAGAGTAATTAACTTTACTGTTAGGTTAACGTACCCGTGTTCCTGATATTATCTATCTCTGGACTGGGTTTATCTTTGTCTAATAAGCGGGAAGGGCTTAGTCGATACCAATCTTCTTCACCCCTCCCAAACTGGTTATTTGCATTTGTGTACTTATGATAATTTATGTAATACCTGATATTTGTTAGTGATTGATGTTTAAAGTGAATAAAATCACATAAACTCATTTAGGTCTGTGTTGGATATACCCAAAGCCCAACTTTTCCCCTATTCGTTTAATATAGTTTGTATCTACGTCGTCTGTGTGGTTGAAAACACCAAATCGGTGTGCGCGCAGATGCGGGTCTGGAAAACTGGCAAATAATTGTTTGACCAAGAGAGTGAAAGAGAAGATTGAGAGAAACGATTTGTCGTAAATAAGTCTGTCTTTACTCTCCTCCAGCACGCTGTGAAGCAACTATTAAATCTCTACATTTTCTATCACTGAGCTTTCCATCATCATTTTCCACTCTAAACCGGACCACTATTTCTAAGACTCTTTTCTCTCAAAATAAATTTACGACAGTATCTGTGGTGTAGATGATCTGTACATGTCTTGTTTATCGTTAGTGGTATCTGTGGTGTAGATGACATGCACATGTCTTGTTTATCGTTAGTGGTATCTCTGGTGTAGATGACATGTACATGTCTTGTTTATGGTTAGTGGTATCTCTGGTGTAGATGATCTGTACATGTTTCATGGTGTGCACATGTCTTGTTTGTCTTTATTGGTATCTCTGGTGTAGATGATTTGTACATGTTTCATAGTGTGCACATGTCTTGTTTGTCTTTATTGGTATCTCTGGTGTAGATGATTTGTACATGTTTCATGGTGTGTACATGTCTTGTTTGTATTAAGTGGTATCTCTGGTGTAGATAATGTCTTGTTTGTCTTTAGTGGTATCTCTGGTATAGATGATCTGTACGTTTCATGGTGTGCACATGTCTTGTTTGTCTTTATTGGTATCTCTGGTGTAGATGATTTGTACATGTTTCATAGTGTGCACATGTCTTGTTTGTCTTTATTGGTATCTCTGGTATAGATGATTTGTACATGTTTCATGGTGTGTACATGTCTTGTTTGTATTAAGTGGTATCTCTGGTGTAGATAATGTCTTGTTTGTCTTAAGTGATATCTCTGGTATAGATGATCTGTACATGTTTCATGGTGTGTGTACATGCCTTGTTTGTATTAAGTGGTATCTCTGGTGTAGATAATGTCTTGTTTGTCTTTAGTGGTATCTCTGGTGAAGATGATCTGTACATGTTTCATGGTGTGTGTACATGTCTTGTTTGTATTAAGTGGTATCTCTGGTGTAGATAATGTCTTGTTTGTCTTTAGTGGTATCTCTGGTGTAGATGATCTGTACATGTTTCATGGTGTGTGTACATGCCTTGTTTGTATTAAGTGGTATCTCTGGTGTAGATAATGTCTTGTTTGTCTTTAGTGGTATCTCTGGTGTAGATAATGTGTACGTATTTCATGGTGTGTGTACATGTATTGTTTGTCTTTATTGGTTTCTCTGGTGTAGATAATGTGTATGTATTTCATGGCGTGTACATGTCTTATCTTTATTAGTATCTCTGGTGTAGATAATGTGTACGTATTTCATGGTGTGTACATGTATTGTTTGTCTTTATTAGTATCTCTGGTGTAGATAATGTGTACGTATTTCATGGTGTGTACATGTCTTGTTTGTCTTCAGTGACCAATGAATGATCTACCACTGTTCGCTCCTGAAGAGACATGGATGGGCCGGCTCACCACTGCAGTTGGCCCACGTATACAGGAGGCCTGCACCACAGCAAAGTTGGCTTCTATTGCCATTTATTTTAAATGATGACTCTCAGTCATATGCACACTCTCACCTTAGTGGCCTAGTACGACATGTATGGTATGAGCAGCGAAATTCTTTTTGGGGTGCTTTCTCACATATCCCCCACACCCAGGGAAAACAGACAAAAAAGAGTTGAAAAGCACCGTACTAGTGAACTGATTGGTTGTAAAAGAGATGCGCGTAAGTATTAGGTTATAAACACCGAGCGCGCTGTTAAGAACGCGGGGTAAAAATGGCAGGTTTGAGGTCAAATAGAGAAAGGGTTTAATACAAGCATACCGTACAGGCAGCAGCAGCTGAGTCCAGTCTGCGAGTCCAGCAAAAAAAAAAAAAAAAAAACATCGCGAAAGTAAGTAACATCAATGAGATAAGTTCCTTGTGTCGTGTGTAGAACCTCCCAACAACGGCAACTCAAACCTAAACGACTCCACGTAAAATCAGCGGAGGGGGAAAACAATCATTCCAGGAGGGCAGAAATAATGTTTCAGTGATTGCCAGCCAGTTCCAACAGTTGGGCACCACAGTGGAAGTTTGTAAGTTCTTATCTCGTTTAGAGCAGCACTAAAAATTTGACTCGTCTCGCCAGCGGTTTATAATCTGGAATCAAATATTAGGCAGAAACTCACCAGGTTTCTGATTTCGCACAGCTGAACTGCATTTTACAAACGTGCACATCAGAATATTTTTCTTCCAAATTTCGAAGAAAAACAAACCTGAAATCATTTTTTAAAAACAAATAACATAAAAAATTGACAAAATATTTATCGTGTCTGCCAAAAAATGGTTTTCGTTCTGCAACGTACGTTTTTTTTCAATTTTTAAACAGGATAAAGAAACGACTCGGTCTTAGAATCTGAAAGGGGGGAAAAATACGCGGGGTGGGTGCGAGATAAAACGCGCGCTCTTCTCTACAAGTCTGGAGTGGTCCTATATTTGAGTGCTTATTTCCGTGATAGTACAGGTAAATGACTAGATCTAATGCTGGTGGCGGATTCAGCTGATGCGTACAGCATGTAGATTCCCAGAGTTTAGTCATCTGGTGTTTACACGTGACGGACAAGTGTGCACTTACATTTACGCGGAGATCTGACGTGAGTATAATCATTTCTTGTATTTCTTCTCATCTAACAACCGATCTCTCTATCTGTCCGTCCTGCCGTATGTAATGTCACCCATATTTCCTACCTATTATTACCTTTTCTTTTGTCATCCATTCAAATATATTTTACCTGTCACTCTAATATTTTACGTGCTTCCTCCACTCGGACTGTTCCTTTATTTCCATAAAGAATATTCAATTCCAGTCGTCCGTATATATTCTCCGGTTTGAATCTCAACTCACTGTTTCCCTATCAACGTGTTTTATTTCCACTTCGTTTCTTCGCACCGTAAACTACTTGTGCCATCCAATTGTTTATTTCCTGTTTCTACCTAGATCCGCCATTTATGCCTCCTATGTCAGCATGTTTTTGGCCACAACGTTTATCCAGGCTCAATATTATGTGCAATGCCGCGAGGCGCAGGTGATAATGTCTCTTCAGAGATCTGGGTCATCGGTATTCTCTCTCAATTCTGTTGTTGATATGCGCCCATGTCAAAATGGTCAGCCCATTATCTCGCCTTCCTGCTTTCCTTCACTTCTCGTCTCCTACATTTTATTTGTTATTGGTGATCCGACTAGACATCACTGTACTCCGGGCAAACCCATAGGTGCTCATTCTCCCTCAGCAAATGTCAAAGGGTATGAATACTAACTGTTCATGTAATGCGCTGGTTGTATACACGACGGATGCATCCTCGTTTACGTCAACGCCTGCTAGTCTTACGTTATTGTTTTCCTACTGCTACGATAGTGCCACGTGCTACTTTCCCATAATTCCCCTAAATGAAGGTCGACTGTGTTCATGATGTCACCATGGTGATGTTTCTCTATATATATTAGCACATCTCCGTCATTGTCCCTTTCTTACGTTAATCGTCTATGAGACGGCTACCGTTCTTCAATGATTTTATTGCTCAATGTGTAGCACACGCTTCCCTGCAATAACACTGGTACGATGTTACACTTTATAACTGGTTTCCTTGTCATGATGCTGAACGTTCTAGTTTTCCGTCAAATTCGTGCTGTCGCAATGTACAGTATCTTACCTCGTCTCTTACCGATGTGGGTAATAAGCATCTCTTGCATAATTTCCTCATTTTGGACACCCTCATTATAAATGTTAGCGCACCATCGGATTCTTAACATTCTTCCTTAATACAGTTGTCTCTCTCTCTCTTTTTCATTAACAGTCACTGATTCGCATCCACACGATAGAATCGACTCTATGTTAAAATGGCGGAACTTCTTGTTCCTGCTGCATTTTCCACAGCACGTGAGACTCAATCAGCTGACCACATGTTCAGTAACACGACTGTACTGATGCTGAATAATTAATTCTATCTTGAGTTAATTCTATCTTAAGTTAATTCTATATTGGGTTAATTCTATCTTGAGTTAATTCTATCAATAGGCAGATTTCCCTAACACGTCTCTGTCTTGGTCCCATCATTGAGAACCGAATTCGAATCTTTGAAATGCGTAATTCATTTCTTGGGTCCGCCTTTCAATCTCTTCAAATTTTCTTATCATTTCGTGTCTCTCTACGATTCCAAAACTTCAGCTGTCTCAAATCCCTTTACTTTGTCTATCTCATAAAAGTTACCTCTGTTTGACAATACAAGTTTTGGCGTCTGCTTCTTCATCCAGTTCAAAATCCAAGGTGTCACAACACTTGCGAGGTCTCTCATATTACATCCCACTGATCACTACTCGATCCTTCACCTTGACACAAAGCCAAGATGGTATTATCCCATGAAACATAAGAAAAACTACCGTAATTGGAATTAGTATTTTACTCACTACGCTATTCGCGGGCCTCTTTCTGTTGCTTGGTCGGCTGTGCCAAGGACTGCGCAGTGACGGACCCTCTTGTTAACAGAGGTTCCCACAAGTGTGTACACTAACACTGGAAAAAAAAAAAAACTGCCAAAATCTTTGACACTCCATATTTTCAAACGTTAAAATTAGTTCAAAATTGTCACGAGATGGATGTTATGATTAAAATTCATAACATTTATGTCGATATAATAGGCAGCTCAACAGGGCTCCTTTTTTGTTTATTTTATACGGAGTCACTTATTAATAAAGGAAGTGACGTCATGCCGAGATGGTTGACTGGCAGACGTGAACAAATTTGAAACAGAAGTGAGGTGATCGTCTGCAAGGGGGATGCGGCTTGTGTTTGGAAGTGTACGGACGTATGTGTTTTGAGCTCCTGCAGTATTCTGTGTTTTTCCTGAATTATTCCATCACCAGGACATCAATATACTTGGTTGAGGTGTCCCTGGCTTATTCTAGTAAGGAAATGTGTGCTTATTCATAAAGATGTCCAAAGGACGATATTAAATAAAGTTTGACTGATTGCCAATGACCAGCGTTTGATAGGGAACGGACTGGACGAATACGTACTACTGCATTTGCCTTTGGGCCTATATATCTATTACCGTGGAGCTTTTTGTCAAAACGAATAAACTGCATGTTTGTAAAATTGTGAAGGAGGTGTTGGTCCGCTCAGTGCAGTTATGCTGATTTCGTGTTGTATGACTGCCCCTAGAGTTTGCTTGGCCACGGAGAATATCTCCGGAATAATTAACATTACGACACGTATCAATGACGTATTGCGGAAATGACTGCAAGATCTTCAACCATCTTGCCTGCTACATGATAAACTTTGTCCTGAATCTCTGTTATGAGATGAAGAAGTAACAACGCCAATCAGCTAGACAAGGTACCAGATTATCGAACCGCCCGGTCCCCCGACAGGTTATCTATGTTGCTGGCTGGACAGATTTCTCATCGCCATCCTCATCATTTCATTATGTACGTTTAAAAAAAAGAGAAATTTGGATGAGTGTAGCTCTGGGACGACTGTTTACTCACTACCAAGCTGTGCACGACAGGAGCTCGCGATAAACTCAGCAATTATTTCATGATGTATTTTACACTTACTCCCGTTGCGGACTTTGCAGTGAGTTCACACGAAACTTTGATGTCTCATGGGACCAGTCCTGGAACATCGTTACCTTTCGTTCCTTTTTTTAATCCTTTCCTTATCACATGTTGCAATGCAAGCAAGCGAAGGATTCCGACGTACAGATGAGAAATATAAATTAATATTTAACTTATCTCAACTCAAAGAAGTGCGGGAATCCGCATGAGACTTGAGAAATAGAACTGAAACTATAACGTATCTCAAGTAAGCGCAGGAATCCTACGGACAGACGAGGAACAGAACTGAAAATATAACTTATTTGACAAATAAAATATTCACAAAGAAGTTCTTTCTTCCTTCCACCATAAACTAGACCAGTGGTGGCCAAGCTAAGGTTGGCCGAGTGCCAGATTATGGTAAAGGGTAACACCAGAGGGCCAGACCTATAAAATCCTTAAAAAATAACGTTCTGAGATTTAGTTTTACATATATAATGAACCACGTACAGAAAGCAACGGCAAACTACTGTACTGCACATCTGCCAAGACATGTACCTGTATACCAGTCTTCGGACTGAAATTACTGTAAAAAAAAAATATAATGAATCTGTTGTTTTAATTTGTTTTGTAATTTGTAATATGACATGTAATTATTTATTTCAAACATATATTTGTGTGTTATTTCATTGTGAAGAGTGTGGCTTATCAAAACTTTTCACCAGTGATTTGAAGTCTACTTCCATTTGTGACGTAGCAATTCTGAGAACATGGGATAATACAGTCAGTTAATCTGTTTCTGATCTTGGATTTGATAAGCTTCATGGCAGTAAATATTGTCTCACAAAGATCTGTGCTACCAAATATAGAGCACACTTTTAGGGCCCATTTTCTCAGAAGTGGGTAATGTTCCTTTGGTAGTAATTTCCACAAATCAGATCCAGTGGCTTCTGTTGTGTTGATGAATGGGTCACATTGGAGTTCACATAACTGTAATTGTAGTTCTGCTGGCTGAGACTCCACTGTGCACTTGAATGGGTTGTTAAAAAGTTCCATTTGTGGACGAAACATCTCAAAATCTTGAAATCGAGGATCAAACTCAGAAATCAGCTGTTCAATGTTATCTGTGTACCTCCTGAAGTTAACACTCTCTTTCTCAGACAGCTGTTTACAACAAGGAAAATGAAACAGGTCATTCTTTTGCAAAGACAAACTAAATAGGCTCAGTTTCTTTTTGAAGTCATCAACATAGCCCATCATTTGAAAAATTGTTTGCCTTTTTCCTTGTAACTGCAAATTCAGTACATTCAAATGTTATGTTATCTCTGTGAGAAATGCCAAGTGCTGAATGAAATGAATATCTTTGAGTTTATTTTGAAGATCAATTGAACATGGTAAGTTGTCTCGCAGGAAGGCAAATATTTCATCCTTCAGTTCACAAAATCTTATTAAACATTTTCCTCGACTAAGCCATCTCACCTCAGCATGAAGCAGGAGATCACCGTAAACAGAATCCACTTCTTCTAAAAATGCAAGGAACTTCCTGTGAGTTAGAGAGCTGTGTCCTCCTCTGATCAAATTCGTTATTTTCACTACAGTAGCCATAGTGTCATTTAGGTTTATGGATTTTGCACAAAGGGCCTCTTGGTGAACTATGCAATGTAATGTAGGCACGTCAGTTTTATTTTGCTTCAAAAGTCCAACAAAACCAGTATTTTTCCCAACCATAGCCTTGCAACCATCGGTACACACAGCAGACAATTTTTCAAACCCACCACATTCTTCCATGGCATTTTGAACTGCAGAAAATATGTCATCCCCTTTACTTGTACCATGCAAAGAGCAAACTTTCAGTAATTCTTCAGAAACAGTAAAGTCTTCCTGGATCACTTGAACAAAAATAAGAAGCTGGCTAGTGTCTGTGATGTCTGTACTTTCATCAATCGCCAGTGAAAAGTATGGACAATTTTCAATTAAAGATTTCAAGTTCTGGGACAAATGCAAACTAATATCTTCTGTTCTCCTAGCTACGGTTTGTTTTGAAAGAGGTACATTTTGAAATTATTTTACTACTTTTTCTTCCTTGAACGCTTTTGCCATTTGAACTGCACACTTTTTCACAAACTCTCCATCAGTAAACGGCTTTTTTGCTTTTGCAAGCTCATAACTAATCACATAGGATGCCATGAGCGATGATTCCTGAATCTTATTTACATGACTAAATAAACTATTTTGCTGATTCAGTTTTTTCTTGAGTTGTTCAATCACAAGCTTTCTCGACTCGCTGCTATGCTCGTCGTTGTTTTTCTGATGATTTGTGATGTAGTGACGTTTCAAGTTATATTCCTTCACTACGGCTAACACTTGGGCGCAAACTAAGCACTGAGGTTTATTATCCTTATTGAGAGAACAAATAATCGAACTCCCATTCTGATTTAAATGCGCAATTTTCACTGTCCACTTTTCTATACTTAGAAAACATGTTTACAAATGCAAACTCTTATACATGAAAACGTGCACAACAGCTACAAGCCCAGAAGTGTAACTGGCTGATTTATACTTAACACACTTCACAAGACCAACTGTGCACCTCAACTCCTTCCTATAGAAATGTACCTACCACCCAACCCCACTCCCACGATCACTTTACCATACCGATGCTAAAGACAAAGCAACATCATTGGATCTCAGAGACTTCCGACCCCAGAAAAGACCTGTCATTGCTTTCAGTTTCTCATTATCAAAGTAGGTACCGACACTGTCTTCGCCTGTCCACGTGCACGATCAGAGATTTGACGTTATCATTTCCGTTTTGTCGGCACTATCTAGTAGAGCTCAATTGGTATGATAGAGAGAGAGAGAGAGAGAGAGAGAGAGAGAGAGAGAGAGAGAGAGAGAGAGAGAGAGAGAGAGAGAGAGAGAGACAGAGAGAGAACGAACGAACGAACGAACGAACGAACGAACTTTATTTTCAAAGGGTTGAGAATTGGGCACGCAGGCCCGTCTGACATTCTGCCCTTCCTTTCTCTCACCTTCATACTGAATTCATTTATTCTCATATGCATTTTACATATCAAATTCAAGGAGAGAGAGAGAGAGAGAGACAGAGAGAGAGAGAGAGAGAGTTGGTGGTGTTGTTGGAGGTGGGGAGATGTTAATCGTACATTTTGGGTCTTTTTGGTTTTGTTTCTGGTGCTTGTGCGTGCTATTTTGTAATATCTTTTTTAGCACAGTGGTCGGAGTATACAGTAATTTTCAATCAACAATAAGAGGCAGACCAAAACAGGTTAGCGGGCCGGTCAAAACTGGTTGGCGGGCCGGATCTGGCCCGCGGGCCGTAGTTTGGCCACCTCTGAACTAGACATACAACGAAGATTATGTCTGTGGCGTCAGCCGTCACGTGTGAAACATTCAGACACATTTGGAAAGATATCTGCCAGCGACATAGAACAAACTCCATTCGTAGTCAACTCTATTCCACCTAGCTGTCGGTTATTAATAAAGCATTTCGTATGTTACTGACATCACATTCACAGCCTTAATTACAATTACTTGTTGCCTTTGAATGGCCTATGTTATTAACAACTGATTTATTAATATTTATTCCTCTTTTCTTTGTGTTCCTTTATTAATATTACTCTGCCCGTTTCTAACTTGATTTCCTTAAAGCATCACGCTTTTATCAGTCAATGTTATCGCTGTTTTTATCATCATTATTATCTGGTTATTAGAGAAGGCTTCTGGATTTCTCGTAACCAGTATACATGGGGGTAATGTCCATTAGGGGTTGAGGATTTCGAGTTGTCCCCTGCGTATGGCAGACGAGGACATCCAGATGCTGGGATATATATAATAATATAATAGCCCCTTCAGTCATAACTGACTATGGGAATGCGCCCCTGAGGTGACAGCCCTCAGCTGCTTATTTTCCTGGTGCTCCTTTCGACGTTTTCTCCTCACCTCTGCTTCTTGTGTGAGCCTCTCTTCGCCCAATCTGAGGTGGTGCCGTAAATAGCATCGCCACTTAGTGCGATCGGCAGCTTCATCCTCCCATGTTGCTGGATCCATGCCCAGTGCCCTCATATCTCTCTTGCACACATCTTTGAACCTCAGCTGTGGTCGCCCAACTGTTCTCTTGCCATCTGCTAATTGTCCGTAGAAGATATCTTTTGGGATGCGACCATCTTCCATACGGCGAACATGGCCAAGCCAGCGAAGTCTGCGCTGTCTAAGCAGCGTGTACATACTTTGAAGGCCAGCACGTGACAACACCTCGACATTTGTCACTTTATCTTTCCACGAGATGCCGAGGATGCGGCGTAGACATCGCAAATGGAAGGTATTGAGCCTTCTTTCTTGCTTAGCATAGGTCGTCCAGGTCTCGCTGCCATATAGGAGGGTGCTGGTGACGCAGGCATTATATACCGCAGCTTTGGTCTTCATTGTGAGTTTAGAGTTTCCCCAAACACGCGATGTGAGGCGGGCAAAGGTAGCTGCAGCTTTGCCAATGCGGCTGTCGATTTCTGTATCCAAGGAGAGTTTGTCAATGGTAGACCCTAGGTATGTGAAGTGGTGCACCACTGCCAATTCATAGTTATCGATAGTGATAACTGGTGCAGCACCCACATCCTGACTCAGCACATTCGTTTTCTTTAGACTTATTGTGAGGGATATATATATGTGTGTGTGTGTGTGTGTGTGTGTGTGCGTGCGTGCGTGCGTGCGTGTGTGTGTGTGTGTGTGTGTGTGTGTGTGTGTGTGTGTGTGTGTTTGAATAGTTTATCATTAACTATACATTTATTAAACACGTTATTCAAACGCCAGCTTGTATTCTGAAACAACCGAGCGAAGTTTGTAGAATGTGACATCTAACCATAATAATGTAACTAGTTTTCTCTACTCTTAATTTCTTCTACTCACATCTATCTTTTCTTATTATTTCCAATGGGCAACCCCTCATCCCCATAAATGTCATTTTATATGGCAAAAATCTGACCTCCCACTCAGCATATCCGCAGCCATACTTCCTAGCGCGTGCGTGTTTCTGGCTGATAAAGTCAAAGGCGGGTGTGAACAGCTTTATCTCAGACTTGTGTTGGGACAGGGGGGAAAAACCGACCCCGGCAGGGAATGAAAAGTCAAAATACGGCCTACAGATGGCCAGGAGATAGCTCGTTCTGTGGGTAAATAAACAAGTATCAGATGTCATTGGGCGTGAGTAGCGTCCGAAGGCTGTACAGCAGTAGTTGTGGAAGGGGTGGAGGGTAATGAGAATGTAAAATCGGACTATTTTTACGTTTGTCTTTATGTCATCCATCAGAGAAAGTCACGAACATGTCGCGCATGCGTTACATGCGCATATCAACTTGGGTTCCTGGGCTAACAACTTCCTAGCGAGATGGTGATGTCTGACAAGCCGCAGCTGTTATTAAAACATCTTTTAACAGAAATGTAGACGTCGGCGGTTTTCAACCTTTCCCTTGCATAAAAAAGGTCTTCCCACAATAGTTATGCGTGGTAGTGAGGTTTACTTTGTAGTACTTGGAAATATTAGTACACACAATGCCTACCTGCAATATCTGCCTGTTAAACTCTCTTTCTTTGTGTAGTTGTTAACTCATACTGGCTACTAGTTGTTGAATCATGCTTTATTTGCTAAATGATGTGAATGTCCACCAGTGGATAAATGTAGATGTTGGGACTGGTGTAGTAAAGTGTAACGATTGTCAACTCATCAAACCCAGCACAGTTTTGGTCATACAGGTCATCTTGTCCTGGAACGTGATGAGGCTCCGACAAGAATGTGAGTGTAAACAATGAGTGTGTATCTGAATGTCAGTACGCGAATGGTAGAATGATTCGATAGAGTTGACAGGTTGGTAGTACATCACTCATACTCACACTGTTCGAATTCAA
Organism: Oreohelix idahoensis; assembly: GCA_024509875.1. Taxonomy (NCBI): domain Eukaryota; kingdom Metazoa; phylum Mollusca; class Gastropoda; order Stylommatophora; family Oreohelicidae; genus Oreohelix; species Oreohelix idahoensis. The sequence continues at coordinate 21,573 of JAMPIV010004968.1, forward strand.
GAAGTACTGGAACTACGGTGGTCTTTTTTATAACATTTAATGGGACGCACACTTGGACAGTACGTGTATGGTTACAGGAACAAATGTCGACATAGACAGCATAATGTTGATCACAGGAATATCATCTTAAGTTAGCATTCATGCTTGGCAAATATCATAATGGAGCATTCGTAAATAAGCATTCAGCGTTCCATCATGTAAATCATCTGGCTTTACTGACTGGGCACGTCAGACCATAACCAATACATAGGAAGGCTCCTAGACCTAACCTCGTCTAGCGAATATTCCTTCACGTAAAGTTCAATATATATATATTTCATAATATAGGAATCCCAGACATGGGTTCTCACATGTAGCAGTGATCTCTTGGTTCATCGAGCGATAGTACAGGCATCCCTTTTTCTCACTCGATAAATACAAAGTATATGAATTTCAACATGGCTGTTCTCTCTCTCGTGAGCTTCACTCACTATAGAATATAGACCAAAATTAGTCATTCATTAAATGTCCTCATTTCTTCATAGGTTCTCTCATAGAGGTAATTGAATAATATCATACAATCCAGTGCTGATACATAGGAATGTCTTCTTCCTTTGAATGGATATTCTTTTTAAAAGTACCACTGTGCATCTGCTTATCAACAACGATGGCGAAGCCCAAGTTCATAATAAATTGTGGTTTTACCTTTTTATGCGAAATATAACTTTGCCATTCCTTGGCAAAAGAGAATAAACACTGGGGTAAAGTACATACAACATGTCTAAATGATTATCACTTTTCCCCATCCATATATAGATCACTATTTCGGCAAAAAAAGCCTGCTACAACAAAACTCGGCATCCTCACAGGATGACAGCCATGGATCACACCCCTTGCTAGCGATACTTCCGCTGCATAGCCTTTGACCTTTTCTAGCGACAACCAAATTAGTTCGACTTAGAAATGCAAAGATATCCATATATAAGACAGACTCGTCCTACTCATACAAACACTACGTATAAATTCAGGCCATAGATATACTGAAGCAAGAACAATCTATTCCTACCCAGCCACAGAATAAATCGCAGTAGGCCTAGAGTCGTCTGCGGAGTCCGATCGAAGATGACAGAACTATTTTCAAGGGAAGCAACCCAAAAATGACTTCTCCTTAAGCACTTAAAAAGGAAATACTTTGCTTACAAAATATTTGCGAACATAATAAGAATATAAATGTATTATATTGCAAGATAGTAAAAATTGCCCTTTACACTGCCGCAGCTGGGTCTTCAGTGCGGAACTAATCCTGGTCTCCCAAATGGAAATAACGGTTTTTTATTTCTTCAAAATTCAATCAATAAAGAGGGCGAGATTTAAACAAATATTAGCTGCGCTCACTGCTGAATATAACCACGCACGTATCACAGAATGTAATGGCTAATTCTAATAGCATGCCACTGTTACTTTTGGACGTGAGATGTTAAAGGTTAAATTTGTATCTTTTTTTTTCCAACGTAGTCACCATAGAACCAAACAAAAAAACAACCAAAAAAAGGTGGGGGGGGGGAGAGGGGGTTCTTGTCGCCTCACCCGGCAGACAGTGACTCCGAAGTCTTAAACTCTTAAAAACACGTGTTTCCTACGACTTCTTCAGAATCTATCTGATCCGCATCGTGAAGATTTTCTCTCTCTCTCCGTACATTAAAAACATTTTTAATTCAACATTTTCACTGACTTTCAATGTAACCTGCTACAAACCTAACTGTCAATTTTGCCTGGTTTAAAAAAAAAAAACATACACATTTTCAACTTAACCTGTTAAAAACCAGTCAGCTTAGTCTGTTTAAAAAAAAAACAACTTTCCATTTAACCTGTTAAAACTGCATACTGCCAGTTTAGTCTGTTAAATATATGAACCTTCAATTTAATCTGTTTAAAGAAAGAAATACTTTCAATTTAACCTATTATAAACTATTTAATGTTAATTTAACCTGTTCAAAAAAATTTTAGTTTAACCTGATTAAAAATACTGTCAATTTAACCTATCAAAAGTATGAATTTAAATTTAACATGTTAAAAATTACTAACTGTCAATGTAACTTGCTAAAAAATACGAAACTTTAGAGTTAATCAGTTAAAACTAATAACTGTCAATTTAGCCTGTTAAACAAAATAAGAACATTCTAACCTGTTTAAAATTGTTGTTTGTCAATTCAGGCTGTTAAAAATACTAACTTTCAATCTAACCTCTCTTTTTTAAAAATTCAAACTTTCTACCTTGTTAACTTGTTGACAAAATCCCAATGTTGTAAATAAAAAATAAAAACATATTTCTAAACCCTGTCACGTACTTATTACCACCGGTTGGAAAGCTCTGGTACGGCAGACACCCACTTCAGTTCACACAGCAGCAGACAAGAGACTGTTATGACGGGTCCGGTTACGGGTTTTAAGTTTAGATGGGAAAAGTCTCGCTCATTAATGACAGTTTATTTACGGGGCTGTCAACCTTGATGTGTTGCTGGGAACGCTACGGTAGGAGGTCAACCTACAGACTTCTAGACAGTGGCGGCTCGTTAGTTTAGACAGTGGGTGTTCTCCGCGTGTTTATTTGCATGTATGTGTAGGGGTGGAACGAGTTCTTAATTATTATACAGCATAACATTACATTGGAAACGATAACAAGATAGCACTTGAAGAAACACCTCTACAAGATGTAGAATCATACATATACCTTGGCAGCATTATAGGCACGGGAGGACAGACATTGATATAAAATTAAGAACGCAACATGCTAGAGGAATTTTCACGGGCATCGGGTAATATATGGAGATCAAAAGAAACGAAGTTCAACAACAACAAAAATAAGAATCTTCAACTCACATGTCAAGTCAGTCCTATTGTATAGCTCTGAAACATGGAGAACAACAAAAACAACAACAACCAAACAGTTATAGACATTCATTAATTGGGTGCTTGGGTAGAATAGAACGATTGAAGTGATATGACAAGATTATTAATGTGGAACTGATGACAAGAACCAGACAAGTGACAGTAGAACAAGAGATGATAAGAACCAGACAAGTGTCAGTAGAACAAGAGATGACAAGAACCAGACAAGTGTCAGTGGAACAAGAGATGATAAGAACCAGACAAGTGTCAGTAGAACAAGAGATGACAAGAACCAGACAAGTGTCAGTGGAACAAGAGATGACAAGAACCAGACAAGTGTTAGTGGAACAAGGGATGACAAGAACCAGACAAGTGTTAGTAGAACAAGAGATGACAAGAACCAGACAAGTGACAGTAGAACAAGAGATGATAAGAACCAAACAAGTGACAGTAGAACAAGAGATGATAAGAACCAGACAAGTGTCAGTAGAACAAGAGATGACAAGAACTAGACAAGTGTCAGTAGAACAAGAGATGACAAGAACCAGACAAGTGTTAGTGAAACAAGAGATGACAAGAACCAGACAAGTGTCAGTGGAACAAGAGATGACAAGAACCAGACAAGTGTCAGTGGAACAAGAGATGACAAGAACCAGACAAGTGTCAGTAGAACAAGAGATGACAAGAACCAGACAAGTGTCAGTAGAACAAGAGATGACAAGAACCAGACAAGTGTCAGTGGAACAAGAGATGACAAGAACCAGACATGTACCCTAAGTCTGCTGATTGTAAAACAAATTAAGAGTGAACTCTGTTCACGAAAAGTCGCCATTGCACGTGGAATGTCAATCAGCACGATTACTTCACCTGTTTGGTTCTACGGAAGTTTGAAAAAACAGATTAAAAATGTGAATTTATGGTCAGCAAACCAAATTGCACGTGATCACCATGGTTGTCGGTGAGTTGTTTTTATGCTTAACGTGCATAGAGGACTGTCAGAGGAAGATATTGCACCCATTTTTACTAAAAACTTCCTTCATTTAATCATTCTATACGCTTATATAAATGTGTATTGCAAATAATAGGGTGGCCCTTGACTTTTGACGAGTAGTATATTATACACTCCTGAGTTCTGGGCTGCCTTGGAATTTATTTCCTTTCAACGTGGTCTCAGTTTCAAAATTGCCCTTGAATGCCAGATTGTCTGCAAATTCTAACAGTCCAGTGGAGCGACGGAGTCCCGAATTTTCATTGTGACCACGATAAGAAAAGTCTCATTTTCCAAGACCGTTTTTCTTACATTTGTTACATTAGGTACCACAAAGTGATTTTTGTTTGCACAGAAACACCAGAGAAAACAATGCAGTTCGGAAGCTCTTGGAAAACCATGAAATTCGGTACTTTATCTTTTAAAATTGGACAACAAATAAAAATGTTACGGCATTTTAAAAAGTGTATGTACTTTCGCAAAGTTGAAAAAGTTACATCACACCAACTTCAGAGTGCTCCCGTTTTCTTAAATATAATCTTAGAACCTTCTCTGACAAACAGCATACAGTCTGCAATACACTGATCACATAAAGAAAACTATAGGGCTATATCATGAATAATTATCAATATATTTGAGACCAAATATTGCAAATCATTACCGAAAAATGTAGTATTTTGCATGAACATCAATTTTCACAACATCATATCTCAAAAAAATATAAAAGGTACAAGCTTTAAATATGTACATATCAATCTGCATACTACACAAATACAACCCAATTTTTTTCAGAGGATTTGAACATCTGTTTGTTCTTGTATAATTTTTTAAAAATATGTCCAGAGGCCAATTTGTCGCAGGGGAAGAAAAAATGTAAAAATTAAGATTTTTTTTTTTTTAATACTGTCCATATTTCAATTAAAAAATCATTTGTAGGCAATAATTAACAACATGTAAACAATAATTAACAACATCTAAATGCTATTTTTTGATAAAACAACTGGTTACTAGCATTAATAAATGTTTTTTTTATACCATCGTAGTATGAGTCATATGCAACAGTAAAATTCCAGAAGTGAGTTTTTTTTACACGTATAGAGCATTACACGTACCATTATTATGTCATACATGTAGTGCATTGAAAATCACGACGAACCTTAAAACTTGAAAAGTGTACAGCCTGCTTAAATTAAAATGTATATTAATTAACATGAATACACGAGTCTGAACTATTTAAAGTGCATTTCATGAAAGCTGTTTATACATATTTATGTTCGAGGTAAGACTATCAACTAGTGCCTGCTAGTCCGGACATTTCAGTACACCGTCAGCTACTAAGTTATGGTATTTTTCCGGTTTCCTAGCCTTGTCTCAATACGTCGACCATTGGCGTTTGGTTTTCCGATATCATTCGCTTTAAGATCAAAATAAACCTTCATTTAATTACCAATTAATCAAAACATGCATTTTTTATTCAAATTGGTAACTTTCTTAGCTTTTCAACTTACATGATAGGAAACTCTTTAGAGAGCGATACAACAGGAAGCAATCTGAGCATCAGAAGAAGTCCCCCAATGCGACAAGTGTTTCGGCCCCATATACTCCTTTACACTCTAAGGGGGGCGGGCCCACTTGGGTCATGACTCCCAAGCGTCTCAGCTTCCTGTTGTCTTGTATCGAAAATGAACCCATTTCACCTACGGTAGCAGCTTTAAAATCCACAACTCCGCCAGCCGTGGAGGCAATTGTGAAAGTAACAAAGAGAAGACAAATTATTCCGTTCGTTCCGTCGCACACACTGAGACACCATCGCGAGGTCAACGAGTCTAGCCACTGCGCGTTCCCCACTGGACTTTGATACTGACACCCCTTATAGTATACACCGCCTGTCGCCCCTGAGTCACAGCCCGTTCACTAGTACACCACAAAACGCGTATTATGGACTTAGAAAAATTCCTGGTGTTTTCTGTACCGCAGCGTTTATTGTCACGATCTCCACTGCCCATTGCGGTTGTTCCACGGCCAGTCTGATGCCTTTTCGGCAGTTTCACTAAGCCTCTTCAGTGCCCTTGTTCTCGACTGTCCCCTCAGTTTCAATAGATCATACACTGATGCAGCCACAAGCCCTCTTGCGCCCACTTCAACAGCCATGACCCTTGCCATTCTAAGGTGTTCTTCCAGGTCTTCTTTCCTGATGTTTAGCGTACCCGACCGTGGCTGCTCAAACAGTTCTTTGGCAAACTTGAAGGGCTCCCTGAAGAATCTTTCCCTATCCCTTCGAGTCTTCCTTCTCTTCCTGCACAACCTTTCTGCTCTACAAAGGGCATTATGTTGGCCTTTCAGGTGCTCCCAAACCTGTCGTAACCCTTCCTTCTCTGTGGCAACTGCGTTCTTGAACAGTTTTCAGGCATGCTTCTTCTGTTTCCTGATTTCTTCTATTTTAATTTGTCTTCTACTTTTTCGTGGTGGGTTACTTTCCCTTGCCTCCCTCACTCCGAACACTCTGCGACAGCGCAGATATATTATGTCGCCGAAGATTTCCAGCTTCTTCTCCAAAGTTATCTGCTTCAGGTTGTTATCCAACTCTTTTGCCAAGGCTTCGTGCAGCTGTTCCCAAAGCCCTTTTGCACTGGCAGGTGGAAACTTGATTGCATCTCTCTTCCCGTCCAAGAAGTGTGTGAGATCATCATCAGGCAGATCAACTTGAATGTACTCAGCACTGTGGATTGACTCCTGGCTGCGTTCTTCTAACGTCTTATCCGTCGAGACAGAGCGCTGTTGATCTCCCCCTGATGACCTCCCACACCCCTTTTTCGTTCTGTGGATTCTCATTCCTCTCTGAGTAGAGAATTCCCTACCACAGGCACAGGGAAACTCCAGCCGTTGTTCAGAGCTCGAAGTCCGTGTAACGGGTCTGGTCGATTCCAATGAGGCGCCTGTGGATTCATCATTCCCCCCCCCCCCCCCCTTTCGGTGAATCCTGGGGGCATCTATCATTTTTGGGTCCTGTAGCAATTGAATACAGCTTACGGGGTGCTAACCCGGTCAGCCGGTTTCTAGTCTTTCCCAGTGTCATCTGTCTCTCCAGAAGTCATTATCTAGTCCTGGATCTTTTTGTTTATGTGTTGTAAAACATCTTTCACATGCAGCAAATATTAGCAGACCATACCTTGTTATCTGTGTCTTATATTTGTGTTACATGTATAGTATGGTATTTGCTGTGTTACATGTGTAGTACAGAATTGTTACATGTGCAGTGTGAGATTTTGTGTGTGTAACGTGCTTTCCATCAATGCAGACACACATATTCACATAAACGATGGTATACGTTTTCATTTTCATCAGAATTCTATATTTAAATATTGTCCCTTTCTCTACAGACACAGCAGACACAGACATATCAAGGGCCATCTCATTCTACAGTAACTTAAACCAAGAACTACCCACGGAACTTCAAACTACAAAGTGTGTATATTTTGTCAATACAGGACATGACACAGGTCAACTGTTATACTATCTATAGACCTGGAGATCAAGTCAAGCATGACGCCAGATCACTGACCACCACAATATGATCAGCATGTACAAGAAAGTGTCTACCCTGCTGACCATCGCGTGTCTTCTATACATGTGCCTGATCAGTATTTTCCACCTCAGCCCCAATGTCGGGAACAGGCAAAGTCGTGGGCAAGATCATCCGTCGCTGATAAGAGACGACCGTCAAAATCTCGGCCACAACCATGCAGCACATAACTGGACAAGCGAAGAACAAAGAATCCCGGCTACTGAACACGTAATACAGAAAACGTCTTTGTCCAAAAATGACTTTGGTGAATTTGCTGACAAAAGTTCTACCGAAGAACTGACGGATGGTTCTTTCACGAAGAACAGCGGAACTGAGGCTTCCAGGACAGAAGCTGCCGAGGAATGGCAACCTGTGAGGCTGAGAAACCTCAGAGAAAAAACACAACAACATACATCTGATCCTCGTCCAGAACACACTACAGAACAAGTCAATTATTTCTTGACTAACACCATCATGTCACCAGTATCACAGTACAAAGTGAACTTCCTTCACCTTGGGGACAATTTTTACGTTTATAGCATCTTCTTGGATAAAAGGTATTCCTCAGGTGATTACGTCCGAATTCTCGTTCTCCGCCCTACTCTGGATCGGACCAGACAGTTGCTGTGTAGATTTTACACCAGTCAGAATAGAAGCATAAGTGTCAAGGCCGAACCATACGAGATGTGCGAGAATCATGGGAGGAAGTATGGCGGCTGGATCTATTCTTGCCAAGTTCCGGAGACAGGCGATGCAGAGTTTCAGACGATCACCTTTGTGTCTATGACAGAGAACAAAATGGACTTCGTTACTCTCATGCCCTTTCCACTTCATTCCCTCAACAATGGATCATTTGAATATTTTCATAAGCCAGCACACAGCGCTGATAATCAACAACAGCAAGGAGTCGGTGACAAAACCATCAAACTTACGTCATCATCGAATCTCAAGTCCGATGGAACGAATGAAACTGGCAAAAACATCCGACAAAAACCTCGGCCTGCTGGTGACATGAATACGAAAATAGGAGTGTGTGTCCCACCACTACACGGAGATATCTGCCTGTCAAAAGTCATTAATTTCATCGAGATGTGTCGGTTACTGGGTGCAGACAAAGTCTTTCTCTATATTCACGATATACCCCTGGATATCTTTGCATTTCTACAAAATTACACAGGTCTCAATCCCACCATTTTAACTCTGGTTCTGTGGGACCTGCCTATTACACACAAGAAAACACCTTCATCAGAAACCAACCAGGTCATCTGGAATCACGGCCAACTATTGGCTGTTCAACACTGTTTGTACACAAACATGGAATATTTTGATTGGTTGCTATTTATTGATATTGACGAAATGCTGATCCCACAAAAAACCCAAACATGGCCTGGATTATTAACAGAAGTGGCGAATCAGTTTTATTCACAATTCCAGAATATTACCATAGCTGGAATCTCATTTAAGAGCGCCTTTTTCCAACAAGACTTCCAAACTCAGGTAACAAATTCCATAGGCTACTTCCAGTACCTGCATCGCACAAGGGAGACTAGTGCACAAAGATCTAAACTGTTTGTCCAACCATTCCAGGTATTTGAGGTGGGCATCCATCACCTTAGCAGGGCCGTCTCTGAGGAAATGGGAGTAATCAGGGCCGAGACAGAACAGGCTCTGGTACATCATTACCGGAAGTGTGTGCCAGATGATGACCCTATGAGTGACCTGCAGTGTGAGATTCTTGTTAAGGATGAGAGTATATTAAGATATGAAGTTCCACTGACTATTGCAAGTCGGGAGGTGATCGCAGGTGCCATGAAGTTTTTTCTACATAACAGGTGATAATGAGTACGTGCAGAACGATTTATAATCCACATCATTCCTTACGTTCTCCGCAGATCACAGAGTTGTAGTTGTTGCTTCTCCACTGATTTCTGTGACTCGTTGCCGTTAATGTAATATTTTTTTGTCTAGGGCAGGGTTGTCAGACCTAACTTAATCCCCTAACCTGGGATTGCTGAAGTACTCACTTTGTCTAGCCCCTATCTCATGACCTGTTGACTCCACCGTTCTAGTTGTTTTGGCTTCTTCGTCTGTCATTTTCTACAGGTTTTCTTTTACCTTCCCCCCGCGTGGTCCAGTCGGTTATGTTTAGCTATACAAGTTAGTTGTTGTCTGAGAGCTATGTCCTATCCATCTCCACTTTTCTCTACTCTCCACCAATGTCTAGCCGCGATGTACCACCAATGTCTAGCCGCTATGTACCACCAATGTCTAGCCCCTATGTACCATCAATGTCTAGCTCAGAGTTTCTCAACAGGGGTTCCACGAAACCCTAGGTCCGCGAGAGGTCGCTAGGGGTTCCGCGAGAGATTGTGACTGGAAAAAAAGTAGTCGTTTTTTTTTTTTTAAACTTTCCGCGCCGGGCGATGTTATCGCTCTCAGTGATGTGCAGTAACCAATTAGCCCCGTATAGTAGTGTGCAGTAGGACCGTGTTCACGTGGTTGAGTCCATTCTCGGTTTTTGTCGTGAGACAGGATGCTGTTGATAATTGGTGAATTGCACGAAGGGGAGGACAGTAGGCTGATGACGTCAGCCTCTTCATCCCGAAAAACCGTATTAGTATCTTGTAGAGTCGAAATTTGTGATAAGACATTTAAGCCTACTTGGACAAGGTAAACAAAATCAAGTAAGACATTTTAAAAATGGAGAAAAAAAACTTGAGTTTTGTCTTAAGACTTGCAATAGAGTTGATTTTCTTTGAAGAGAGGGGGAACCACACAAAAAGAGTAATGTAATAAGTTAGACAAAGTAAGCAGATCCACAGACAACAACAAAATCAAGAGCTTTTACAATTTTTTTTGGATTATTATATTTACAACTTACAGCTCAAGCTAACTGTAGATATCATATTTTTTTTTTTTATGAAGGGGTTCCCTGAGACCTGAAAATTATTTCGGCTTACATATAGCCGACACAAATTCAACATTATGAAACAAGGGTGTAGTCTTAAGTATTGACCACAAACTGGCAAAAGGATGTAAGTCAAGTCCATTTCTTGACGAAGACGCAGACTATTTATTACAGACGTTAGTACAAATTCAAACGTAATATTCATAAGCACGCATCAACAATGTAGATTACTTCTTTGATATGACAGTTCATATTGTTCTCATTCTTTCCATTTTTATTAATCATGAGCTTGATCAACATTTTATAATAAGGACCGACCCTTCAAGGACGGTGACGACCTTCATGGTAATAATTTCTTCTTGGCTTTCTTGGAGCCTACACGCCACGACGGGCTTCTGGAGTGATCCATAAACACAATAGTAATCTTGAGAGTATTCGGTGTACGTCTGGAACCCACTAGCAATACGACCTGTGGTTCGTATTGAAGTCCAGCCAGATCGAAACACGTCAGAAGAAATGACGAGAAAATATCATATAATTAATGTACGTACACATTATCGCCCTACCTTGGCCGATACAACTGTGCTCCACTCCGGAGACTTTGAATACTTTATGAAGGCTTCCCAATATCTGGGCAAGCTTGAACAATAGTTCACACAAAATACATGACCGACACCGGTCATGGCCATAAGGTCACTCTACAACGTCATTGCTCTTTGGCAACTCTCACACCCGCGCACCGCGTTGCGCCTTTTTCCCACTAATGTGTTTGACCGTGCGTAAATAATGAATTATACATCATCATCATCATCAGTTGCCATCTCCACAACGAAGGTTGGCTGTAATGGATCTCCAACGTCTTCTGTCTCTTGTCTTGATGGTGCACTCTGACAGACTCTTTCCTGTCCATCTCTTGATGTTGTCTTCCCACTTATAGCGCTGTCTTCCCCTTGCACGTTTGCCTTCAACTCTCCCTTCTGTTATGGTCTTCTGCAAGGTGTTATGCCTTTTTATGTGGCCAAAGTATTTTGAATAGGACGTAACAGTTACCTACCAACAATGTCTAGATGTTACCTACCAACAATGTCTAGATGTTACCTACCAACAATGTCTAGATGTTACCTACCAACAATGTCTAGATGTTACCTACCAACAATGTCTAGATGTTACCTACCAACAATGTCTAGATGTTACCTACCACCAATGTCTAGATGTTACCTACCACCAATGTCTAGATGTTACCTACCAACAATGTCTAGCTGTTACCTACCAATGTTCAGCTGCTGTTATCACAGTAATTGAAATAATTCAGTAATCTTACATCCAGTATTGCAGGTCAGCTGATTTATTATGTCAGCTAGCTGGTTCCAGAAAAAATTAGACCAAATCACAAGGTCATCTATATTTGGACAAGCGCTTGTTTTGCCGAGGGACGTTCCATTCAGTCTATGTAGGTACATTGTCCGTTGCCTCGCCAAAACGTCTATTACTAAAAAGTCTTTAACTTGTTCAATATTTTCAAGGCAACTCCAACGGATTTATTAATAGCAACAAAATCTGTCACTCGATGAGCTTATCTTTTCAGGGGTCATGTGAACTACATAAACGCTCTAAATCAGATATCCCGTTTTACTGGGTGGAAAGGGTTCCAATATCTCTGTGAATCTATTTGTGTAACCCTGTCTGTCTCCAAGAGTCTGGTTGTCTCCCTTTCTTTATCACGCCACCATCTCGTTACCGACAATTCACCCAACTTAGGACTGACTTAAACGTAGCTATGTGCTCGGAATGGTACAGAGAGAGTAAACAAAACATAACTGTCGACCCACTAAGTGACGATAAATATTTTAACAAGGTAACAAGAACGCTGAAGTATGTGCTCACGTCAAGACTTTCACAAGTAAACAGTTTTAACTGTCAGAGTTTTTGGCAGACATGGAGGATACATTGACGTGTAACGTTCATGATGTGAATTACTATTATTAGGCAATTATTATTATGTTCGATGAATGAATAAATTATTATTATTATATATTATTATGTATATTAACAAATAAAACGGCATCGAATCAGTTTTACAAATTAACGGGAAACACGGGACGTTTCGGGTTGTACAAAATATTGATTTGTTCGGCGAATGGTAGCAGTCCAAACAACCTGTGCAGCCAAGACAACATTAACAACAACACAGGTCAAATTAATCAGTATTTGTGTGCAGTGGCGTACTAACAGCGTCAGGCCGCTCCGGGCGTCAGAAGGACGGGGATGTGGTGCAGCACTATTATGACGGTACTGCACTGTTCAAAAATCTACTTGTAATCATAAAATAATGTTTTCTTCGTTTTCACTTGGGGGGGGGGGGGCGCAAAGTTAGGATCCGCCCTGGGTACCAAATATCTGTTTATGTGCCAGAAGACGCCGTTTAAACAATATAAGGTAACTCATAATAGCTTAAAGTTGATTTTCACAAACAACAACACGATCGTGCTATCGTGTGCGAGGTCGTGCTATTGTGCGCACGATCATGCTATTGTGTAATTACTGACTGGTTTTGGTCGGGGTTCGGGGTAATGATGTGTTGACAATTATCACTGTCCTTTGCGCTCCTTACAGAGCATGCAGCCACCAATGTAGCTGCTCCTCTTGGAGCAACCTCCACCTGCAGCGCTAGTTTCTGTGGGTATTTGTTTAACAAGATAAGGTATGTGTTGACAATAGGAAAAAATAATAAGCGCCCGTGTGCTACCAGGACAAAAGTATAATAACAGTGTATCCTACGAGTCATGTTACAGAAAGCAACTAAGGAAGGATGGGCAAGGGGCTGGCTACCACAAGCTAAAGGCCAAGAAAAACTCCAACAAAATATGAGCACGTCATCTCCAGGCCTCGTTCTGAATCCCCAGGGCTAGACAAACATAGGTAAAGGTCAAGGCAGTTCCATAGCACCCACTGTAGTAGGGGAGTAAAGTGTTACAGACTTATGAGATGGGGTGGCTAACGGCCTTCATCATTACCTGTGCATTCCCTAACTCGGTTACACAGCTGGGTTGACTGGAGGTTTCGATCACGGAACCCGGTAATTGTCTCGCGAGAAAACCGTTTAGACAGCATCGAGAAATGGACTGACCAGTTCTCTTTCTCGCTTCCTTTTAAAAAAGAAACATACGACGACCCCCCCCCCCCCCCCCCCCCCCCCCCCCCCAAAAAAAAAAAACCGCACGTGGAGAGCAATTAGAATAGCTATAAAGAGAATAAGAAGACAAGGAAAGACCTTGAGCGGACAACCAATCTTGGCATGTATTTGTTGGTGGCCTATACCCCACAGGGAACTAAAAGTTACTGTATGAATGACTAACCTTGATGACCAATCTTTTGACGTATGTGACTGCTTCAATAAACGATATGTGTCAACACTAGCAATGGCGTGTTTGTTTGTTCATCCATTTCTATACCGTAGCACATGAGAACTATGCAGCTTCTTGCTTACATTCAAGAACCGGTTAATTCAGGTACAAGAAGAACTACTTGTATATTTCTTGTTAAATGTAATCAACAAATTTCAATAAGTTTAAACACCTAAAGTAAAGCTCACATGAACGTTCGTCATTACTAAAACTATCTTTAAAACTACTCACTAACTTAGCTGTTTAAAAACAAATACATTTATTTACTAGTACATTATTATTTATCATCCATAGCTCGACCCTTTAAACATTTTTTTTTAAAATCTGTTTCTGAAATTCGTTATTTCCCTTACCATAAAACTCTTGCCGGAGTAGAGATACTTCCACTTTGTTTTATAATTTGTTTCAGTATTATACATATTGTTTTTAAATTTAAATTTTGCCTCCTTTTGCCAAGGCAATCTGGATCCGTCGGTTATATTAGGGTGCATGTTCGAATATTACAGACCTTACTTTTGCGGTCAGAAAAAGTATTGCTATTATTATATAAAATGGGCTGGGCCAATGTCAATCAAAACTTGAAAAATTAAAATGTACCAACAAAGGGAGTTGCATACACAGTTTCAGCTGTCTACGATAAGTAGAACGTAGTGATTTTGAGCGTCAAAGATTTGAAACATCTAAACAACGGGGCATGTCAAGTTAATAAAAAGTGCGTAAAAACAAATAGACAACGTTAAAGTTGAGCAGCAAATTGACTATTTTTTTCCCTTTAGAATATGGAAGCCAGGAATATAATATCATATTTTACTCGATAAAACAAATACTCAAGAGGTATCCCATGATTCACTCGCGATATGTCTGACACCCCTGGGAACTACATGAAGCATGAGGACGTTATACTGGTCACCCATGTCCCCCACACGGACACGTCTGTTTGTTCACTTACTTTGTTGAAAATACTTATTAATAACTGTCAACAGAAATAAGACTCAGACTGTATTATACCACAGGATTAGACGGACACTCCAGGTAGCAAGACATGCAAGATTATACCATTACAACCTGACAAATAGTGTCTGTTAAATTCTTATAAATGTTTAGTACATTAATTATGATTATACCACTAAACCCCAGTCTTCATAAATAGAGCCAGTTAAAGTTTTATAAATGTTTGTTTAGCTACATTAATGACTGAACCAGCATTCTATCTATTATGATTGCTTTTAACTACTTTTAATTATTTCTATATACTTTTCATCATTAAGAACACAATAAATGACATCACATGACCATACACAATTTTTTTTTTAAATCTAATAAATACACAAAAAAGTACTTTTTAAAGTATGCGAGAATGAATCATCTTTATTTCTATGAACTGTGGCTGAAAACTTTCTATGACCTGTGGCTGAAAACTTTCTATGACCTGTGGCTGAAAACTTTCTATGACCTGAAGCTGAAAACTTTCTATGACCTGAAGCTGAAAACTTTCTATGACCTGAAGCTGAAAACTTTCTATGACCTGAAGCTGAAAACTTTCTATGACCTGAAGCTGAAAACTTTCTATGACCTGAAGCTGAAAACTTTCTATGACCTGTGGCTGAAAACTTTCTATGACCTGAAGCAGAAAACTTTCTATGACCTGAAGCTGAAAACTTTCTATGACCTGAAGCTGAAAACTTTCTATGACCTGAAGCTGAAAACTTTCTATGACCTGAAGCTGAAAACTTTCTATGACCTGAAGCTGAAAACTTTCTATGACCTGAAGCTGAAAACTTTCTATGACCTGAAGCTGAAAACTTTCTATGACCTGAGGCTGAAAACATTCTATGACCTGTGGCTGAAAACATTCTATGACCTGTGGCTGAAAACTTTCTATGACCTGTGGCTGAAAACTTTCTATGACCTGAGGCTGAAAACTTTCTATGACCTGTGGCTGAAAACTTTCTATGACCTGAGGCTGAAAACTTTCTATGACCTGTGGTGGAAAACTTTCTATGACCTGTAGCTGAAAACTTTCTATGACCTGAAGCTGAAAACTTTCTATGACCTGTGGCTGAAAACTTTCTATGACCTGTGGCTGAAAACTTTCTATGACCTGAAGCTGAAAACTTTCTATGACCTGTGGCGGAAAACTTTCTATGACCTGTGGCTGAAAACTTTCTATGACCTGTGGCTGAAAACTTTCTATGACCTGTGACTGAAATCGTGCTTTCAGATATCTCAACATTTGGTCAAGACAAGCAACTACAGCTGTATGAAGTGGTGATATTGTGATGCAGTGTTGTTAATGGCGACTGGGATGACAATAACAAAAAAGTAACTCAGATTTTCTGTGGTGTGTTCTGTAACACTGACATGCTTGCATATCTGAACAGCCGATTGCTTGCAGACTGTTTTATTTTATCTCCACTTTTGGTCAAATTTGACCTGAGGTCATTAATCGACACCTTATAGTTTAATCTATCATCCTATCCAATATCTTATAGTTAACAGTTAGGATTATCATGAAAAAATTTGGTTTAATGTGATGTATCTTTTTTTCAACTACTAACACAAAAACGTTGAATGTGTTATTCTCAAAACAAACTGAAGTGGGGATAGAACAAAGCAGTACTAAGGCGGTGATACGTGAAATGGTGGAACATGATGCTGTTGTTGTTGACAATGATGGTGACTATGGTGGCCTAAGGTTGAGTGGTAAGGCTGCCATATACAGCTGAAGGTTACTACTCATCTTCTCACTCCGCATCACAAACACACAAGTTCTTGACATCATCATCCCATTTTGTTCCCTGAGGTACCAGGTTCGAAACCTAGTGGTATCAAGCTTCAGTCCACCTAGCTGTAAATGGGTTTTAGGGAATGCAAAAGCAGTAAGGAAGGAAACTGGTCAACCCACCTCATAAAGGCTGGACCTACTATGGTGAAGTCTCTAACACTTCACTCCCATACAGAAACATCTGCTAAGGGACTACTTTTACCGTTTACCTTGGCTTCCTCTTCCACTGCTCCTCTTTAGGTTCCCCTTGCCACCCCCCCACCACCCATCTATTTAAGCTCTAGTCAGGTGCCATTATTATGTGACACATAAGATCTTTTCAGTGAAATCTGAACAAAAATGTTCTGTAATAGTGTCCTACACAAACATGGCTGGTCTACTCACACTGAATAGATAAATAAACATGGTACAGAAATGTTCTGTAATAGTGAACTACACAAACATGGCTGGTCTACTCACACTGAATAGATAAATAAACATGGTACAGAAATGTTCTGTAATAGTGAACTACACAAACATGGCTGGTCTACCCACACTGAATAGATAAATAAACTTGGTACAGAAATGTTCTGTAATAGTGAACTACACAAACATGGCTGGTCTACCCACACTGAATAGATAAATAAACATGGTACAGAGATGTTCTGTAATAGTGAACTACACAAACATGGCTGGTCTACCCACACTGAATAGATAAATAAACATGGTACAGAGATGTTCTGTAATAGTGTACTACACAAAAACATGGCTGGTCTACCCACACTGAATAGATAAATAAACATGGTACAGAAATGTTCTGTAATAGTGAACTACACAAACATGGCTGGTCTACCCACACTGAATAGATAAATAAACTTGGTACAGAAATGTTCTGTAATAGTGAACTACACAAACATGGCTGATCTACCCACACTGAATAGATAAATAAACATGGTACAGAGATGTTCTGTAATAGTGAACTACACAAACATGGCTGGTCTACCCACACTGAATAGATAAATAAACATGGTACAGAGATGTTCTGTAATAGTGTACTACACAAAAACATGGCTGGTCTACCCACACTGAATAGCTAAATAAACATAGTACAGAGATGTTCTCTAATAGTGTACTACATAAACATGGCTGGTCTACCCACACTGAATAGCTAAATAAACATAGTACAGAGATGTTCTCTAATAGTGTACTACATAAACATGGCTGGTCCACCCACACTGAATAGATAAATAAACATGGTACAGAGATGTTCTCTAATAGTGTACTACATAAACATGGCTGGTCTACCCACACTGAATAGCTAAATAAACATAGTACAGAGATGTTCTCTAATAGTGTACTACATAAACATGGCTGGTCTACCCACACTGAATAGCTAAATAAACATAGTACAGAGATGTTCTCTAATAGTGTACTACATAAACATGGCTGGTCTACCCACACTGAATAGATAAATAAACATAGTACAGAGATGTTCTCTAATAGTGTACTACATAAACATGGCTGGTCTACCCATACTGAATAGATAAACATAGTACAGAGATGTTCTCTAATAGTGTACTACATAAACATGGCTGGTCTACCCACACTGAATAGATAAATAAACATGGTACAGAAATGAACATACACAGTAACAGAGTGTAGATGAACACCTGAGGGAACCTAGCAGAAATTTTGTCAGAGCATAAGAAGTTTCTGTCAGGACAGTCATAAGAAGTTTCTGTCAGGACAGTCATAAGAAGTTTCTGTCCAGGCAGTCGTAAGAAGCTTTCCACAGGGTCGTCCATTGGTTAGACTTTAACTCCTAGCTACAGCAGCAAACAATGGCAGTCTTTCATAAGAATTAGTTCTCTGGTGGATGCATATAAAAAATCTATGGCAAGAGATGCCCTATACTTTGTTAAAGTACTGCTATGTCTATTTTTTTCCTCAAATGAATGAGAGATGGAGAGGACATTACTGTCTTTTGCACTGCACTGTCCATATTTCAGTTCCTGCATTTACTTAAGTAACTTTGGCCCACGGGCATTATTCTTAAGGCAAGCTCTTCTTCTTCCTGGATCCCTGGCGTGGCCCAACTCTGGCGTATGCTTTTCATCTCGGCCTCCAGGGTTTGCCGCCAAGTTCAGCTCACTGCATGCGAGATACTCATACTTGGGTGATGAGAATATTAACACTTTGACCAGACAGTCACAGAAAAGTGAGAGATAAATTTACGGAGCAGCAAAGCCTGCATACTAAAAATTCTGGCTTCACAGAAGAAGAAACAAAGAGTAAAAGTCTTACCTTGACGACATCTGGGCCAGTGATGAACAGATACGATGTGTCCTGCATGAGAATAACAAGTCAAAGGATTACACTCTTTACATTTCACATCTCTTGCTACACAAACTATGACTGTCTAGAACTGTTGGTACTGTCTGTGTCCAAGTAGAATTCTTAGGATTGTCTGTGTCTTTATTGAACTCTTGGTGCAGTCTATTGTTCTATACAACTTTTGGCGCTTTCTCTGTGTCTAGAATTCTTGGTGCTGTTTATCTAGAACTTTTCATTCTATCCATTGTTCTGCAGAACTGTTGGTGTTGTGTAGATCTCTGTAGACATTACTTTGCCTCTGCAGACCAGGGTTTCTCAACAAGGGTTCCACAGAACCCTAGAGTTCCGCGAGGTCACTAGGGGTTCCGCAAGAGATCATGATTTAAAATAAATATATACAAGGTATATATATAAACGTCATTTTTTTGTTAACTTTGTGTGCCCGGGCAATGTTAGCGCTCATAGTGGTGGGCAGTGACTGAGCAGCCCCATATGACAGTGTGCAATAGGACCATGTTCAGTCTTGCACACTGCCATATTTCTTTCGCACCTTATAGAGTAGAACTTTGTGATAAGATTTTTAGTCACACTTGGATAAGGTTAAAAAAAAAGAAAAGAAAAATCAAGCAGGAAATGTAAACAAGAAAAAAATCGAAAGTTTCTTTTGTATTACACTAATGACCTGCATTACAGCTGATATTCTTTGTGGAGATAGGGAACCACACAAAAAGATTAGGCTAATAAGTTGACCAAAATAAACAGACCCACCAAAATATCATTTTCTACTCAAAACAGCATTGATCATTTTTATTGCATTATTATATTTACAACTTAATGATCAGGCTAGCGTACTGTGGGCTATAGATACAATAATTTGTACGCAGAGGATTACACTCTTTTGTCAGAGCATAAGAAATATGGACAGTGCAGTGCAAAAGACAGTAATGTCCTCTCCATCTCTCATTCATTTGAGGAAAATAATAGACATAGCAGTACTTTAACAAAGTATAGGGCATCTCTTGCCATAGATTTTTTATATGCATCCACCAGAGACCTGAACATTATTTCAAGGGTTCCTCTGGGATAAAAAGGTTGAGAAAAGCTGCTGTAGACATATATGTGATGTGTATATCTCTGTAGATATGTGTGTGCTGTGTGTATGTCTGTAGATATGTGTGTGATGTGTGTATGTCTGTAGATATGTGTGTGATGTGTGTATCTCTGTAGATATGTGTGTGCTGTGTGTATGTCTGTAGATATGCGTGTGCTGTGTGTATCTCTGTAGATATGGGTGTGCTGTGTATATCTCTGTAGACATATGTGTGTGCTGTGTATCTCTGTAGACATATGTGTGCTGTGTGTATCTCTGTAGATATGTGTGTGCTGTCCGCATCTCTAAACAATTTTTAATGTTATGTATACCTCTGAGAACACTACAGACTACAATATACAGTTACAAGGTAAACATATCTACATCAACCAAAGACACAGCCTACACTATACAGTTACAAGGTAAACCTAGTCTACATCAACCAAAGACACAGAATAAACTATATGACCTTTGTACATTTATCTGAAATCACTAGGTTACGTTGTACATCATGCCATTGTTTCTTACAATTCAGAAGAGACCAGAAGATAGAACAATAATAGTAACCATTCCAATTTAAAAAAAAAAAAAAATTATTTAAAACTCTTACCTTAACCATAAATGTGAAGTCTGTGAGAGCTGGTGAATACACGGCGCCACCTGGCAACAAAACAGCAGCTATGAAATAGTCATCTCACTTCACTTCAATGCAAGGGAGGAAACAGTGATAATTTTAAACACTGCAATATCTCCCTTATTGTTAATTAGAAATATCTCTTTGAATTATACTTTCTTACATATCTGTAGTTTTTTTTTTTTTTGCACTACTATATAATGGATTCTAGGAAGTGGGTTATCATCATTATCCCTGAGTTCCCCAAGGAGAATAGGTCCTCAACAAATTGATGTCACGCCTTCCTCTACTATGACATTTTTCTCTGATCCTTCCATGTCTCTTCTCATATTCATGACCTGTCTCCAGCTCCCTTCTCCTTATAAACTGACTGAAGTAATGTCCACTGACTGAAGTAATGTCCACTGACTGAAGTAATGTCCACTGACTGAAGTAATGTCCACTGACTGAAGTAATGTCCACTGACTGAAGTAATGTCCACTGACTGCTGAAAATTATATAAAAAACTACCATCTGACACATTTTAAAACGATATCTGATCTCGCTCTAACATATTTGACTACCTGAATCTTCTCTGACATTGAATACTAGATCTGGACTAAAGCAGTAGATGATGCTGCCGTAGGGAGTGAAGTGTTAGAGACTTCACTTATACTAGGTCTCGGCTTCATATGGGGGGGGGGGGTGTGACCAATTCCCCATTGCCCCAAGAGCAAAGCCAAGTACCCGTTTACAGCTGGGTAGACTGGAATGTGATGCTACATGGTATTTGAACCCAGTAACTTTGTCTCAAGAAGTATTCTAACCACTCTGCCACTCTCAGATCTGGACTGCTACAACACATTGTGGAGACACCATGTGACCTATTTCTGAATATTTCTTGCCTTCTAATTTTCAGAAATTTCTAATGCATATTTTTTTCCTCCATGACCATAATTTGTTCTGCCCAGTCTACACTGTTCTCCATGTTTCTACTCCATACATCCAAGTAAGCTTTACTACTTGTATGCAAGTTTTTGTCCAGTGTTTGTAACGGGATCATTCATGTCTGTATGCTGAACATGAGACAACCAGTGTTTGTAATGGGATCATTCATGTCTGTATGCTGAACATGAGACTTCTTTCTCTTCTTTGATCCTTAGCCGCTAACCGTCAAAGCAGTCAGTGGTCATCACGCCTAGTGGCGTCTTGTAGGGCAACAACAAATTGATTCCACTTAGCTCGGTCGGTGGCCATCCTTCGTACAGTGCCCCAACTCTGATTCATTCTTTGCATCTCAGCCTCCACAGTCCTCCGCCAGGTTGTTTTTGGTCGGCCTTTCTTTCGTTTTCCTTCAGGGGTCCAAAGCATAGCTGTTCTTGTGATGGCATCGGGGTCTCTTCTGAGGACATGGCCAACCCAGCTCCAGCGTCTGCCAGCTATGATGGTGTGCATGTCTTCTTGCTTGCTCCGAGTAAGCAGATCTTGGTTGGTGATGGTATTCGGCTTGGCTGAACATGAGACAACCAGTGATAAAGCCACTAAATTTCAGTCACAAAATCAAGAGACTCATATGATGAGTCTACAGCATGAATAGTATCCCTCAGTAAGTCCAAGATAGTCAGTGTTAGATATTAATGTATCATCTTTCAGTAAGTCCAGAATAGTCAGTTTTAGACATTAATTTTCCATCTCTCAGTAATTCTAAGATAGTCAGTTTTAGATACCAATCTACCATAACTCAATAAATACATGACAGTCAATATACCATTTCTCAGTAAGTCCAAGATAGTCAGTTTTAGACATCAATTTACCATCTCTTAGTAAGTCGAAGATAGCTTTAGACATCAATTTACCATCTCTCAGTAAGTCCAAGACAGTTTTAGACATTGATATATCATCTCTCAGTAAGTCCAACATAGTCAGTTTTAGACATCACTATAACATCTCTCAGTAAGTCCAACACAGACAGTTTTAGACATCACTATACCATCTCTCAGTAAGTCCAACAGTCAGTTTTAGACATCACTATACCATCTCTCAGTAAGTCCAACATAGTCAGTTTTAGACATCACTATACCATCTCTCAGTAAGTCCAACACAGTCAGTTTTAGACACTGATATACCATTTCTCAACAATTCGAGGACAGTCAGTTTATCTTGTACTGTTAGAACAGAAAGCATCTTTTTGGCTGAAGAGCTGATGAAGCAGATTGTGTGCATCTGAAAGTCTTGTTGTAAAGTAACCATGTACTCTTCAACATACTTATTAGAAAGGCATTAAGAGTGGAAAGATGTATGTATAAGAAGCATACTATATGAGACACATGCAGTAACGTAAAACATCCAGTCTCAAGAACAGTTGCATCAGTGTTTGTTCTTTAACAGCAAAGTGTCATGAGCACAAGTTAAATTTTTTAGTGTTTTACTTGTTTTCTTATTTTATGTTTTTTTTTTCACGTATGTGCATACAGCTGAATTTGCATGACTTAAATTCACACAACCTACAACACAAATGTCTCAACTGATGAGTTTAAACTCTGAATGTGCAAGTGGGAGTGAGAAGATGAATGTATGAGATCACAACAACAAGGGTACATCACCTGCACAGGGGCCCATAATCATGGAAATCTGTGGGATAACTCCTGATGACTCCACATTTCTCTGAAACAATAAATAATCATTTCTTTGTGACCATATGGCTTAAGGTATGACAAGAGACAACCATTTTAGTAACATTACAAGAAACTGTTGCTAGTTGTCACAATATCAGGCATATGCTTTTGTAACAGACATAGACAGCTGCTACTGTGTGAATGTCTGTAGTTGGTCACTGTAACAACACACAGTCTTAGCTATCAAACGTGGCAATAACAGAGAACCAAAAAGCTACAGACTTTCATAAATGGGTGTGTGTGTAGAAAAGAAGGATTGAGGTGGTATGACAAGATCACTAATGTGGATCTGATGACAAGTACCAGACAACTGCCAGTGGAACAAGAGATGAGATGAAGATGATGGAGATGGGTAGGACACACACTGATGAAACCTGTTGATAGCATTACAAGGCAGTCCTTGTTCTGGAATCCCCAGGGTAAGAAAGGTAGAGCGAGACCAAGGGAACACATGGAGAAGAGAAATGGAGACAGACATGAAGGCCATGAATCAGGCATGAAAATACTTGAGCTAATGGCACAGGACAGGAAGGCTTGGCATTAGTTTGTTGAAGGCCTGTGCTCCTTGGGAGCCGCAGTAGCACAGTGGTTAGTGCACTGGCTTCCTAGCTCGGTGACCAATGGTTCGATCCCCAGTTGAGGTGGGATTTTTTAGGCCGCAAACGGCTCCGAATTTTCTTTTTAGCTATTTTGAAAGTAGCTGTTATTATTCTGGGTCCAACAGCTTCCCATTCAATGAGTGCTTTCTGTGCTTCTTTAGATAACATAAGAGCTACCCCTTCACTGTGGTATGAACTTTCGTCTTCATGTCCTGAGGACAGCACCAATTCACCTGTGATGAGTTTCTTCCTGTCTACCCCCTTCCACTTTGTTTCACACATTCCCAAAACCTCGATTTTGTATTCCCTCATTTCTGCTGCCACTTGCGCCACTTTCCCTTGTTCGTTTAATGTCCGAACATTCCAGGTGCCAAATCTGGAAGTTCTCCTAGAAGAAAGAAGGTTAGTCAGCAACACAGACTCCTTTCGGCTTTCTCTGTGTTGCATCATATGCCTCCCCGCGAGAGGACCTTGAGTTTTAGACACTGATATACCATATCAAAATAAGAATACAAAAGGCAAGAGGAGCTTTCATTGCATTGGGAAATATATGGAGATCAAGAGAAATAGGATCCAACACGAAAATAAGAATCTTCAACTCAAATGTGAAGTCAGTCCTATTGTATGGCTCAGAGACATGGAGAACAACAAAGACAACAACCAAAAAGCTACAGACTTTCATAAATGGGTGCTTGCGTAGAATAGAGGGATTAAAATGGTATGACAAGGTTACCAACGTGGAACTGATGACAAGAACTAGACAAGTGCCAGTGGAACAAGAAATGAGAAGAAGACGATGGCGATGGATAGGACACACACTGAGAAAACCTGTTGATAGCATTACAAGGCAGTCCTTGTTCTGGAACCCCCAGGGCAAGAGAGGCAGAGGAAGACCAAGAAGTACATGGAGAAGAGAGTTGGAAACAGAGGTGAAAATGATGAGGAGAACATGGAAAGAACTTGAGATGATGGCACGTGACAGGAGGACTTGGCATGTGTTTGTTGAAGGCCTATGCTCCTTTGGGAGTGGAGGGTTATGAATGAATGAGAAACGGCTCCGAAGTCGACCCAGCCTCATGAATAGGGTACCAGAGAAACTCTGGGAAGGTTAAGGTGGCCAGCGTGATGCTGACCACATCACCCCTAGTGTGCCGATGGTTGAGAAAATATGACCTAACACCATATTCCCAATATGCCTCAGTAGGCGTGTAACGGGATCCTATGCTCCTTGAGGAGCTGAAGGGTGATAACGTTGATAATTTTTTAGCTACTTTTGTTATAATACAAGACAGTTGTAAGACTGTGACAAGACAGTTGTAAGGCTGTGACAAGACAAGACAGTTGTAAGGCTGTGACAAGACAAGACAGTTGTAAAGCTGTAACAAAACAAGACAGCATTTAGTATACTGTATAACAAAAAATGAAAAGTAATAAACAGACGACAAAATAAGACAATGACAGGAAACTATATACACAATGTTACAACAGGAGATAATCTGATTATCAAAGTTTGCCAGCAGCTAGAAAAAAAATTTTTACTTCCAGAAACCAATATACTATTCTAAAAATATTTCTTTTTAAAGCACACAGAAGGTTTCGAGTTCAGGTATCAATGAAGATGTGACACGAGGTCCAATAAAAGTTAAAGGTAGTCCCATAACAGATACTTCCACAGTAGTGTGAAGTGTTACAGACTTCATTACCAGTTCTCTTCTGCACTGCCTTTGCCTTCCCTAACTACAGCTGTGTACACTGGAGAATGATGCTAGCATGTTTTTAACCTGGAACCTGATAACTTTGCTCTGAGAGGCATTCTGTCAATCAGGTCCCATAACATGTCAGCATAGTTCAGTTAATTTACAGAAGCTGCTCCACTTCGTCAGTCATGAGTGATCTCATAAATAAAATAAATATTTTCTAAATAAAAAATACACAGACATAACAAAAGATCGGGACACAACACACAATGAAAACTTGTCTTCCATGTTAGGTAGGTGTAGCGTGCAATACCAAATGTTAGTAGCCATCCCAGTCCTACCTTCCACTACAAAAATGTTTTTTTTTTTATCCGCGATTCAGACTTTTTCTATCTGATATAATTATTAGACATGTTTTATACACCATACCTGTTCCCATGGCCATACAAACTAAAGTTACAACCTTTCAATGTTATCTCTTGTCATGGCAAACAGGTCACTACCAATGCTTTAACCCAAAACTGTGTGCCAGGTGTACGTGCACAAGCAAGCTCACAGTGAGCCAAACAAATGACTGTTGACAAAAATTTGTTTTAAAATATGTTTTTACAATGTCACACAGAAAACCTTTGTTCTTTGTTTTGCTCATCCTTAATGATGTCATGTGACATGGGGGGGAGAGAGAAATAGATGACACCTTTCCCAGTGAAATGTGTTCGTCATCCGTAATGTAATTTACAGTTGTAAACTGTAAGTTAATGTTACACTGTGTAGATGTTACATGGTCTGTAAATGTTACAATAACAATTAAATGTTATACTATCTCTAAATGTTACACTGTGTAGATGTTTCATGGTCTGTAAATGTTACAATAACAATTAAATGTTATACTATCTCTAAATGTTACACTGTGTAGATGTTACCATGGTCTGTAAATATTACAATAACAATTAAATGTTATGCTATCTCTAAATGTTACACTGGTAAATGTTGTATAACTTCATATAGGTCACCTCATGCTTGAGGAAGCATTTGTCCTATACTTGATCTCCTCTTGTTGCTCTTCCATGAATCCCAGGATAGGACAACTAACCATCACTCTGAAGCACCTCTACGCTGTGTATCCTGGCAACAGGCAACCTTCAAGTTGCCTCTCCAATGCTTGGGGTTTAGTAGCCACACTAAAGTGGCCCAACATCCCAATTCCCCCTGTGGTGAAACATGTTGAGAACCTAGCATTGCACACGAAGCTTAGTGGGTATCACTTCAGCCCCAGACACAACTCCTGCTTAAATCTAATTGGCTGTGTGCAAAAGAATTTCACAACAGATAGAAAGACATGTGAGGGGAGTTAACAAAAAGTGACTCCTTGTGAGAGCCCAGACCCAGAGCACAGTACTTTAGATCTGAATATTTGGAGAGCCCCCACGGAAGTCAGAGAGTGCATAGTATGTGTGATAAAATCACTCCTTTTTTACACCCCGCTCAATTTCCTCTTTTCAAAAAACCTAGTAACGTAAATTTTCCGCTATAACCCCACTAGTAGATTTGAAAAAAAACGTTGAGGACCAAGGTCACACTGTTACTAAGAATTGGACACAGTATTTGAATTTTCTTTACTAATATCGTTCAAAAAGGTTACCACCCGCAAACGCATTCTTAGAATCTATTAATAAAAACAGCCTAAGCAACGGCTGTTAGGGCACATTTTTTTTTCCACTATCGCCAAGGTTTAAAATAAAGCATTTGAATCTTTCATTAGCCAGCGGGCAAGTCCCGCCCTCAAAACCCCACTTTTTCTATAACCGTACTAATTTTAGAAAACAACCGATAGACAATTGGCAGCGAACCAAATTTTTTTATCACGTTTGACGTGAGAGAGAGAGGGAAGAGGATGGTTTAAAGTGACAAAATAAAACCTAACTTGAGCATTTTGAAACTGAAACTAGCGAACCAATTGTGTGCAGGGTAGAGAAAGGGGTAAAGAAAACGTAGATAATGTAATGGATTCTATAGAAGGAAATAAAAAGGAAAGAACAGAAACGATAATATTGTTTATTAGAATCCCATATTAATTCCTATAATATGTTATCTGGCTTTAAAATAAAAATAGGTTGTTCTGAATAAAGAAAGAAGAAAAGTACTAAGATGAAAACTACGATAAAGAAGTAAATGAAAATATACTGGCTAGATAAAGGACGATTGTCTGGTTAATAATCACTTTCTGTTTTTAAAATAACTTTAATAATAACGAAGATATCGAAGAAAATAGAAATGGAAGACATACAGACATACACAGTGATAACCACTCAACTTTGAAAATCTTCGGAGTTACATTTTAGGGGATGCGTTTTTGAACAGTCAAATTGGCGTAACTTGATTTCATTGGTTGAGGTTAGTCTATGAAGAAGAAGGGATAAAACGAATGTTTTGCTAAGCATAAGTGCCACTTGCAAAATTTTTTCCTACAAGAAAGGTTAAGAGCAGACGCAAAGTAAAGTTGTGACCAATTGCCTTTGCAGTTTGGAAATTCGGCTATCTGAAGCTCTTTTATCTGATCACAATGCATGTTTATTGATGTTTAATTGTTAGTGTTGGAGATACATAACTAGAGTACTTAGGGAGGATTGTTCCTCTTGTTCCAGGGTTGAATCCTATATTATCCAGTGAGCCAAAACCTGGAGCTGCAGAGTTCGAAGCACCATGCTGTGTGTTTGAATGTGAAATATTGCCTGCCTCCAGAGAACACTGTACTGAACGAGTGTATATTTTCAAGCAAGCTGTCTATCGTCAAAGGATCCAAAGATAAGCCATAAGAGTGCGGGCTTATGTAAATTCATGAAGTTGTATTCTCCACATTATAATATAATCTGTTTTGTGATATGATGAGACACCCAGTCTTTCCCAGTAGTGACACTTCATAGGACTGTATGGTTTCAACAAGGAATAAAATCCTAAAACATTATAGTAGTGACATTTTTGGACAAGATGTCCTTCCTTTTTATTTAAATGTTGTATATAAACACACTTCTTTTTTAAGTTTTAAACATTCCTGTCCCAAAAGATTTGCGGTACAGGAAATTAAAATTGTAACATAATATTTTAAATTTAACCTGTCTTGTTAATTTACTTTTCATTAAGTTAACGTTGTGGTTGTTATTTTTTGGCATTTATCACTACAATTGCATTACCCTAGACACATAGCCATATAACACACATCACACAATAGATATAAAAATATTGCGCAGCGTGAGATCTGAGGGAGGTAGCGTTAGGTTCCCTGAGAACTCATCAACACCATTTCAACTATTAGACTCAGGGTCTTACATAGCTTGACCTCACGCTGTAGACACATATATTTGCATTTAAATACCATCATTAACCTCCCCTGTGTTAATTCACCACAGTATGCCACCCCCTTCTCCACTGAAACCAGATGTGAGGATCTTTTAAATCCTTGCTCAACCAAAACAGAATACCTGGGAAAGAAACTGAAGCTCATGACTCCAACTCAACAAGTTTCAGAATAGTAGCTAAGCAGCAGGAAAAGCTTATTATACCAAGGATTCTTGAACTTCGGACTGGCTGCAAAACAGTGACAAGCTTTGCAGCCCTTGTGAACAACTATAACATCTCCTGAGAGAATCCAGAGCAACCTGTATATATTCTTCTTCTTCTTCCGTCCTTAGCCAAAGACCGACCAAGCAGTCAGAGGCCATCACGCCTTGTGGCGTCTTAAGGGCAACAGCAGATTGATTTTCTCTGTTGTAGTTTCCCATCACGCCTAGCGGCGTCTTTAGGGCAACAACAAATAGATCCATCTGCCGCTGCTGTATATATTACACTACCTCAAATGTAGTAACATGATCTCAACTAATTTTCTGTAAAACAAATCTCTGGCTGGCTGGCACAGGTAATCATGTCTTTGCACAACTTCTGGTGCCTGGTACTGTCTGTCAGTTCTACTGATTACTTTTTTTCCTTTAACCATATGGCCAAGGCTCAAAGCTCAGAAAGAAATACAGCAACAGATAGCTACAATCAACACTTTCAAATGGGTTATCTCAAAAATCAAGACACAAAAGAAAAATCTACTGTCTTAAATCCAATGAAGTACTTTAATACTTTAACAACTAGAAGATGAAACAAATGTAGATCACTGGCAACAGATCACAAATATATGGAACGAGATGTGGGAAGTTCCTGGGAAAAAAAATAAACATTGGCACAGCAAGGATAACAAATGATACGAAATATGAGTCTAACAAAGTGAGTGGTTTCAGTAGAGTGTTCTGTAACTTCTCTCTTATGACATTTTACCCAGTCTAAGTACTATATCTTGCTTATTTTTGCAATTATTTTCTATTGCAAGTTGCTCTCCTTCAGGACATCTTCATCTGTGTCCATGGAGCTCTTAAAATTATTCTGTGAAACTGCAATACATTTTTGAATTAGACAGGAAAATGATGCTAATTCACTATCACTAAAATAGACTGACCTGGAAGATATCTGCATAACCTGCAAGTGATTCTACGCCCTCCTGGATACGAGCACCTCCAGAATCGTTGAGACCAATAACTGGAGCTCCTACCAGCATGGCCTGGTCCATTATCTGTCGCAGAAAACAGATCCTCAAAATTGGCATTATACCTTTCTTATCTTAATGTACAAATATTTTTAACATGGCAATCATCAGTTCATCCCTCAGATGATAATGGTCATCTCAACCTACACAAGACAAATGACAATATCAAGGAAAATCAAAAGCAGAAAATGCAATATACAAACAAGAAGTCCTGCTATAAAACTCTCCGCTGAAAGAATCGGGCAATTAATGAACAATGGGACTATTGTGACAGCCCCATAACATCTTCTACATGACAACCGTCAGCTCATCTTATATAAGACAACCCCATCTCATCTTATACCTGACAGCTCCATCTAATTTTATACATGGCAACCCTAATCCAATGTTATAGAAAATCAAACTTAACAACCTTCATCTCATCTTATACAGGACAACCACATCTCTATATTAGAACACAGCAACCCTCTTCTCACCTTACAGACTTTTTTGGCATGAGCCCCGGATAAGCTTCCTCCAAAGACAGTAAAATCCTGGAAAGTGATACAAAAAAAGATAAGTCAAGGTAATCAACAAAATATAAGGGATGGCTTCCAAACCAACAAAACACATGAACAGTAAGACAAATAACAACAGTTGCAAACATGCCAGAAACAAACAGCCAACATCCAAAAACCCAGTTCCCAACAGCTGTACACATATTGAACAGCAACACACATAACCAGCACATTACAGCACAATTTTCGACTTAACAGAAGTGAACATACAAACAACCTATACCCTCAAACAAAAAAAATACAACATTTATAAAAAGAGCCACAGAAATGTGTTAGAGCTAGACCTTTCTGTCTAAACATGCTCCAGTGAAAAGAAAAAAAAATTTTTTGACTCACATACGCATCCAGCTTCAACAAAAACGTTTTAAAAATTTACATGAGTTGGCCGTTGTTAAATTTTTAAAAATTATTAAATATATAAAAATCCAGAAGATTACACATTAAAACCAAATATGTAATGGCTTCTCAAGTCTTCACAAAAAGACAAAAGTCATGTGAATGTAAGCAGCATTAAAGAATGGACCATTAACATCTGATGAAGAAAGATATTATTTTTTGTCTTTCTAATCTCTGGAGTGGATACAGTGATGGCTCAATAAAGAAGAATCCTATTACGCATAGAATAAAAATTATAAGTAAATCCCACTGCATGATACTGCCATAGAGGAGTGAAGTGTAAAAGACTTTAGGTTTAGCTTTATGAGGTGGGGGTGGGGGTGGGGGGGGTTGACCAGTTTCTTTGCTCTGTGCCACTGCCTTCCCTAACCCAAGAGCAGTCATGTCCCCATTTACAGCTTGGTAGACTGGAGTGTGATGCAGCCACATTCTGAAACCGGAGCCCTGTAACTCTGTTGTGAGATGGTAAAAATGGAATAAGAAGAAGTGCCATTTCTCTGCTGTACGGAGTGTCAAGGCATAGATTTATGATGCGTTGCCGATTTATGACAACTAGTCAATAGTTCTTTTGTTCGTCAATGCAGCATAACACTGTACATCATGATAAACATTATTTAGTGTTCGAAGATGCAGAAAGGGCATAAATGCTGCAGCACAATGGTGATTTATGCTGGATCCTGTATTAGTGTAACCTGGAGCAGACTGGTCACATGACCTGCATTTCTAGGCATGTATTGTGACCTTATTCTGAACAGGTATTGTTTGTACAAATGACAACCAACAAGTTACATATTTCTGTTGTTGTTGATTAACTAGAGCTGCTGAGCTCATCGCTCTTTGTGATTGTTGGGGAGCCCGGCAGTAACTTTCATATTTCTGTGGAGAGTCCTGGGCAAGGGAGCAGCACATGCTGAGCTGTCTCAAGTGGATGTGTACAGTCGCGGCAATTAGGCTCATGTGTGGGGTTTAATTTGTTTCAGTGCTTGTTGTATATGGTGTGTTCTGTTCTTAGTTGGGAGATTGTGCTCTGCTTCACACGTTGTAGGTCATTAATGTTGTAATATTTGTTTGGATGGGCCATTGCATTATACAAGGCACATCCAGTAGACCCTTTTGCCCATCAATTCAGCCATTCCTCTTTGAAGTTGTTTTGGAGTATTCGTTTAGCTGTCTGCATGTTTGCTGGAGTGTTTGTTTAAATCATGCTTGCTCCTAGTTTTGCTATTCCGTCTGCTTTATCGTAGCCTGGGATGTCTGTGTGCCCTGGTATCCACTGGAGAATGTCGTAATTAGTTAGCAGGACATACTTCTGTAAATGGTTGCTGGTTCAGAATATAATGATTCAAATGGTACAGCAAGATTAACAACATGGAATTGATAAGACACAGACAGGAAATAAGGAAAACATGCTGGCACTGAACTAGACACATAGTGAAGAAAACAGGTGATAGCATTACATGGCAGTCCTTGTTCTGGAATCCCCAGGGTAAGACAAACAGAGGGAGATCACCCACCCACCCAATATATATTAATATAGTAGATCTTTAGAGCATCAGTGTTAATAAAGTAGATCCCAAAAGCGCCTGTGTTGCCAACCCCCGCTCTGTAGGAAACTGATTGGGGTTAATGTTGATGATGACTGTTTACACAGTGTGTTCTTCTTCTTCTTCTTCTTCGTTCGTCCTAAAAAGGACGGTGGTTGCGTTGTGTCTGTTTACGCCTAAGCTGTGATATCTGCACCTTTCGGTCGACACATCCGACTTCTGCACAGCATTTTTTAGGACCGGGTTTACCTTCCCATTTCGATCCACACTCGCTCAGCCAGACTGCACAGCTGCAGACTGTTTCCAGGACCACCATGTGGAGGTGGAGTGCGGTCTTGACCAGCTCTGGTTCGCTGGTCCTGACGCAGGCAGTCAAGCTATGAGTCGCTGACTGCGGTCTCTGTTGCTGCGTCTTGAGGTCCCACACAGTGTGTTCAAAGACCAGTTGTGTAGTTTTATGCAGCTGTAAACTTTACACTCACTGGGGACATATCAGTTTATAATTACTTTACCCTTAATTAAATATTAGTAATAATGTATTATTAAATCTTTATTGGACCTTTCCATTCTTATTATACTGTAACCATCATAAATTTGTGTTCTTGTTAACACTACGTGACTGTACTGTGTGGTCTGCTAGGCTTGTCTAATTTCAAAACTTGTTCTACAGCTACGGGTGACTTAAAAAATTTTGAATACTGGGATTCTCTGTTGTTCATAATTTTTTTATTACATTTTCACAGGTAGTGATCTGTTTTACTGTCTGTGTTACAGGTCTCATGCAAGAGGTCAGCTGCAGGTGTGGTTCCATGCTCAATAAGGAGCACAAGGGGAAATGATGCGGTACTCAACACTGTTATCAAGTGCCACAGACCGACACATGTTACTACACAGACCGACAAATGTTACTACACAGACCGACAAATGTTACAACACAGACCAACAAATGTTACTACACAGACTGACAAATGTTACTACACAGACTGACAAATGTTACTACACAGACCAACAAATGTTACTACACAGACTGACAAATGTTACTACACAGACTGATAAATGTTACTACACAGACTGACAAATGTTACTACACTGTTATAGTCTGTGTAAGCTACGTAGGAAACAAAACAGACATTTATAATCTGTGTAACCTCAATAGGAAACAAAACAGACATTTATAGTCTGTGTAACCTCCGTAGGAAACAAAACATACATTTACAGTCTGAGTAACCTCTGTAGGAAACAGATTAGACATTTATAGTCTGTGTAACCTCTGTAGGAAACAGATTAGACATTTATAGTCTGTGTAACTTCCGTAGGAAACAGATTAGACATTTATAGTCTGTGTAACCTCTGCAGGAAGCAAAACAGACATTTATAGTCTGTGTAACCTCTGTAGGAAACAAAACAGACATTTATAGTCTGTGTAACCTCTGTAGGAAACAAAACAGACATTTATAGTCTGTGTAACCTCTGTAGGAAACAAAACAGACATTTATAGTCTGTGTAACCTCTGTAGGAAACAAAACAGAAGTTTATAGTCTGTGTAACCTCTGTAGGAAACAAATTAGATATTTATAGTTTGTGTAACCTCTGTAGGAAACAAAATAGACAGTTATAGTCTGTGTAACCTCCGCAGAGCATCAGGCGACCTATTACTCTTAAGGGTCCTACAGGCAGCGTGGTGCAACAAGACCATACCAAAGGATTGGGAGATTGCCTTCATAACACCAATCTTCAAAAAGGGGGACAATCGACAATGTGGAAACCATAGAGGCATATCCCTTCTCAGTGTCCCTGGTAAAATCTACTCTGGAATCCTAGAGCAGAGACTCCGACGCCTAGCTGAGCCACAGTTGGATGAGGTCCAGTGCGGATTCCGAGCAAACCGAAGTACTCAAGACCTAATCTTCACACTCAGACAGCTGAGTGAAAAGGCCCTTGAGTATAAGAGTGAGATCCATCTTTGTTTCATAGATCTGGAAAACCCAGCATTGGTTCTCAATGCTAAGCTTGGAGGAGTCACTTGAGCACCAGAAATAACTCTGGCTTCTACCTGGTTGGCTGCATGCAGGAGGACCTCACCGTGAAACCATGATAGGCAGGGGGAGCTAAGAAGTGGTTCTGTGTAGGATGTGACAATTCCTTGGGAGAACCCAGAACCAGAGCACAGTATTTTAGCTCTGCATAATTGACAGAGTGGTTAGAGCGCTGATCTCTTGTGGCAAAGGTGCGGGGTTCCAATCACAGTACCAACAAGCTCCAGTCTACCCAGCTGTAAATGGGTACCTGGCACTGTTTTGAGTTAGGTAAGGAAAAGGTAGTGAGGAAGAGAACTGGTCGCTCTACCTCTCATAGCTGGACCTAGTATGAAGTCTCTAACACTTCACTTCCCTATGGCAGTATCTGCTATGGGACTACCTTTATCTTTTATAGTTGGAGAGCCCCCTTGGATGGCGGGGGAATGCACAGTATGCCATGCACTTCTTCCACCTAGCTCGGAACCAGATGTGATGATCTTTTAAATGCAAGCCAAGCTGGAGAAACTGGAGCTCAACATGTTTTGGAAAGGCAGAAAAGCCACAGGAAAAGCCTAGATCTACAGTGTAGATAATACCAAGGACTCTCCAGCACGTTATTGGTTGCAAAAAAGCAAGAAGCTCAGCAGCCCTAGTTAAACAACAATTGTCACCTCTTGCAACATCCATACGAGGAAACAGTTGTTCTCTCTCTCTTCAGAAACCCAAGGGTACAACACTGGTATGAAATGTCATAATGTCAAATATTTCTTCACAGCGTACTGACCTGGCTGAACACAAACACTGTCCTTCCATTGATGAGCCCACGTCCCGTCACGACACTGTCACCAGGGTACTTGACAAAATAAAAAGAAGCAAAAGTTATATTACAACAAGAAGCATGCTTTTCAGCAAAGACAAAAACAAACAAACAAAAAAAGAAAACTTACCCCTTAATACCAGATTCTGAAAACAGCTTATTATAAGTTTTAAAATATTTTACTTCCATAAAACCGAGTCTGTGCAGACTTAACAACTTTAAATGCAAGAAATAACTGATAAAGCAAAGATTTTCAAAAACCTAACTTTTTACACAATTTCTTCAGTCGTCTCAGCCTGTTTCAACTCAACGGAACAAGTTCCTTCAGCTGCTGGCAGATTCAGGACCTCACATTTGGGTAATCAAGTCAAGCCGACTGCTGTCCCTTAAGGCGTACATAAGTACATCTCTCCGCAGATCTTAGTCAGTTCTGTTATTGATCTCTTCCCATGCCACAGTATCAAACTATCGACTATCTTTCCTCTTTGTCTTCCTCTATTTCTCTTTCTTCCAGTGGTCGTAGTGTTGTCCAAAGTGTTGTCCAGTTCTGTTCTTATCGTCACACATCCAATGAAGGTTGACTGTCTTCTCCTAATATTTGTTATTATATTTCTTTGTTCATAGTTCTTTTCAAACATTCTGTATTTATTATTTTAGCCGTCTCTAGGACTCTTAACATCATTCTGAGAAACCATATCTCTGATGCTTCTAATGATTTTTTACATGTTTTGTGTGTGCTTAATGTCCAGGACTCACTTCGATGTAACAATATTTGCTCGATGTAACACTACAGCACCATTTTTCTTTTATTCGGTAACAAAGATTTATTGCATAGGATGTTCCTCAATTTATGGAACGCTGTTCTTACTTGACATATTCCTATCTTAATCTTAGTGACACTTTTCCATCTGATGTTATTAATCATGGTTCCCAGGTATTTGAAACCGTGCTGTCTAAAACTGTGCCAGTTATCATTGTGTAAACAGGTGGCGGTTCTTTGCTTGGAAATAATCACTGTCACTGTCTTCTTCATCATCACCCATCAGCTCTCCAAGGAGCATAGGCCTTCAACAAACATATGCCAAGTCTTCCTGTCCTGTGCCAAGCCTTCCTGTCCTGTGCCAAGCCTTCCTGTCATGTGCCAAGCCTTCCTGTCATGTGCCAAGTCTTCCTGTCATGTGCCCAGTATTCCTGTCATGTGCCCAGTCTTCCTGTCATGTGCCCAGTCTTCCTGTCATGTGCCAAGTCTTCCTGTCATGTGCCAAGTCTTCCTGTCATGTGACAAATCTTCCTGTCATGTGTCAAGTCTTCCTGTCATGTGCCAAGTCTTCCTGTCATGTGCCAAGTCTTCCGGTCATGTGACAAGTCTTCCTGTCATGTGCACAGTCTTCCTGTCATGTGCCCAGTCTTCCTGTCATGTGCCAAGTCTTCCTGTCTTGTGCCAAGTCTTCCTGTCATGTGCCAAGTCTTCCTGTCATGTGACAAGTCTTCCTGTCATGTGCCATCAGCTCTAGATCTTTCTCAATATTTAATATTATACTTTTCTATTACTTTGCCGTTGCCTTTTCAGTCACATCTCTTTTGTAGTACTGCATTTGCTTTTTATTTATCTTTCTGTATTCTTCTTTGTAATGTTTTATGTTCTTTCTTTTGTCTATTTCTTGCAGTACTTCTTCTATCATCAATTTCTTTGCTGTGGTTTATTTCTGTTTGGTAAGAATCCTCTTCCTGTTTGCTGAATTCAATCTTTCAGATTTTCCCCTATTTGTCTACACTTTGTATTTTTTCTAAAGCATCACATATTTTTTTTATTACTGCGACTGTATGTCTTGTAGTTCTGCATCCACTTTTAAAAGTTCTATGTCTAGTGTGATGTTCTAACTTTTCTGTTGGTAACATGACTCTTATTTCTCCACACACTGGAACACGATCACTGTTACAGTCAGCTCTTGGTCTTCTTTTGCTCAACATTATGCACTTTTAAATTTTTTACTGGTTAGTGCATAATCAATTTGATTACGAGTTTTATTCTCTAAGCAGCACCATGCCCACAATCTTCTCTGTGTTTTTTATGGCAACATCATGCAGTTTTTCCCACTCTATTAATGTATCCCCTCTCTCACTTCTTTTTTTTTTTTTAACAATCCATAAATTACCCACATCCACTCTCCCCCCTCCCAAGCATTAAACCTCAAGGATTATAGTAGCTTTTATCTGAAAGTAGGAGCCCCTCAGGCATTAAAAACACTCGCACAGGATTATTATAGTCCCCACATGCTTGGGTAACCCAAAAATGATGAGAAAAGGTAAAAATTTAACAGAGTATATCTTCAATTTTAAATAAACTTATGCTACACTCTTCCAGTTTGCCCAATATGATGAAACAGTTTTTTTTTTCTAAATGCCCAAATCCGGATCATTTTTGCAATGCTTTGTATGACTGTTGCAATTTTTAAACACTATCATCACACAATTTTTTCGATGTAGTACAATTCCTGGGCAGACCAATGATGAAGCTTCTTCTGCCATTTTTTGGCCCTGTTTGATGCGATGAAATCCTCTTCCTTTTGCTGCATTCTAACTACAACAAGATCACAATTTGGGCCTATTCTGTCCACGAGGTATACACCATCCTACTGCAAATTTTTCAAATATCTCTGTTGGGAATGTATTGAAAATTTCGGGGCATGCATGCTATGAAGTTCAACTAGCATGCCATTTTTTAAAAGTTTGGCATTGCGATGCTCATCCCATTTTTCGAATTCTATCAAATCCATATTACCGCACGTAAGTTTCTCGGTCACGTCACAATTTTGCACACCGTAACTTTTCAACCTGCACACTAAAGGGGTGCAACTCGTGGTTGAAAGTTATACAATAATCCAATGTATAGTTTCCCTTATATTTACTTAGTCCCGAAAATAGAAAAGTATGAATCAGTTTGATTATGGAGTAATTTTAAGCCAAGCAACACGATTGATCAAATCATTCACATTAATCTGTAAGTTTCATCAAACACTTGGCACGTTTTCTCAGAGGCATAAGTCGACCAGGCGGCTCTTTTAAAAGATGCGAATTTAAATTACTAGATATTACCACCCATAAAAGAAATGTTAATAATTTAGTCAATTTGCACACCCATTTAGATCATTATCACTGCTCAACATGTCATTTAGGTAAGGTTACAACCATGTCCTTCATATTTATAATACATCCATTAATGTGAAGTGTGAGCCTCATCATGCAGTACAACACGTTAGTTTTCTCCATTCTAGAATGATGTGAAATAAGAATCACAACAATTAACACATTTATCAATTTGTCTGAAACTTATGCCACAGCTCAGAATTGCTCCATGCTAGAAAAATTGAAAAATCACGTAAAGAAAGCATTGAGATATGTGCAGCAAGAAGCCAAAATGTATCAGATCGTGATATAATTCAGTACATGTACTGTGTAGTGTTTGATCAGTGAAATCATTTGTTCTCAGGCTTGATCACGACCCAAGTTAATTCATTTAGCTGTGCGAAGCAATCTGCCCATCTTTGTCCTTCTGCAGCCATCCTTCCTAGTGTGCCCCAGTATCAAGATCTATTCTTTGTGAGCTAATGTTATCTGCCAAGTTGTTTAGTTTTTGATCTGTACGCTCTTTCGCCGTTCTTGAGAGTCCATGGCCAACCCTACTGCAGGTTGACTTGTCTTAGCTAGGCGGTAAGTGAGATCCTACTGGCATTTGCTATTCAGATTGATCTTCAATACTTCCATATTATTCGAGTAAATAGAGAGCAAGACTAAAGCCTTAAAGCCTACTGTTCAGGGAATTCACACTTGGCAGGGTTTTCTGTTTTCTGCATCAAAGTAGATTGCCAGCTCGCCATGCTATGGACATACATATGTTGAGCGCAATATTCTATAATTGTGTTACTGCATACTGACCGTTGTGTTAGAGACTAAAGGCATGTTAATACAGTTGACCATCTGGTTCAGGTGGATAATTGCGTTGTTCCCACTAAGTCCTCAGGGAAGCTAGTGAATGAGTTAATGATCAGGACTAACCATGGATTAGGAAAGGAAGCCACAGGCAAAAAAAATAAACACCCACCCAGTATCATCATTCGTAGTTGTTTCAGTCAAAACTAAAGAACTTAAGACCTTTGCTTTTTCACTTCTGTCCATATGTCCAGTCAGCCATGGCATAGTTACCTTATTATTAATCGCAGGACAGCTGCCAACAATCAAAGCAGTTGATGATCATCAAGCTGCAACCTTCTAAGCAATACTTGGCATCTCGATGTAGTACGTGACCCAACTAGATCGTTATCAGTGGCATGTCCAAATTGTTTAGTGTTGATCTAGCGTTAAATCTTTATAAACACTTGCCTTATTCCTTAGTGTCAACGAAGACAATTGTCATTAGTGACATCCCAAGTACTATACAATGACACGGTTATGCCAGATAATGCACAAGCTAAGTGTCATCATATAAAACCTAATTGCTTACAGAAACATCAGCTGATCGAGTAAGCACATTTCTGAATGATAGGCAAAGTGGTACCAATGAGGTGCGAACAGTGGTCATTATCGAGCGCTCAAGGAAAGTGAAGATGTTATAGACTATTCACGACAAAACCATTTATGCGTTTAAAATGCTTCTTTTGGAAAGTTACAATGGAGAACAGTTCCTAATAGCATTAGTAAACACTCAGTGAGAGAAGCACAGTTCACGATGTCACTCTTACCAAAAAATGTGACAGAGTAAGACAGAACCTAAAGGGGGGGGG
Organism: Oreohelix idahoensis; assembly: GCA_024509875.1. Lineage (NCBI taxonomy): Eukaryota > Metazoa > Mollusca > Gastropoda > Stylommatophora > Oreohelicidae > Oreohelix > Oreohelix idahoensis. The sequence continues at coordinate 61,776 of JAMPIV010004968.1, forward strand.
GGGGGGGGGGGGGGGGGGGGGGGTGGGGGGGGGGGGGGGGGGGGGGGGGGGGGGGGGGGGGGGGGGGGGGGGGGGGGGGGGGGGGGGGGGGGGGGGGGGGGGGGGGGGGGGGGGGGGGGGGGGGGGGGGGGGGGGGGGGGAGGGGGGGGGGGGGGGGGGGGGGGGGGGGGGGGGGGGGGGGGGTGGAACCATTGGGGGGGTATAGTTAACTGTGTAATATAGTTCACACAGAAGAAGAAAGTTTCACACTGTGTTCTGGAAAATAGTTCCACCACTGGCTATACCACGAAGAATATAGTTCAGGTATCTGTTTTTTGTTGTTGTTGTTGTTGGATGTGTTGATGTGAATGTGTGAGTACTGTAATGTCACTTGCATATTCCAGATCTTCTACTGTAGAATACATTGTCCATCTTATTCCTCCTGGACTTCCTGCAAGCATATCATGCAGTTAATGTGAGATTGTGCACATGGCTGGCAACCTCATCATATAAAACTAATTGTTACAGAAACAACTAATGCACGAGTGCACAAAATGCTTAGGCAAAGGTTCCAATGGTGCTTTTAACAGTGGTCTTTATCGAGTGTCAAGGACAATGGCAATGAATGTTACTCTAAAATTTTTGACATAAACCACATTTTTAAAATGTTTGTGAAAGTTAAATCCTGGACACTCGCTTCGTAAACACAGTTCACAGTAAGACCAACCTTAATCTTACTCAGTGTCTTTACACTTCATTATCAACACTGTGAACAGTGACAAATACCTAAAGCTGCTATAGAGAAAAAAAAATGCTGTGGCTACAATTGTTTGCTTACACAGGAAGACTATCAACGTTTTCAAAAGACAGTTATACAGGTAGGCAGAAAAAATAGTTCACAATGTGAGAAGAAAATAGTTTACACAGTAAGAAGAATATAGTTTACACAGTGAGAAGAATATAGTTCACACTGTGAGAAGAATATAGTTCACACTGTGAGAAGAATATAGTTCACACTGTAAGAAGAATATAGTTCACACTGTGAGAAGAAAATAGTTCACACTGTGAGAAGAATATAGTTCACACTGTGAGAAGAATATAGTTCACACAGTAAGAAGAATATAGTTTACACTGTGAGAAGAATATAGTTCACATTGTGAGAAGAATATAGTTCACACTGTGAGAAGAATATAGTTCACACTGTGAGAAGAAAATAGTTCACACTGTGAGAAGAATATAGTTCACACTGTGAGAAGAATATAGTTCACACAGAGAGAAGAATATAGTTCACACTGTGAGAAGAATATAGTTCACACAGTAAGAAGAATATAGTTCACACTGTGAGAAGAATATAGTTCACACTGTGAGAAGAATATAGTTCACACTGTGAGAAGAATATAGTTCACACTGTGAGAAGAATATAGTTCACACAGAGAGAAGAATATAGTTCACACTGTGAGAAGAATATAGTTCACACAGTAAGAAGAATATAGTTCACACTATGAGAAGAATATAGTTCACACAGTAAGAAGAATATAGTTCACACTGTGAGAAGAATATAGTTCACACTGTAAGAAGAATATAGTTCACACTGTGAGAAGAATATAGTTCACACTGTGAGAAGAATATAGTTCACACTGTAAGAAGAATATAGTTCACACAGTGAGAAGAATATAGTTCACACAGTGAGAAGAATACAGTTCACACTGTGAGAAGAATACAGTTCACACAGTGAGAAGAATATAGTTCACACTGTGAGAAGAATATAGTTCACACTGTGAGAAGAATATAGTTCACACAGTGAGAAGAATATAGTATTCAAGTAATAAAATCCACTTACTGTGAGAAGAATATAGTTCACACAGTAAGAAGAATATAGTTCACACTGTGTGAGAAGAATAATAGTTCCACACAGTAAGAAGAAATAATAGTTCACACTGTGAGAAGAATATAGTCACACAAGAAAAAATGTCGTAAAAAGTTACTCAAACTGTGAAAGTAGTCCACAAAACAGTTTCACACTGTGTGAGAAGAATATTATAGTTCACACTGTGAGCAAGAATATAGTTCACACACTGTGAGTAAGAATCATAGTTCACACAAGTGAGTTCACGAATACAGCTTTCCACACTGAGAAGAATATAGAACAGTCAGATTCACACAGTGATCAAATACAGTTTCACACTGGTGAATAGAATATAGTTCCACCTCACAGAAGAAGAATATACGATCACTAGTTCAGAAGAATATAATGAGAAGAATATAGTTTCACACTGTGAGAAGAATATAGTTTCACACTGTTGAGAAGAAGAAAATAAGTTCACACACAGAAGAGATAGAAAACACACAATGAGAAGAAATAGTTCACACTGTGAGAAGAATATAGTTTCACACTGTGAGAAGAATATATATTCACACTGAGTGAGAAAAAATATAGTCCGCTCACACAGTGAGAAGAATATAGTTCACACTGTGAGAAGAATATAGTTCACAGTTAAGTCAAGTGCAGAAGAGTTTATAGTTTCAGAATCACTACTGTACAGAAAGAATAACACTCACCTTGTACACTAAGAGAAGAATATAGTTCACCATTCACCTGAGGAAGTATAATATCAGTAAATTCAGTAAACAGTGAGAATCATATTACCAGTCACCTGTTCACATATATTCACCAGACAGTGAGAAAATATAGTTCACATTGAGCAACTCTGTTCCTACAGAAGAATATAGATCGTCCACAGCACGCCTCAACACTGTTCCTAATTATTCACAGAATATAGAACCACACAGTGGAGACAGAATGCATAGCAGAATTCAACTAGAACAGTGAGAAGCAAAATAGTTCTAATTACACTGAAAGAAGAATACGTTCACTAACTGTGAGAAGAATAAAGTCACACGCAAAGAAAAGAATATAGTTCACACAACTCTTGCTGAGAATAATAAGTATAGTTCACAACAATGTAAAGTAACTCAAAAAGGTTCTCTAGGTACCTTCCAGTTAAAGCCAGATACTGCTGTCAAAATCAGTAAGCGTTAGAAAGCCACCTTGACTACAACAAAAGGTCATCAGATAATATGAGAGGACTCAGGAACCACCCCTTGTTCAAGCCTAATCTACTCGCCTGAAAAGTTTTCTTTTAAACTATCAGATATAACAAAAAGTCAGTTACCGTAATAACAGTTGGGTACATCCCACTACTGAAACACTGCCAGCTTATAGTTCAACAAAGTCACAGTTTGCTTGAGACAAACCAATGGTTCCTAAAATATCTATAACCATGAGATAAAAAAACACAACACCAATTCAGATCTCTGAAGCCTTACAACTATATTACCGCTGAGATACAGTCCAGTCCATTAATCAATTCAGATCTCTGGTTCCTATAGAAACCTTATATTATTCTTTCCCCCTAAAAAAATCCTTACAGAAAACAACAACTCCGTGTTCCACAGTTAAATAGACGCCTAAACATTATGCCTGGCCTATAAGGACATAAAGAAAACATCCGAAATCATTAATCCATTCAGATCATCCATAAAGTTCACCTATATAGAAAACTGAGATGAATCTAGAAAACACTGGGGAAATTTACAACATTCAGAAAAAAGTTCTAAGTGAACACCCTAAGATATAGAAAACATGCAGATTAATCATTCAATCTCTGGGTTCCTATATCTTCCCCTGAGAATGACGAAAACTGACATATTAATCATTCAATCTCTAGGTTCCTAGAATGAACCCCCCTGAGCAATGTGCTTTCCAAAAGTCAGCATCATTCAGAATCTCTGAAACCTATCATTCCCCTATGAATATAATCAACCAGTCAGACTTAATCTTTCACACGAGGTTCAGCTATATTTCCCTGAGATAAACAGAAAACAGTCCAGATTAATCATTCAGATCTCTGGTTCCTATATTCCCCTGAGATATAGAAAACAGTCAGATTAATCATTCAGATCTCTGGTTCCTATATTCCCCTGAGATATAGAAAACAGTCAGATTAATCATTCAGATCTCTGGTTCCTATATTCCCCTGAGATACAGAAAACAGTCAGATTAATCATTCAGATCTCTAGTTCCTATATTCCCCTGAGATATAGAAAACAGTCAGATTAATCATTCAGATCTCTGGTTCCTATATTTCCCCTGAGATATAGAAAACAGTCAGATTAATCATTCAGATCTCTGGTTCCTATATTCCCCTGAGATATAGAAAACAGTCAGATTAATCATTCAGATCTCTGGTTCCTATATTCCCCTGAGATATAGAAAACAGTCAGATTAAACATTCAGATCTCTGGTTCCTATATTCCCCTGAGATATAGAAAACAGTCAGTTAATCATTCAGATCTCTGGTTCCTATATTCCCCTGAGATATAGAAAACAGTCAGATTAAACATTCAGATCTCTGGTTCCTATATTCCCCTGAGATATAGAAAACAGTCAGATTAATCATTCAGATCTCTGGTTCCTATATTCCCCTGAGATATAAGAAAACAGTCAGATTTAATCATTCAGATCTCTGGTTCCTATATTTCCCGTTTTTCCCCTGAGATATAGAAAAACAGTCATCCCCTGAGATATTAATTCATTCAGATCTCTGGTTCCTATAATTCCCCTGAGATATATAGAAAAAACAGTCAGATTTAATCATTCAGATCTCTGGTTTATTCCTATATTCCCCTGAGATGCATATAGAAAACAGTCAGATTAATCATTCAGATCTCTGGTTCCTATATTCCCCTGAGATATAGAAAAACAGTCAGATTAATCATTCAGATCTCTGGTTCCCTATATTCCCCTGAGATATAGAAACAGTCAGATTAATCATTCAGATCTCTGGTTCCTATATTCCCCTGAGATATAGAAAACAGTCAGATTAATCATTCAGATCTCTGGTTCCTATATTTCCCCTGAGATATAGAAAACAGTCAGATTAATCATTCAGATCTCTGGTTCCTATATTCCACTGAGATATAGAAAACAGTCAGATTAATCATTCAGATCTCTGATTCCTATATTCCCCTGAGATACAGAAAACAGTCAGATTAATCATTCAGATCTCTGGTTCCTATATTCCCCTGAGATATAGAAAACAGTCAGATTAATCATTCAGATCTCTGGTTCCTATATTCCCCTGAGATAAAAGAAAAGAAAACAGTCAGATTAATCATTCAGATCTCTGGTTCCTATATTCCCCTGAGATATAATAAAACATTCAGATTAATCATTCAGATCTCTGGTTCCTATATTCCCCTGAGATATAGAAAACAGTCAGATTAATCATTCAGATCTCTGGTTCCTATATTCCCCTGAGATATAGAAAACAGTCAGATTAATCATTCAGATATCTGGTTCCTATATTCCCCTGATATAGAAAACAGTCAGATTAATCATTCAGATCTCTGGTTCCTATATTCCCCTGAGATATAGAAAACAGTCAGATTAATCATTCAGATCTCTGGTTCCTATATTCCCCTGAGATACAGAAAACAGTCAGATTAATCATTCAGATCTCTGGTTCCTATATTCCCCTGAGATATAGAAAACAGTCAGATTAATCATTCAGATCTCTGGTTCTTATATTCCCCTGAGATATAGAAAACAGTCAGATAAATCATTCAGATCTCTGGTTTCCTATATTCCCCTGAGATATAGAAAAACAGTCAGATTAATCAATCAGATCTCTGGTTCCTATATTCCCCTGAGATATAGAAAACAGTCAGATTAATCATTCAGATCTCTGGTTCTTATATTCCCCTGAGATATAGAAAACAGTCAGATAAATCATTCAGATCTCTGGTTCCTATATTCCCCTGAGATATAGAAAACAGTCAGATTAATCATTCAGATCTCTGGTTCCTATATTCCCCTGAGATATATAGAAAACACTCAGATAAATCATTCAGATCTCTGGTTCCTATATTCCCCTGAGATATAGAAAACAGTCAGATTAATCATTCAGATCTCTGGTTCCTATATTCCCCTGAGATATAGAAAACAGTCAGATTAATCATTCAGATCTCTGGTTCCTATATTCCCCTGAGATATAGAAAATAGTCAGATTAATTCTTTCATTCAGATCTCTGGTTCCTATATTCCCCTGAGATACAGAAAAAAGTCAGATTAATCATTCAGATCTCTGGTTCCTATATTCCCCTGAGATATAGAAAACAGTCAGATTAATCATTCAGATCTCTGTTTTCCTAAATTTCCCCCGAGATATAGAAAACAGTCAGATTAATCATTCAGATCTCTGGTTCCTATATTCCCCTGAGATATAGAAAACAGTCAGATTAATTATTCAGATCTCTGGTTCCTATATTCCCCTGAGATATAGAAAACAGTCAGATTAATCATTCAGATCTCTGGTTACTATATTCCCCTGAGATATAGAAAACAGTCAGATTAATCATTCAGATCTCTGGTTCCTATATTCCCCTGAGATATAGAAAACAGTCAGATTAATCATTCAGATCTCTGGTTCCTATATTCCCCTGAGATATAGAAAACAGTCAGATTAAACATTCAGATCTCTGGTTCCTATATTCCCCTGAGATATAGAAAAACAGTCAGACTTAAATTAAACATTCAGATCTCTGGTTCCTATACTCCCCTGAGATATAGAAAACAGTCAGATTAAACATTCAGATCTCTGGTTCCTATATTCCCCTGAGATATAGAAAACAGTCAGATTAAACATTCAGATCTCTGGTTCCTATATTCCCCTGAGATATAGAAAACAGTTAGGTTAATGATTCAGATCTCTGGTTCCTAATATTCCCCTGAGATATAGAAAAACAGTCAGATTAATCATTCAGATCTCTGGTTCCTATATTCCCCTGAGATATAGAAAACAGTCAGATTAATCATTCAGATCTCTGGTTCCTATATTCCCTTGAGATATAGAAAACAGTCAGATTAATCATTCAGATCTCTGGTTCCTATATTCCCCTGAGATATAGAAAACAGTCAGATTAATTATTCAGATATCTGGTTCCTATATTCCCCTGAGATATAGAAAACAGTCAGATTAATCATTCAGATCTCTGGTTCCTATATTCCCCTGAGATATAGAAAACAGTCAGATTAATCATTCAGATCTCTGGTTCCTATATTCCCCTGAGATATAGAAAACAGTCAGATTAATCATTCAGATCTCTGGTTCCTATATTTCCCCTGAGATATAGAAAACAGTCCAGATAAACCATTCAGATCTCTGGTTCCTATATTCCCCTGAGATATAGAAAACAGTCAGATTAAACATTCAGATCTCTGGTTCCTATATTCCCCTGAGATATAGAAAACAGTCAGATTAATCATTCAGATCTCTGGTTCCTATATTCCCCTGAGATATAGAAAACAGTCAGATTAAACATTCAGATCTCTGGTTCCTATATTCCCCTGAGATATAGAAAACAGTCAGATTAATTATTCAGATCTCTGGTTCCTATATTCCCCTGAGATATAGAAAACAGTCAGATTAATCATTCAGATCTCTGGTTCCTATATTCCCCTGAGATATAGAAAACAGTCAGATTAATCATTCAGATCTCTGGTTCCTATATTCCCCTGAGATATAGAAAACAGTCAGATTAATCATTCAGATCTCTGGTTCCTATATTCCCCTGAGATATAGAAAACAGTCAGATTAATCATTCAGATCTCTGGTTCCTATATTCCCCTGAGATATAGAAAACAGTCAGATTAATCATTCAGATCTCTGGTTCCTATATTCCCCTGAGATATAGAAAACAGTCAGATTAATCATTCAGATCTCTGGTTCCTATATTCCCCTGACTATTATTCTTATTGTTGATCAGAATCTAGGTCACTGTACTCCAGGCAAACTCATGGTTGCTCAGTTTCCCTCAGCAAATGTTGAAGAGTATGAATGCTAATTGTTCCTGTTGCAAGCTGGTTGTTTTGTGTTGTTCGTCCATCACGGGTGATGAAGACCACTCTGTTCATCCAATTATTTAGGAATATGTTAGGTTAGTCTATGGGTACGAAGGTGACTGATGAGCCCGATGCGGGCCAGGAAAGATCTTGGACAGTGTGGGCAGGGAATGTTTGCTTCATGTGAAGATTTTATTACACGGTCCTTTCTAGCTTGTCTCCGCTGTTCCACTGCTGCTCTTCTGGATGATTCGCATGCCGCTGCACCTTTACGAAGAGATGTGCGCCAAGCAGTTCGGTCTTGTGCAGCAGCTTCCCATGTGTCTGGGTTTATGTCAAAGGTTTTCAATGACGTCTTTAACGTGTCTTTGAAGCGCTTCTTTTGGCCACCATGGGAGCGTTTACCCTTCTGCGTCTCACCATAAAAGAGTATCTTTGGCAGTCGATGGTCTGGCATGCGGACTACATGACCTGCCCAGCAAATCTGTGACTGCATCAGAATAGTATCAATGCTAGGGATACCAGCTCTGTCAAGAACGGCGGTATCTAGGATCTTGTCTTGCCATTTGATGTTCATTACCTTCCTGAGACAGACTGTATGGAAGTGGTTTAGCTTCTTTATGTGGCGCCTGTATACAGTCCATGTTTCACATGCATATAGCAGCACTGGAAGCATCGCAGCACTGTACACCTTCAGCTTTGTCTGTAGACTAATGCCACTTCGATGCCAAACATTGGTGTACAGTCTGCCAAATGTTGTATACACACCGGTTGCACTGTCTCATACATCCATCCCTGCTGGTCTTGCGTTTTGATGCCAAATCCCAGCAATCTTAGCCTTGATGATTCATCGACTACAGTGTCACTCTCTAATAAGTGATCATTAATTTCCCTCAGTATCTCTCCTATATCCATATCCAATGCACCTTCTATGGGTGCTCTTGAAGCTAGTGTCAGCTCTTTCATTGCCGCTTACCACTGCATGACCAGAACAGTAGATCCACACCAGTTCCTGAAGATTCAAGGCTTCTATCGAGGTTTTCATTCATGTCACAGCCATCCACTTTGGACCTTCAGAAGCATGGATTGTGAGTGATACAATAACTGCCCTTGTTAATGAAGTCTCAGACAGACACCTTAAGGCTTCTCAAGTCTATGCTCTTCACACACTCGTACCATAGTACAGACTGTAATACAGATCACTCCTTGGTTTGCTGCAAAATCAGAGCACAACCAAGAAAACTCCATTGTGTCAGACATGAAGGGAAAACACACATTGATTTCAGCGAGATGCCAGACTCTGTCATGATCGCTCAAATTACCACGACCTTCAAGAAAGCACTCAGTAGCCCACAGCATGGTGATACTGTTACAGAGAACTGGCAGCACCTGCGGAACACCATTCAATGTACTGCGCCTGCCACCTTTGGTGAGAAGACAGAAAAGTCAAATGATTGGTTTGATGCTTCATCAGATGTGATGACACCTGTCATGGAAGCTTAGCGCAGTGCTGTGACTGAATACAAATGTTTATCGAGTGCTAGAACCCTACAGATCCTAAAGGCTAGGAGAAGCAAAGTGAAACAAACTGCTCAACGTTAAGCAAATGATTATTGGCTCCAGCTCGGTGAGAACATCCTGACCGCAGCGCAAACAGGCAACATTACACAAATCTACAATGGTATAAAGAAAGCCTTTAGTCCCACAAAAAATGTAAGACAGCACAGCTAAAAACCATCAGCGGGCAGAAACTAACCGATAAGGGTAAACAGATGGAGAGATGGGTCGAACACTACTCTGAGCTTTACACTAGTGAAAATACCATCACGCCTGCAGCCCTTGACGCTGTCAAATGTTTGCCATCTATGGAGGCGCTGGATGCTGAACCAACATTGGAAGAACTTAGCAAGGCCATTGATAGCTTAACATCTGACAAAGCACCAGGCAGTGATGGGATTCCTCCCAATTTAATAAAATGCATATGGTGCTGTGCCAGTGCTGTGAAGTGACAACTATCCCTCAAGACATGCGAGATGCCAAAATTGTAACACTGTATAAAAATAAAGGAGACAGAAGTGACTGCAATAACTACAGAGGCATCTCTCTCCTTAGTATTGTTGGTAAGGTTTTTGCCAGAGTCATCTTAATGCGACTACACAAATTAGCTGAGTGCATATATCCAGAGTCGCAGTGTGGATTCCGAGCTGGCTGATCAACAACAGACATGATCTTTTCTCTCCGCCATCTTCAAGAAAAATCAAGACAGCAGAAAAGGCCTTTATATATATCGCCTTTATAACCTCAAAAAGGCATTTGACCTGGTCAGCAGGGATGGACTCTTCAAAATCCTCCTGAAAATAGGCTGCCCCACTAAAGTGCTGGAGATGATAACGTCATTACATGAAGACATGAAGGGAACAGTTCAATATGCTGGAAGCATATCCCAGCAGCCCTGTGACATATGCAGTGGCGTTAAACAAGGCTGCGTCCTGGTTCTGACCCTCTTCGGGATCTTCTTTGCTGTGCTCTTGAAACACGCATTCAGAGATGCAACTGAAGGAATATGCCTTTACAATAGGTCAGATTGCCGACTGATTAACCTCGCAAGGCTGAAGACACAAATAAAAATCAGAAGAGTCACTATAAGAGACTTGTTATTCACTGATGACGCTGCAATCATCACTCAACGTCAACAGGAGCTTCGGAGCTTGACGAATCGCTTCACCCAAGCATGCAATGACTTTGACCTCACAATAAGTCTAAAGAAAACAAATGTGCTGGGTCAGGAAATGGATGTTGCACCAGTTATCACAATCAATAACTATGAATTGGCAGTGGTGCACCACTTCACATACCTGGGGTCTACCATTAACGATGAGCTTTCTCTGGACACAGAAATTGACAACCACATTGGCAAAGCTGCAGCTACCTTTCCCACCTCACAACGTTTGTTTGGGGAAACTTCAAACTCACAATGAAGACCAAAGCTGTGGTATATAACGCCTGCATCACTAGCACACTTCTATATGGCAGAGAGACATGGACAACCTATGCTAAGAAAGAAAGAAGGCTCAATACCTTCCATTTACTGTGTCTACGCTACATCCTCGGTATTTCATGGAAGGAAAAGTGACAAATGTCAAGGTGTTGTCACGTGCTGGCCTTCAAAGCATGTATATACTACTTAGACAGTGCAGACTACGCTGGCTTGGCCATGTCCACCAAATGGAAGATAGTCACATCCTGAAAGAAATCTTCTACAGACAACTGGCAGATGGCAAAAGAACAATTGGGCGACCGCAGCTGAGGTTCAATGATGTGTGCAAAGAGAGACATGAGGGGGAAGGGTTGAGCCTTTTTTCTTGCTTAGCAGTTTATTAATTTAATTGATAACATCTGAATCCGTGGATCTAATGCATGTTTCGATACTTGAAATACTTATCTTGTATTATGTTTTTTAATGGCTTAGTTATAATTATAACCTGTTCATAATATTTTAATACAGGTCCATAACTCAAAATCTGAAATGCTCAGGGATGGCCAGTTTTGGAAATAGGATTTTTTCGGATTTCGGATATTGCCCAAAGTAGCCCAAGAATCGGTTCAAAAATCGCCGAAAAGTCAAAAAAATTTCGATTTTCATAATATTTTGGTTTTGCGGGTAATGGGTTATGTACTGCATCTGCGTAATTTGTTAGATTTTTATATATATATATAATTTTTTGTAATGGATCTTATTCTTATAGGTCTACTTACCAAAGTACTGGATTGAGTGCACTTTGAATGCAGAAATATGAATCATAAAGTGTTGACCTTTAGAAAGCTATCTTATATTAGTATAATTTTCTGAACCAAAAACATTTTTTAAATGTATAACAGGCCTACATAAAGTAGGTCTACATTAATTTTCCAACACGCACAAAATAATTCAATAAATAAAACCAATAAAAGCTGCCTCCCTAATTTCAATTTTATAAACCTTTCAATAAAGCGAAGATAGTTTGATATTTTCCCATCCACAAAAAAAAGCACAATGGGAAAACCATTAGGGATAACAACAAATGTCAAAGCATTACTGAAATAGTACACTCACAGCATATAGTATCACAGAATATACATCCATTTTCACTGCAGAGATGATGGCAATACTAAAAACACTATAAATCTTTTCTTTATAACCCTCCCAAGAAACTAACAATTAACAGCTCACTTTTAACAACTGAAGCACTAAGAAATATATGAGAATGCAGTAGACCTGACATAGCGGAGGAGATATTTCTGGCTACTACATACTTATATTCCAAAGGGTTCAGTCTTAATCGCTTGGATACCTTCACATGTTGGCATAGAGGGAAATGAAAAGGCACATAAAGAAGCCAAAAAAGGTAGATCTGATAAAAATCTAATAAATGTAGGGACGAGTAATTCAGAGATCAAAAGCTTAATTAAAGAAATAATAACAGATGAATGGAAAGCAGTGTGGTCTAAAAATCTGAAAGGAAGACATGCACATAAGATGTTCAAAGCTACAACAAAAAAATGTCAGATATCTGCTTCTCAGACTACAGCTGAGAAAAGACTATTTCAGAACTGAAGAACCTTACTGTGCAGAATGTCTTTAAGACAATAATACAGAACATTTCTTGTTAAAATGTAAGAGGTATGAACAAATGAGAATCCCAATATTAGACTATTTGCAGGCATCAAATTTACCTATAAATATAGTAAAGGTGTTAAGAATAGACTAACCTAGGGAACTGTATAATATAGTCAAAGAGTATGTAACAAAAACTGATATATATTAATTGGAAAGGTGAAGGTCTAGTGATGTTAATATAAAATATATGACTTATAACAAATGAAAATCAATTAGATATCTAAATAAACACCCTAGACCTTTACACCCCTCCCCGTTTATTTTTTGTTTGGTGTTTTTTGTTTGCCTTTTTTTTGTTTGGTTTTATCTCTTGTTTGTTTTTGTTTTTTTTTAACATGTAGGCCTAAGCTAATTTGATCTGCCCTATTTACAATGATTGGACAGGAGATTCATGTGTGTCAATTATTCATAGTATTTGGAATTGAAAACAATATATATTCTAATTATAATTCATCTGAGGTTGAATGGGATATTTCTCATTGTCAAAATAAAAAAAAATAACGTGGGGTGAACATATGTGCCATATTCAGTAGTGAACTTATAAGCGATCAACAAACTATAGGGGCATAACATAAAACACGCTGAACAGAAGTAGCCTTATGAAGAGAATGGCTCAGGAAGACGCATCATTAGATGGACTGATGGGGTGACAGAAACGTTATTAAGCCAATATTCTGTGTGCGCTAGAGCGAAAACCAACAACAAACCATTCGTGTGACTTCGTCTGTTCTTAGTGTTAGAAGTTGCTAATCAAGTTACGAAAGTAGCCGCAAAAATATTTACATAGGCTACAGAAATATAGGCCCTAGCCTATAGGCCCCCTATTTATAAACAACATCGCGAAATAATTTACTACTTCATGAAAATAGATGTCGGTTTTAAAAACGTCTCATACTGTTCAATTTGATCGACCGGCATTTCTCTGCGATGAGCACACGCGTTGAGACTGACACACTGTGTTGATTTTCAGAGATTTACTAACAACACATCTGTTGCCACTTGAAGTTTTAAAAAAAACCTACTTTTTTGTGCTGTACTTCAATACGTTGTAATCCACCTCCTAGCACTGCCTGTTTCCTTGTTTCTTCAATCCGACGTTTGACATCCAGGGTCTGCTCCACACTCGCCATGATAACCCTACGGCGAACGCTAGATACAGACAGAGCGCGCTGGAAAACGCCGGGACATCGACAGATACTTCTCGCGCAGCCAATGAGGGTAGCCATTGTTGACAGAATCAAAGGTCAATGGTTCATTAACTACTACAAATTGTGGATTGCATATTATATTTAGGAACAATTATTTTTCGGAACCATGCAGAAATATAACTAAAATTAACAAAATATGTCTTAGAGATATAAAGAAGGGAAACTTTGCTGAAAACCATAATAGAAGGGAAGGTTGGAAGCAGACTGAAAAAAAAAAAAAACGATTAAAGCGGTGAAGGAAAATGCTAATAGACGGACAAACCAATAATAGTTATCAGAGAGTATATCATCATGGCAAGAGGGGCTAATCTTGAATGTGGCCATATTTGATTAGAGCTCTATTTTCGTTCTATGGTTTTTCCACAACAGCTCTGCTTCCATTAGTGAATGCTGACAAATGTTAAAAGATACGAGAAATTTTTTATTTATTTATTCATTAAAGAATCTATTTACAGATGAAAACGCAGAGCCGCTGAACAAACGTAAAGGTAATCACACAGCAGATACTGCGGTAGGGGGAGTAAAGTGTTAGAGATTTCACCTGTTTACTAGGTCCAAGCTTTACCGGTACTCTTCTTCGCTGTCTTTGCCTTCCCTAACTCAACAGCAAAGTCAGGTACCTATTAACAGCTGATTAGACTGCAGCGTGACGCTACCAAGTTTCGATTCGGAATCGCGCAACTTTGCTGCGAAAGGCAAGCGATCTAATCACTCTGCCAGTCGGACGCTCATATAGACGTAATAAAGAACATTCTTCATTGCTATATAGAAACAGTCCTGTCGTATGTAAGAGACTCATAGACAATCAGTAAACAAGCAGAATCCATTCTTGAAAGTCACAAAGATGAAGTTTTTCAGAAGAATATTAACAATACCATGAACAGTTAATAAAGAGTGCGGTAATAAAGATGTCTTCTACGAGGCAATAGCTCAAAGGAAGCTTATTATTCATAACAGAAGAAATAAGTTCATTTTTTTAGGCATGTTGCTAGAAGACGACAGCTGGAGTATGTGGTGTTCCATCAGGACAGATTGGTGGGGACAAGAGACAGAGGACAACAAAGAGAAAACGTAGTGGACAGTTTGACATCGTAGCAATGTAAGAAGTCAACAAGAGAATTGAAAAACAGCTCTAGAGACGGGAAGTTGAAGATAGACAAGATCATCTAGGCAGCCGTAATGACACTTAAACAGTAATTAAAAAGAGATTATGGGCAATGACATTTGGGATTACGTGACTACATCAATAAAACAATCTGCCTGGCAGACTATGAAGCTGTTTAGAACGTCCTGCGCCCAGGAACTTAATAGAACATGTTGATACAGTTAAAGTTAGTCTGTTTTCTTTTCTTCATCTGTAGTCACGTCTCGTAGTGTGAGTGTGCTATTTCAATACAGGTACAAAGTTAATTGTCATGTCTCGTAGTGTGAATGTGCTATTTCAGCACAGGTACAAAGTTAATTGTCATGTCTCGTAGTGTGAATGTGCCACTTCAGTACAGGTAGGGGCAAAGTCTACAGACAGGGGGTATGATGTGCTGGTGTTGTGGGTAGTGGGTTTCCCCCCTTGCTTCACCCTAGGCCTAGTGAATTCTGTTCATGAAAGGAGCGACCATTGCGGTGTTAGTCTCTTGGCCTAGCAAAACCTCTCATACCCCAAGATCGTTGTGCGTGGTGAAGAGCCACACCCTCCTCGAGGTAGTCCTGGTAACTGAGGGTGCGAATCCTCAGGCTAAACACAACGGATCTAGAGGAGCAAACCTCGATAATAAAACCGGTGCACTACACCGTACACGCCCTCTGTGGGTGGGAAGGAGCCAGATGGATACTGAACAAGTCTTGGGAGTGGGAACGAGTGTGGACTGCTCCCTGAAGATCGGAACCCATCGTACAGGCACAGAGACTCAGGACGTGACGATCCTATTGCCTTCAACTCTTAGTCACATGCCTAGAGCCTCGGAGAACTCGGCGTAACCAGCAGGCAATTTGGTGGCGGGGAAAGAGCACTGTGAGCCCTACCTTGGCTACGTATCACAAGGAGACGCAGAAACACCCCCTTTATCTCCCCCAGAGCTGGCACAGTACACTTCTGGCTTCTACCCGGGGCGTTAGGAAATCCACAGGCACCCCAACATCACAATGCCAAGAAGATGACAAAGTTGGAATTTACTAACTCAAACCTGGCAGAGCAAGTCCTCCAACAGATGCGGCCGATGCTGGGCCCACTGGCGCGTGGACACGTCCCGATCCCCATCGAGACTTGCCCGGGGAGCCCACCCCGGCTCAAAAAAAGCAGAGAAGGCCACTCTCCAAACCTCCGATGTCTTGCGGGCAGTGTTAGGATGTGCAAGAACATGGACAGGAAGACTCCACAACTTCCCCACTGAAGACACGCCCACGGCGACCGTTGCCTCAACTGGCTGTGTGTGGTGTACCCGGAAACGGGGCCTCCCAGTACTGAGACACAGTTAAGTCCCCGATGTCATTTATCGGTGCAGAGTTGAGAGAGATGGCTGAGCATCACAATCCCTCCTGTGTTGCAGCATGATGAGAACCCAGAATTGCACACTGAGCTTGGGGGGAATCACTTGGGCACCAGACTTAATACTGGCTCTTGACTGGATGGCCGCATGCAGGAGATTTCTACAATGGGGGGTTGGCAGGTGGTGGGTATCTGGAAGTGGCTCTGTGCAGGACGTGAGGATTCCTTGGGTGAGCCCAGAACCAGAGCACAGCATTGTGCAAGCTCTGCATAGTTGGAGAGCCCCCTGGATGACGGGGAATGCACAGTGTGCTACCCCACCTGTCCCCAACTGCTAACTTAGAACCAGAAGTGGGGTCCTCTGTATGCGTGCCAGGCCAGGATAAAATGCCTGGGAAAGAGACTGGAGCTCAGAACTCCC
Source organism: Oreohelix idahoensis (assembly GCA_024509875.1). Classification (NCBI taxonomy): domain Eukaryota; kingdom Metazoa; phylum Mollusca; class Gastropoda; order Stylommatophora; family Oreohelicidae; genus Oreohelix; species Oreohelix idahoensis. The sequence goes on from JAMPIV010004968.1 coordinate 78,426, forward strand.
TAACTCAAAGTTGCAGGATGGCAGGAAAGACAGGGCTATTTTGAAGATAATGCAACCATATTTTCACCATACGAGCTCGGACGCCACCTCGGTAAACAAGGTCCGCGCAGAGCAGTGACACCCCCAGGCTGCTTGCGAATAGTCTACTACTGGGAACATAAACAGATTAGGGATGAGCCCACTCTCCCGTTGAACAGGTGCTAAAGTCATAGATACTGGGCCAGAAGGCGCACCGGAAACCACAGTATCACGCAACTCGCTTTTTTTTTTTCTATGGAGAGTACACCGTCAAATAAATCTCGTACTGGTGCTCGCCCTGTGGAGCTCCACCAGGCAGGTGCAGTGCCGGGCTCTGAGCCTCGACAGAGCCCACCCTCAGCTACTGGAGGACCCTCTAGACCGTCTTGTGGAGTCAGCAGACGGCGGAGGAGAACTACTGACCAAAACAAAACAGAAAAAGAGAAACCCAGAGTGCCACTTGTCATGATGCACTGGAATGCAGAGGGAGTGAACAGCAAGCAGGCTGGATACAGCAAAAAGACAGAGCTGGAAAACATCTTGTATGAGAAGCAAGTCAGTGTTTGCTGTATCCAAGAGACTCACTTGAAAGCAGATCAAACCTTTAAAATAAGGGGATATCAATGCTTCAGATCCGACAGAAAAGATAGACGAAAAGGAGGAGTACTTACTCTTGTAAGGAATAACATTCCTGCACACGAAAGGAAAACCTTCATGGATGGAGCAGAATATCAGCTGTTGCAGATAAAGGTAGACAAGATGGAAATAGAACTCCTGAACTATTACTGTCCGAACAACAAACCCCTGAGTCTCAGCTCTATACAGGTACCAGCCACCAACTTTATAGCAGTTGGGAGACTTTAATAGCCACTCCCAGAGCTGGGGCTATAACCATCTGGATCACAGAGGTGAAGAGGTTGAAACTTGGCAAGATGATCACTCCCTAATCCTAGTCAATAATGCCACAGATACTCCTACCTTCTACTCCAGAGGATGGCACACAACTTCAACACCAGATCTTGCCTTCTCCACACCAGATATAGCTGGATCTATTAGTAGAGAAGTAGGAGACCAACTAGGGGGAAGCGACCATCGCCCAATCTTTCTTACTGTCCAGAGTGCAACTCTCAGTACAGGCCCAGCCATTACAAGATGGAACTACAAAAAAGCCAACTGGGCTTTATTCAGGCATCAGGTGAACACGCTGCTGTCTACCCTCAAGGTACAGAACAGAGACATTAATGAAGTGGTAAAAAGACTTCAACAGATGCATACTACAAGCTGCAAAAGAAACCATTCCCAAAGGATGCCGGCGTAACTACATACCATACTGGTCCAGCACACTCCAAGAACGTCAGGAAGCCATGGACAGGGCTAGAAAGGACGCAGAGTCTCAGCCTTCACTTGAAACTCACAACAAATGGAAAAAGGCTGTAGCAGAGTTTCAGAGAACAAAGCTAGAAGAAAAACGGAAAAGCTGGAGAACTAAAACGGCATCGCTGAACCTTGAGAAAGACGGCAGGAAACTTTGGAGATTAGTCAAGTCTCTAAATGAAGAGCGTTCCTCACCTAGGCAGACTATCACATTGGATGAAGGTGGCAAACTTTTCAGAGGAAAACAAGCTGCAGACTTGTTTGCTAGAAGATACAGTTCAGAAAGCAACTTACCCATTAACATAGATCATCAGAGAGAGATAAGAAAAGAAATACTGGCAACCATGGGACAGACAGATACTCCTGCCCCAATGAGGGAACCCATCACACTAGGAGAACTACAGAAGGCTATTTCCAAGCTTAAGTTTCAAAAGTCACCCGGCCCAGACAAAATCAGCAACGAAATGCTAGTAAATCTGAGCTCAGCAGCAAAGACAAAACTGCTTGAGATATTCAAAACCACAGCTGGTTGAAAGGAACGGTACCCCAAGTATGGAGAGAAGCCATCACAATACCCATACTAAAGAAAGGGAAATGTAAGACCGAGGCTGCAAGTTACCGGCCAATCAGTCTCACAAGCTGTGTTGGGAAGACTATGGAGCGAATAGTCAACCACAGATTGAAATGGTATTTAGAGTCTGAGCAGATCCTGGTGCCGGAACAAGCTGGATTTAGAGAATGCTACAGTATAGAAGACCAAGTTACTTACTTGTCTCAAGCAATAGAAGATGCCTTCCAGGAGAAGAAAAAGGTCCTAACGATCTGGGTCGACTTCAAGCAGGCCTTTGACAAGGTGTGGAAAGATGGCCTCATTGCAAAACTTAGGAGAAGTGGAATCCAAGGCAACATGATGAAATGGATCCAGTCATACTTGCATAACAGGAGAACTAGAGTCACTCTTGACGGTCTGCAGAGCAGAAAAGTGTTGCTCCATCAGGGGGTACCTCAAGGAGGAGTAATTTTTCCCCAACACTCTTCCTTGTTTACATCAATGACCTGGTGAAAGATCTCCCTGCAGGAGTGAAAGCTGCCTTATATGCAGATGACCTAGTACTCTGGTGCGCTGATGAAAATGTCACCACGGCAAATTATAGAATGCAGCGGGCAGCAGACATGCTAGTGTCATGGGCAGAGAAATGGCTTATTACAATAAACACAGACAAAACCTCCACAACACTGTTCTCCCTCGCCCCCAAGGACAAATCAGCTAACATACACCTAGGGACAACCGTGATCAAGGAAGAAAGCTACCCCACCTATCTTGGGGTGACATTTGACCAAAGGCTTACATGGAATAAGCATATTGAAAATGCAGAAGGAAAGGCCCGAAGGCGACTAGGCATACTCAGAAAATTAGCAGGTACCAACTGGGGAGCAAATGAACGAAATCTAAAGAAGATTTATAATGGAGTAATAAGACCACACTTAGAGTTTAGCTCAGCAGCATGGTCATCAGCTGCTAACTCACATCTGCAGTCTTTGGACAAGGTGCAAAATCAAGCTCTCAGGCTCATTACAGGAGCCATGAAAACTACACCAATAACAGAGATGCAGAAGGTTGCTGGATTACAGACATTGTCCCATAGAAGAGACACAAAAACCATGATCCAGATGGAAAAGTATAACAGTATGCCAATGCACCCAATGAAGGCAAGACTAGATGATCTGGCATTGGGACGTCTAAAGCGTAGCAGCTTTGTGCATCGGGGGAAAAGACTTATAAGACAGCATCAAGAAGACCTATCCATGAAGACAACACCACTGAAGCCCACCCTATACCCTGTACCATGGGAGTAGGCCAGCAGTGCCCTCCAAATTAATACATCAGTCAGTGGTCTCACAAGTGGATGTGAGTATAATGATCTGCAAAAACGAACTGCTACATTGAGTATGATCCAAGAAAGCTATCCCGATCAATCATGGATACATGCCTATACAGATGGATCAGCAACTAATGCTGTTAGGAATGGAGGTGCCGGTATCTTTATCTCATATCCTGACAACCACTATGAGACTAGGCACATTCCCACTGGTAAATTCTGTTCCAACTATACAGCTGAGGTTCAAGCTCTAGAGCAAGCTGCAAATATGATTTATAACACCAACTCTGACTGCCACCAGGTAGTCATCCTCACAGATGCACTGTCTGTCCTGCAAGCTCTCAAGGGTGGTAAACTCCCGCATCTGAGAAATGAACTAAACAAGGTAGCTGCCAAAAAGAGAACCATACTTCAGTGGGTACCATCTCATTGTGGTGTACCCGGAAATGAAAAGGCAGATAAACTTGCAAAAAAGGGAGGAGAATGTGAACAAGAAGATAATGAAGTCACATACTTTGAGAAAAAGAGAGCTATCCAGACTATCAGAAGAGAACAGAACCAACCCAAAGACGACTATCACACTCTCGACCGGCAGGGACAGATAACTATTTTTCGACTCAGGACAGGGCATAACAAACTGAATAAACACATGCACAAGCTACGATTGTCTGCTTCACCACTGTGCACATGTGGATTAAACGAACAAACTGCTGAGCATGTTCTACAGGACTGTCCTCTGTATGACCAGTTAAGAAAGATATATTGGCCGAATGACTCAACACTAAACTCAAAGCTATATGGAGTTAAAGAGGAACTTCAAACAACAGTCGAATTCATCATGAGAACTCGTCTGACGGTGTAATCATCAAAGATGCGATCGCAAGAAGAAGAAGAAGAAGAAGTACAGGTACAATGTTCTTTAGTTACGTCTCGTAGTGTGAATGTGCTATTTCAGAACAGGTACAAAGTTGTTTAGTCACGTCTCGTAGTGTAAATGTACTATTTCAGTACAGTACTGGTACAAAGTTCTTTAGTCATGTCTCGTAGTGTGACTGTGCTATTTCAGTACATGAACAAAGTTCTTTAGTCATGTCTCGTAGTATGAGTGTACTATTTCAGTACATGTACAAGATTCTTTAGTCACGTCTCGTAGTATGAATGTGCTATTTCAGTACAGGTACAAAGTTCCTTAGTCATGTCTCGTAGTTAAAAAGTTAGTTGCTTATCCTTTACAGGACGTGGCAATCAACCCCAGCTTTTATTGGCTGTTTGTGATTTTTCTAGGCAATTGTTTTCATTCAGTAGTTTGCCATTGCTTTCTGAACGGTACGGCGCTTATACCATTGTTAAAAATCCACACAAAGCGATCTGCTACCAAACCGCCTGCAGCAGGTTTCGAACCTGGTATATCTGGATTATGAAACTGCGATCATATCCATTAGGCCACAGACGCCGACTGTCTCGTAGTATGAATGTGCTATTTCAGTACAGGTACAAGATTCTTTAGTCGTGTCTCGCAGTATGAATGTGCTCTTCCCACCCCCCCCCCCTTTTTTTTTTGCAGTGCTTTCCACCAGTTCCATATTGCGATCTTGTCATACCATTTTAATAATTTTATTCTTAGCGAGCAGCCATTTGTGAAAGTTTTGTTTTTTACTTGCTTTGTTTGTTCGTTTGTTTTGCTATTTATATTTGCTAGCCTTACTTGAAGATTCTTATTCTTGTGTTGGACTTGATTTCTTTTCATTTCCCTATGTCCCTAAATATTTCCCAGTGTGTCGGAATCTCATCTGGTCTATTGTACTCTTATTTTGATATCACTATCTATTCCTCCAAAATACAGACAAAATATACTCAAGAGTTTACATCTTGTGCGAATGTCTCTCCAAGTGTAGCCTTCCTGTCGTTTGATGCATTTATTCTCATTACTTTCGTCTTGTCTCTGTGCCTCTTTAAAAACCCAGCTGCTTCAACTATTCCCATTGAATATTGTATCTGGTTAGTCCATGTTTAATTACAATATCTTTGATGCTGTCTACCTATATTCCTCTCAGGCGCCCCTTAGCTCGACTGTTACTGGAGGATTTTTATGGCATTTCATTCAGCTAAATTCAAATTAGGTACCAGTATTAAACTGGCACGTGAGCGCGAACATGCAATCATTAAAAACTCGGCACTAAAAGCTAAGTGAATAAATTGAAAAGGAGCGTATCTGACAATGAAAAGGCGTTATCGCCCAGTTGGCCTGTAAAACTAGCAAAGATGGACGTATGAGAACTCGTATGTGTCAAGTGTGTTACAACCAGCGCGCTACAGGGACAATCAGCTTTCATACTCTTCTACACTTGCTGAGGGAGACTATGCACCTATGGGTTTGCTCGAAGTGGAATAATGTCGATTCTAAACCACAGTAACTACAATATCAACACAGATCATCAATTTATATTACCTCAGCTGTACACCTGTCGGGGACTAAAACAGGTATGAATCGGCTTGTGTAAAAGTATCTGAGGTTTCGGAAGGTAAACCTGTGGGATCTAACCCCCCCCCCCCCCCCCCCCCCTTTACACAGACGACCCAGGGCGTATCTACCTGTGAAAACATACATTATTCTTACGTCGAGAGATTAGAAGAAGACGCTGGAGATGGGTAGGACACGCACTGAAGAAACTAGTTGATAGCATTACAAGGCCGTCTTTGTTATGGAATCCCCATGGTAAGAGAAATACTGTATAAGGATATCAAAGAACACACGGAGAAATGAACTGGAGATCGACATTAAAGGGATGTAGAAGATATGGAAAGATATTGAGCAGATGGCACGGGACAGGAAGACTTGGTATAAGACTTTTTGAAGGCCTATACTCCTGGGGGAGCTGTCATGTAACGATGATTCGGGCGTCAACAATGTCATAGCAGCAGCCCCACTTCAATGTTCAGTTAGTCCTAAAGTAGGTTTACCTGTTCTCCCCACCTACTTCTACACTTCCCATAAAAATGGTTTTAGCTCATGACGAGAGTGGAATCTGCTTGCGCCAGGCACCACGTGACATATTGGACTGGATCGAAAGGACTACCACCGCAGTTAAGATTCCTTATTTTTTGTTGTATGTTGTCTTTTGCCATATATTGTCACATGTGTGTTGTATGTTGTCACTTGTCTGTTGTCATCTGTCTGTTGGCACTGTTGTCTGTTGTCACTTGTGTGTTGTATGTTGTCACTTGTGTGTTGTATGTTGTCACCTGTCTGTTGTCACTTGTCTGTTGTATGTTGTCACCTATCTGTTGTCACTTGTCTGTTGTCACTTGTGTGTTGTATGTTGTCACTTGTCTGTTGTATGTTATCACTTGTGTGTTGTCACTTGTCTGTTGCCCCTTGTGTGTTGTATATTGTCACTTGTCTGTTGTCACTTGTCTTTTGTGTGTTGTCACTTGTGTGTTATATGATGTCACTTGTCTGTTGTATGTTGTCACTTGTCTGTTGTCACTTGTCTGTTGTCACATGTCTGATGTATGTTGTCCCATGTCTGATGTATGTTGTAACATGTCTGATGTAAAGGTAAAGGTAAAGGAACCCGTTACACGCCCATTGAGGCATATTGGGAATATGGTGTTAGGCCCATATTATCTTGACCGTCGGCACACGAGGGGTGATGTGGTCGGCATCACGCCGGCCGCCTTAACCTTCCCAGAGTAGCTCTGGTACCCATTTGGGGCTGGGTCGACCCAGGAGCCGTTTGTGGCCTAAAAATTTTCCGCCTCATCTGGGGATCGAACCATAGACCACTGCGCTAGGAAGCCAGTGCACTAACCACTATGCTACCGCGGCTCCATGTCTGATGTATCCTATCGTTATTCTCAACTTCGTTGTGCTGATGCGACGTATGTACTGATGTAACATGACTGCGCATTACTCCACAATCTCATTTATAATAAAGCAGCTTCAACAACATCATTTGACCGAACAGGCACAGTCTGCACTCTGATACACCCAGAGCAATTAAGATATTATATACTTGAAAGCATTTCATCCTTGGTGACGACAAATAAACTCCTGTCAACACCTTTCATTTTCGCCAGGCGTTAAAACATGTCTGTGTGTGTTTGTGTCTTCTGAACAACTAGAGCTTTCTGTAGATATACGTACCGTGTTTCCCCAAAAATAAGACCGGGTCTTATATTAATTTTTGCTTCAAAAATCGTGCTAGGGCTTATTTTCGGGATAGGTCTTATTTTCGGGGAAACACGGTATTAACACAAGCGTCCAATTGACAAAGTGTTTAGAGCTCTGTGGTAAATGTGCCGGGTTCGGAATCACGGTACCGATTCGCTCAGTATACCCAGCTGTAAATTGGTACCCGACTCTGCTCTTTGAGTTAGGGAAGGAAATGGCAGGGTGGAAGGGAACTGGTCACACCACCTCTCGATGCTGGACCTAGTATGGTGAAGTCTTTAACACTTTACTCCCCTGCGGCAGTACATGCGATGGGACTGCCTAAACCTAATATTACGGTACATATGTTAGTGAAGTCATACTTTGACAATTCAGAAGCTGAGTTGGCTATATCCTCAGAAGAGACCCCGATGCCATCACAAGAACAGCTATGCTATGGACCCCTGATAGAAAACGAAAGAGAGGCCCGGCCAAAAACTACATGGCGGAGAACTGTGGAAGTAGAGATGCAAAGCAGGAACCAGAGCTGAGGCACCACACGAAGGAGTGTCACATAATTTTGGGTCGCTCTCTTGTCCCCTACGGCCGTATTCGTTGACAGTTGTTGTACTGACTAATTACGTGCTTTTCAGTGGTCGGCACCCTTTTCTTTCTCTGTTACGTAGCAGATATTTTGTATTTTCAAACATTTTTACACTCCTCTCAGTGATAAGTCGTCATATCTGTTTGGTTACACGTTCCTCCCTGCTGGGAAAGGAACGGATGAGATAATATTAACCGACAATCATGTTGGTTAATTTCGGGTGTGGCCGGCATCAGACTACAGATTAACGCTAAAATCGCTCAAGGGCTAAGCCTGGCAGGGCGAACGTGTAGCATTTGCCAAAATGATAAAGAGACGAGTTTTGTTCATTCTCAAGCCGTGACAGGTGGTAAAATTACTCGCTCACGAATGTCAACGAATGACATAATCGTTTCCTGTCCGACTTGTACGAACAGATTACTTCAGATAAAAGTAAGATGTTACATCTGAAACACATTGTCGAAAGAGTTTATGGACTTGCCACTTCCATATATGGAAGACGTGACCTTTTGCATCACGCACATAATTTTCCATGTCGAAATAATTTTGAATTCTTCTTCTTCTTAGATCCTTAACCACCGACCGTCAAAGTAGTCAGTGGCCATCACGCCTAGTGGCGTCTTGTAGGGCAACAACAAATTGATCCACTTTGCTCGGTCGGTGGCCATCCTTCGTACAGTGCCCCAACTCTGGTTCATTCTTTGCATCTCAGCCTCCTCAGTCCTCCGCCAAGTTGTTTTTGGTCGGCCTCTCTTTCGTTTTCCTTCAGGGGTCCAAAGCATAGCTGTTCTTGTGATGGCATCGGGGTCTCTTCTGCGGACATGACCAACCCAGCTCCAGCGTCTGCCAGCTATGATGGTGTGCATGTCCTCTTGCTTGCTACGAGTAAGCAGATCTTGGTTGGTGATGGTATTCGGCCAAAAGATTCGGTGAATTTTTCTTAGGCATGTTGTTTGAAAAGAGGACAGTTTCGACCTATACCTTGTAGCGGTATGGCAGCTTGCGTACCCTGACAATCCCCAGAGCTATGCCAGTGGGAGTTTTACTCCTGGTAGGTTCAACCAAGCTGGACTGGTCTGTGTGGGTAGGGGTCAGACAAAAGCTGGTACCCTGGTCCTCCAGGCTGGGAGTTTTAGCATAGGGCTGACACCCCTGTCTATGTAAAAAAAAACAGTGAAGTTACGGAAACAACAATAAATGAACAAACTTTGCTGCGGGATGGACATTCGGAGTCTGTGGCTCGTATGACTGTCAGTGGTGAAAGCCGAAAGGAAGCCACTGACATGAAAACGGATGTCCTGACCGCAAAACAGGATACAAGAATAGGATTTTGGAATGTCAGGACAATGAACGAGACAGGTAAACTAAGACAGGTCACGGCAGAAATGAGAAACTATAGGTTACACATCCTAGGGATAAGCGAGAGCAGATGGACAGGGTCAGGAAAAGTTAAAACAGCAACAGGAGAAACAGTACTTTACTCTGGAAGAGATGATGGACAGCACAATGAAGGCGTAGCCATTATTCTACAGAAAGGGATAGAAAGGACATTACTGGAATGGAAACCCATCAACAACAGACTGATAAGATTAAGATTGAGAGGGAGATTCACCAATACTACAATAATACAATGCTACGCACCAACGAATGATAGCGATGAGGAGGTCAAGGATAAATTCTATCAACAACTGCAGAAAGAAATGGAAGACACACCTAGATATGATCTCGTTATAGTAATGGGAGACCTCAATGCGAAAGTTGGTACACACAATTTTGAATTACCCCACCTAAATATGCAGTTTTGAAACGATTGGCGGGGGTTCGAAATAGAGGAACCACCAAATTCCTGATTGGACCCTGCCTAAATCGTAACAAACAACTGCGGGGGGAGGCAAAGGACCATATAATCTGACACTTTAGCCAGATTAGAACACTATGAGAATCGCTTGCCAACGACATCCAGAGTTAAGACTGGAAACAAGATTAATAAATCGGACCGGACCATTGTTTGATAAATTTTTGAGGACTTAAGAGGTCAGAAAAAAACTCTACAATTTTAACAAGGAAAACCGGAATCTGAGGAATCTGGAACACGGAGTCAAAGTGGGAACTTATTGTTAAAGTAACGACCCCCAAGAACACGTGTAAAAGGCACCTGCTAGGTCCTTAACAGTCTCTGAGCCAAGATTGGTATAAGTTGTACATTTTACATTCTATATTTTTCATTACTAACATGTGAACTAATAGGTATATATTGCCATGTGAATATTAATATGTGAAAATTGCTAGTGGATGTTCAAGTCATTTGAGGCTGGCAGCCTCATCATATAGAATGATGATTTATTGAACCACCACTGCGAGGGCTGGTGACTGCTTTATTGCTAGTTTCTTAAAGAGAACTAAAAGCATAGGTAGTCCCAAATTCCATATGGTGCAGGGAGAGAAAGGTGAATGAAATGATGTACATTCTAATTATAATACTTACCTTTACAAACCAGTGTAAATGTCTATGTAAACATATTCACTTTAAAAAAAATGAAAGTGTTCAGACTTTTCAACCGTTGTAGATGTAAATGAAAACATGTTCAATCTATATTGTGAACATTTTTCAACCAATGGAGATGTAAATGTAAACATATTCTATCTATACTATTACCTGTTCATTTGAATGTAGAGTAAATATAAAGCTATCCAGTTTAAAGGTAAGGAAAGTTTTCTCTCGAGGGATTAAGCTCAATTCTCATCGAGGGGAAAGTCTGAGGTAGATGGGATGGTGGAATAGGAAGGTGGGGACGCATAAGTATGTGTCGGGAAACTCAATACTCAGAGGGTATTCGTTTCTCTTCTTTTACCATACTTCTTCTTCTTTGATCCTTAGCCGCCGACCGTCAAAGCAGTCAGTGGCCATTACGCCTGGTGGCGTCTTGTAGGGCAACAACAAATTGATTCCACTTTGCTCGATCGGTGGCCATCCTTCGTACAGTGCCCCAACTCTGGTTCATTCTTTGCATCTCAGCCTCCACAGTCCTCCGCCAAGTTGTTTTTGGTCGGCCTCTCTTTCGTTTTCCTTCAGGGTTCCATAGCATAGCTGTTCTTGTGATGGCATCGGGGTCTCTTCTGAGGACATGGCCAACCCAGCTCCAGCGTCTGCCAGCTATGATGGTGTGCATGTCCTCTTGCTTGCTCCGAGTAAGCAGATCTTGGTTGGTGATGGTATTCGGCCAAAAGATTCGGAGAATTTTTCTTAGGCATTTTACCATACTAGTTGGTACTATATCTGGAACAAGAAGGGTACAAGTGGTCTGAAGTCGAAGCTATACACCATCATCAGACGGGCCTTAAAGACGAGTGACCAACTTCGTAGACACTCCCTGACACTTCTGGGAACGTGCTGCGCCCTACAACCTTGACCAGTGACGAACGGGATCAGCGATCCAGTCTACCAAGAACCAAAACATCAGAAGGAGCAGAACCGTCACTGACAGCTAAGTAACACATAAAAGCTGCCAAGTGACCACCTTTACAAACTACCATTACATCACACACTGATGATAATTTTCTGATAAATAGTTATTTATTTTTTTAAATACCTTGTTAAAACCTACGTGATTTTTTAAATTTGTTATTTGTAAATTTAACGTCGATTTAATCATTTTGAATGTACTGCATGTTTGTCTCAGTCAATTTGCTAAATACACTCTAAGCAAAGCTATACCAGAATACGAGGAATTCCACTGAGTAAATCAGGGTGGGGGCTTGAACGAGCTGACATAAATCATTGCATAACCCTTTTTTCACAAAAGGCGACAGATCAGATATAAGTTAATAGTGCTCGGCCCTAAGACATCTGAAAATATCTTGTGAAGACTATCTTTAGATAGAAGCATCATTATCATTCTATCTACATCTCTGCCAAGAGTAATCTTGTGCGAAGGTAGACACCTTTGAAGACCCATATTAGATACTCTTGAGTTTTGGCCATTGTTAGACCACTACTGCAGAGCAAGGAGGCAATTCCGTGACAAGGAGCTGACCGAGCAAAGTGGAGACAGTTTGTTGCTGCCCTACAAGACGCCACGAGGCGTGATGGTCACGGTTTGCTTTGTCAGTCAGCTGCCAATGACCAAAGAAGAAAAAAGATACTTCGCCAAACAATCTCTAGAAGAATGTGAAGTAACATCGAGAGAACAACAGTATTTACAGTAACAGTGGAGATAACAAAAATATTTACATAAACAATCAAGAGAACAAAACTATTTACATAAAAAGTGGAAAATAACAATATTACGAACACAATAGCTGGGATAGCAATATTATGTAATTCGACGACATGGACAGCAATATTATGTATGTCGACAACATGGACTGCAATATAATGTATGTCGACAACATGGCAGCAATATTATGTATAGCAACCAACTCATGGAATACTTGAGTATACAAAACTCTCGATCAACCTCACTAGAAACTGTACTAAAAGTTGACCTACCCAGGGAGCTACACAACAAAATAAAATTGTATATTACCAAAACAAGAACCAACATATAACAACCAGAACAAATGAGAATGACAAGGAAAAACACAAACAATAAAAACAAAATTTTAAAATGTCCATACAATATCAGTACAAGAATTAAAGAAAATAAACTACCAATTCACAAACTAACAATCGCACAGTAGATACATTTAAAAGGATGTCAATAGCAAGAGAGAGAAACATAATATCATCAAACAGGATACATTACACAACAACATAGACATTAAACAAGGCCACAACAAACCGCAGATAAATGACAGCCTGGCAGAGCCAACACACAAGATCAACAACGATGTAGTATGCTGTATTTGTATATATTATAATAAGCTTATATATTATGGGACGCCATTGAGACAATTTTTCATTGTGTGCGATTTTTTTCGGCGGAGAGTCTTATAGCAGGACTTTTTATTCCATTTTCTTCTTTTGATTTTCGTTCATTGTTGAATTTCTTGTATTTATTAATTCTTTTTGGTTTTGTAGTTTCTTTGCTTTATTATTGCTCTTCATCTGTGTTTATATATATTACGTATTTGTAGTCTATAATCTTGTCCTGGTTGCTTGATTGTAACTGGCTGACGAAGGGTAAAACCAGAAACGTCCCTTGTTTCCTGTGAACTGTTTATTTGTAAAACTGATTCAATACAGTTTTATTTGTATATATATATATATATATATATATATATATATATATATATATATATATATATATATATATATATATATATATATATATATATATATATATATATATATATATATATATATATATATATATATATCCTTACCAGTTTTACAACAGCCCCTTAATTTATATAGAATGATGAACACGGCATAACTTAATTATAACACACATGGGTTTGAACCGTGTATCCCGTGCACACGACAAACACCAGTTTTCAAGGGCATGGTTAAAAAAAAAAAAAGTAAAAAAAGATCAATGTTATGTACAACAACCAAGACAGCAATATTATGTACAACAACCAATACAATAATAGTATGTACAACAAATAAATAAACAAACAATAAACAAAGGCATTTTATCAGGCACTCAGTGAGAAATAAAGTCTATAATTAGTCTGGGTCGTCCCATGGTACATATTCGGGTCACGTGGGGGGGGGGGGGGGTGTCTTGCTAGACCTCTGTCGGTGAAGCATTATTTTTAGTAATGCTTAGCTGGCAGAGTGGATAGTGGCGATTCGCTCCCGTGGCTAGGCGGTGGGTGCCGTTCGGAAGGTCCTGGTTCGAATCCCGGTAAGCCTATCACTTCTGTTGTTTTTCTGTTGTCTGGTCTTCTACTTCTTTATTTCTCAGTGAGTGCCTGATATAATACCTTTGTGTGTTGTTTGTGTATTTATTTATGTACAACAAACAAGACAGCAATATTATGTACAACAACCAAGACAGCAATATTATGTGCAACAACCAAGACAGCAATATTATGTACAACAACCAATACAATAATATTATGTACACCTAACAAGACAGCAATATTATGTACAACAACCAATACAATAATATTATGTACACCTAACAAGACAGCAATATTATGTACAACAACCAATACAATAATATTATGTACACCTAACAAGACAGCAATATTATGTACAACAACCAATACAATAATATTATGTACACCTAACAAGACAGCAATATTATGTACAACAAATAAATAAACAAACAACACACAAAGGTATTTTATCAGGCACTCAGTGAGAAATAAAGAAGTAGAAGACCAGACAACAGAAGTGATAGGCTTACCGGGATTCGAACCAGGACCTTCCGAACGGCACCCACCGCCTAGCCACGGGATCGAATCGCCACTATCCACTCTGCCAGCTAAGCATTACTAAAAATAATGCTTCACCGACAGAGGTCTAGCACCCCCCCCCCCCCCCCCCCCCCCCCACGTGACCCGAATATGTACTTATAATATCATATAAGCATCCAGATATATTAAATGATCTTCTTGCTGTGACCTGTGCGGTCCTTTTACCTCATTTTGTCATGAGAGAAAATAGGAACAGAAACATTAAATTATAATCTTAACTGGAACAGAACTATTACCAGATTTATTTAGATCAATCTCATCAGCCAGCTGGGCGAAATATATCGTCCGCAACATGTGTATAACTTACCACAGTGTCCCAGCCACTTGAAGCTAGGCACCTAGGAACTATCTATGTTCTATTCATCCTACATCGGCGATCACCACGTATGAACCTTACTCCCACCAACTGAAGGCAGAGATAACTTATTGTATCCAGGACAAAATTAAATCACCGACTCTAGCGATTCCCGTGAAATTTGCAGTCAGCAATTACGGTGAATCTGGGGCTTGATTCGGCACAACTCAATTTTGATAATAATTTACGACAGATACTGATAGCACCTGAACAACCATTTTGGTTAGACGCTATAACGTGTAGTTACAATTCTGAACGAGAGTTGAGGAAGGAAGAGTGACGGACCAAGATTGTAGAGGTCCAAGTAACAGCAGTGGTCCACATCAGTGTAAATAAACTATTTTCAGTTGACTGTGGCGTTGACTAGTTATATGGAAGCTCTGTTTGGCGTTGTGTCGTCGCTTGCTGTGTGTGTGTGACTGTTGTAATCATTCATCATGTCATCGCTAGCTACTGAAGCAAAGAACCTGGGCATGCAACGGCCATGTGAGGTAACCGCCTGCTAGCGCAGGCGGCCACACGCAGTATAGAATTGCAGCCACGCGCTGCCACAAGTAAGATTCATTGGTGCCGAGACCAACTTCATGAAGTATTGACAGCTACGCAAAGAGGCATTGATGGTACACAACAGCAAACAGCGCAGCAAGAAACAAAATAACGTCATCAATAGACACAGAATCAAGAAACAGAACAACGTCAACAACAAACAGTGCAGCAAGAAACAGAATAACGTCAGCAATAGACACAGCAGCAAGAAATAGAACGACTTTGAGTACCAACATTGTGGACAGCTTAACGTGTTGACATCGAGAATCACCAGACCGAATCACAAGCAAGGCGCGGTACGAAACATTTTTTCTCTCCATCCATCTGTTTGAAAAGGTCATCGCAGTTGTACGTCGTCACCGGTCAAGCAAGAATACGTGTGAACTCCTGTAACGTACAAAAGTACCTGGAGCACAGCGGTTAGGAAGTGTCGTGAAACGAGTGTAACCCACTACTTTGTTAATCACTATGTCGAGATACAGATTTGCTTCAACCAATCAACGAGCAACGTTCACCAGTCTCTGAGACAGAATAAATTAACGGCCATCATGTTCACGCAAGATGGCGGATTAAAACTGAATAAAATTAGGCTGTATGAGACCAGGTACCAAACCGGAGGAACCCAATCAGCTTGCTCCGCCAGGAACCAACCGAAAGCTTTCCTTAAGTATTTACCTGCCTATATAATCGGGCGGATTTTATGCATAATCACACATCACCGAGACGACGCCAGAGATACCGACCAACTGAAGAGGAGAGAAGCTGTCACGATTTATTGCTTACCTGAGGGCATCGACCTGCAGCCTACTTCACTAGTCGAGTCAAACTGGCCTTTTTAAATCTTGGAGGGTAAATATGTTTACGATAACCTTTAGGAAAATAGGCTTTCCGCAGGTCTATAATGTTGGTATTTGTTGTGTGTCATTTATACTACCTATCAGGTTACTGATTGTATCTTGGGTAAATTAAGTATAATGATTGTATTTCCTATTATGATTGAATAGACGAAGGCTAATAGGACTCATACTTCAACCTATTGTCTCCTATAACTCAATCTATTGTTTCACATGATTTCAGTCTATTGTCTCAGATAACTCCAACTGCAATATAACCAAAACAGTCCTTGTTAGGACTCAATCTATTGTCTCATCTAACTCCAATCTATTGTCTCCTATAACTCCAACCTGATATATCACCAAACAGTCCTCGTCGCATATACTCCTATCATAAGAACATAACGTTATTGTTAGGATATATGTTACCAGCTTGTATAGCACTCGTCAGAGAGGGCCTGGTATATTATAGGGGGAAGGAAATGGTTGTATCACACCTAGGTGTACATATTATTGGATGTAGTCATGTATTGAACTTATATTATGGGATGTATTCATGTATTGAATGTATTCATGCATTGAATTTATATTATTGAATGTATTCATGCATTGAATTTATATTATTGAATGATATCCATGTATTAGTTTATCAGAAAGAATGTTTTGCAAGTAGACACCTGTCTTGTCTCGCTATTGCTAAATCATACTGAGCCATGTTGTCATTCATCCTACATGCAAACACTGAGGCACACGCTCATTTCATCCACATTAGAAATAGGTGGGCCTGAGGACAGAAATTAGCCCCTATTTTTCCTTGTTACAGGTTTATACGTGTCATAAAAACTGAGATCGTGGGTCGTCAATCCAGCTGCCTGGAACTCCGCAGGAGCATAGAGGTTGTCAAGACTCTACATCTTTAGTCCCCCTCAGTCTTGGGTGGGCTAACGAAACGATCAACCGCTGGTGTTTTGTGTCAACCAAACCAAGAAGGACAGCACTTCTAAGAGATGAGTACACATTAGTACCATTTCTGTCGGCATTGTGAGCAAAATCTAAGTCAATGAAGAAAACGTGAATTAGCGTAGCAAGAGACAATAATAAGATCATAGTGGATAAAATATACGAAAATAACAGCATAGCTGATAAGTGTTATATCCTTAATTAACAGCACAGCTGATACTATAATTGAATAACAGCACAGCTGATATAATTTTTGTTCCTATAATTGGAAAACTTATTGTAATATTTATTTACATATCTATATAAATATTTGTAAATCATATGTAAACTTACAAATTCATTACATTCCATTTTTCAACATTCACCCTTCAGCACAAGAGTAGATAGTGTATATACTAAATAAAATATCTTCTTCTTCTTCCATCCTTAGCCACCGACCGTCAAAGCAGTCAGTGGCCATTACGCCTAGTGGCGTCTTAGGGCAACAGCAGATAGGTTTTCTTTGCCATTGTTTCCAATCACGCCTATTGGCGTCTTTAGGGCAACGGCAAATCAATCCATTTGCTGTTGTTTCCGTAATCGAAGTGACTGGCAAACGGGTGATCAGCCCGTTGGTAAATAAAATATAAGGAAATTGTATTTGAACGACTTGTCAATTTTATCTTTGTTAAGTAAAATCTGTTTCCTTGTTTTTTAATATCACAGTTAGTTACACAGCGGAGGTGGCACTTTATGTCGGTCTCCTCTCTATATTGTTTCGAGATCAGAACATTCACAGCCGTAACTAATTTGTGATACCAGTAGTTCTCTCAGACACTGGGACTTCACCATTTTCTGCAGAAATTCTATTTCTGTAATTGTCAGTACTATACTGATCTTACAGCCAAAATAAAACCTCACGCCACAGGAAGGTGTAGCACAACTACGTGTTACAAGTGGACATTAGGAAACAAGAGCACTCCAACGAATAATCAACACAACTAGTTAAGGTATAGATACTATAGGTACCATTTTAGTTAGTGATAGTAGTTACGGATATAAGTGATACGGTGTAAAAGCGTTAACACTACAATAATAGAAATTAATAGTTAAACAATGACCACACAGTTGAGTATTAACATTAGGTGCATACAATCTATGTAACAGAATCATTCTTTTGCAGCGCCCACCCTCCCCCCAACAACTAATAAGAGATTTCTTTTGGTTGCAGGTACAAGACAGTTTGTTCTTTTGATTGTACCTGATTAGTTATCATTAGAAATAAGTAACTATTTTTCAGATTTTATGATGGCACAGAGCGAACAGACACATTATGACGGGCAAAACCGTCAGACATTGAACCTGGTAAAAGCTATTAGTGACACATTAGCCAAGGTTGACAACAGCGCCAGATATGCAAACATAAAAGGTAATGTTGACATATTTACAGGTGACCCACACGCATGCCGTAAGTGGCTTACAGACATTGATAAATATGCAATGTCAATAAACGCAGATGAATTTGAGAAAGTGAAAATTGCGATTTTTTCGTCTGCTGGTCTGGTCACAGATTTTATGAGCAGACGATTAGACACATTACTCAATGAAAGAGATCTTCAGTAAGAGTATAAATCATACGATACGAAGGGGAAAGGACATTGTCACACGTGTGATAGAGAACCGCAAATACATAGAATAGAAATGGCACAGGAAGGATGTAACCGCCAACACCACAGAACGTGCGACAGTAATAAAGAGCCAGCGACACAAAACAAATGCCACATAAGATATGAAAACAGGAAGGAACAAGACAACAAGTGGGAAAGGTGTCATCAAAATACACAAAATGGGCAATGTAGAGAAAATAATGACAAAAACAAAATTCTAGAAACAGCTGCTGGAAGGGCACACTGGAACAGTCTCAATAGAAGACACTGTCGCATTGCAGTGAGAAACTTTATCAATAGAATAAAACAAGGAAATATATGGGAAATAAATAATGTTACGAGTGACCAACAAAGATGTATAATAACAACAGAAGATGGACTAAGAGCACATATAAAGCCAGTAAAACAGTGGAGAAAACCCTTTAACAGACATCAACAGGTCAGTGATGAAAAAGCAAATAGGACGCAATTGACCCCTATGAATAATAATCAACCTAGGACAATAACACAAGAACCAGAGGCGAATAAAACAAAGATGATTAGTACCGGAACACAAACGGAGATAGATACTGTAGCGTCACACTTGGGGCCAGCACAAAATGATAAAGACGTCATGAGAGGAAAGGAAACATGGTCACATGTATTAGACAATACGAGAAAATCTAAGATACCACTCAGTGTAAAAGGGACGACCCGACAAACGGCTAAAGAAGTAGTAGTACCACAGCATAGGGATAACACCGAGGTAAAGAATAAGAAGGATGAACCGATGCAGATATTACTGCAAGAGAAAGAAAGATCAGTGAAGGCGGACAATAGAAAAGATAGGATAGAAGAAACGCAGGACACTGACGCATCGAACAGGCATATAAGAACAGCAGTAAGAAGGAATCCTAAGAAAACAGGTCCACAAGAAGTACAGGACATGGACACATCTTATAGGCGTACAAGAGCAGTACAGAAGACAAGACAGGAAGAAGTATATACAGTGCATGAAAAGTACCAGCTTGACAAAGAATCAGAATCCGATTCGTCAAGTGGGGAAGATAGAGTTATAGACTCCGACGAATATGCCCAAGGTTACAGGTCGGACGAGCTCGATCATACAACGGACGACGAAGGCAATAGAATTTATTGGCCGAAAAATGAGAATAGTGATCTTGGATGTATAAATCAGATAATGACGAAGAAAATTATCAAAATGGCTAAACCAAGTGTAAATGGGATAAAGAAGGCAATACAAAGTACCCTAAGAGGAGCCGATCTCAACACCTTGACAACAAGGAAGGTGCGGAAATTGCTGGAAGTAAAGTTTGATACAGACTTATCAAAAAGGCAAAAAGTAGTTCACAAACTTGTGATCGAAATATTGAATGGAGAGGAGTATGTGGAGGACACATGGAATAAAGATTACAAAGAAGAGCATAGATCAACCAGGAGAAAAAGTCGACAGACGGTTAATAAAGCAGAATATAGCAGTAGACGGAGGTGGTCTTCAGAATCGGTGTCGACTGACTCAGACAGTGTAGTGTCTGAGGAGAGTGACGGTAGTCACAGACACAAAAAAGACTTATAGAAGAGGAGAGACTAGTAGAAGAATTAAGAAAGAAGGGAGTAAATATAGAAATAGGAGTAGAGAACGGGTGTACCTAGAATACAACTTAGATAAAATACTTGCGGACAGAGCAGAAACGTGGCGACGATATGCAGAGACAATCAGTCAGACTAGATGGAGGGAATTGTCGGAGGCGGAAGGAGAGATATGGAAATGGTGATGTTAGCTAAGTCGTGAGGAGACTTTTAGTGGAGTCATTCTCCACCGAACACAATAGAGAACCATGGGGAAATGGATAAGAGATGAGAGCCATGGAGAAATGACGGGAGTATTGAGAAGCCACAGGAAGGATGGCACAGACATATAGAAGGGAGAGTTCTAGAAGAAACGAATGTGGAAGTGAGAAGCCATGGAGAAAATGGCAAAGAGAGATTTCGTGGCAGTGGCCGAGTCTTGTGAAGACTTTGGAAAAAAAAATCATATTTTTTTTCTCTCCGAAATACGTGAAGAGAAGAAATAAAAAGAGGAAATTAAGAAATTTGAGGTAATCGAGAGATCATAGGGAGAATGACATGAATACATGTAGAGGTTCTAAGAAGGAATGAAGAGAAGAGAAATGTGTTGAGAACGTTCCAGGGAGGGAACGAAAAACATATAAAAACGTTAAGTGCGGCGTTTGCCAGAATACAAATGAGAGTCTATTAAGGGTTACCCTCACCGAACATACACGGAAGACATTTAGACACGGGGAGACAGTGTTGTGGAGAAGGAAAGATAAGGAGGTAGCACAAAGAGAGGTTCCAGGGAGGGAACGGACATTGAGAAGCCATAAGAAAGTGACAAAAGAAGAAAAGGAGAAGTGAAAAGGCACAGGGACATGATACAGACATGACGTCACTGAAGAAATAGTGACAAAAAAAGAAATATGGAGAAACAAAGTGATAAGGAGTGGACGTAAAAATAGAGTAAAGAGAAATAGACGTAAGTGGAAAAGGAAGTCAAGTGACAGGTTAGCAGCAGAAAAACACGCAAATAGGCAAAAGCAACAAAATGGTTTAAGATAGGTAGACCCAAGAAGTTGCAAATATTTCCGCGTAGTAGACCAAGGACAGTAGTTAGAAAAGGGTGGACAGGAAGATAGCAATTCAGTGTTGCCATGATAGTTAAATGACTCACGCTATCATGAACAATGTGTATATAAAGACATGACAGAAGACATGTTTAGGCTTTACACGAGAGAAGACATGTTTAGGCTTTACACGAGAGAAGACATGTTTAGGCTTTACACGAGAGAAGACATGTTTAGGCTTTACACGAGAGAAGAAAGGGGCCAAACAATTCACACCAGGTGTGTGGTGACAGACAATAATAGATTATGATGGGTTTACATGTATGACAATAGGAGTGACTGGATGAGTAAAAGGAAATAAACTTTGTATGGATATATACAGAGTGGGCAGAATGTGAGCGCGAAAGACAAGGGGAAGAACAGTGATAAATGTAAAGAAGAATTAAAGGTCACTTAAGAAAAGTGACGGGAAAAGAGTAATTCCTCAGTTTTGGTATGATAATATGTTGTAACATAAGAAAATAATGACATGTTAAGTGATATAAAAAAAATGAAGACCACTTAGGAAGTGGAATGTATAACATGTCAAAAGTATGTATTTAAAATCATGTAACATGAGCAGATAGGAAAAAGGGAAGATAAGTGTTCGTAAATGGGAGGTAAACATTTCTCCCAGTGACAGACAGAGGGACGGCATTAGAATGAGACTACGACGACTGAATGGCTTACGCACACATGTAAATGACTGAAACGCTCATGCAGACATGAAAACTGTACATAATAAGACAGGACACAGAGCAGGTTCTGAGTATAGCGAAGTAATGGTAAAAGAAAACCACACCAGGTGTGTGATACATTAAAATTGTTAGCAAAATGATGTGCGTGTGAGATGGCAGAAGTGAAAGAGTGATTGTCAGGAAATAAACTTGGTCGATTGTTAATGAAAGAAATGGAGAAATATAAATTGTTCTTCATTAGGAGTATGAAAGGGAAGGAGATGTTGATGAATGTATTTATTGCTAAAGAATGTTCCCAGTACAATAATAATTATGTTGTTTAAAAAGAAATCGTCCATTGGAGAGATCGAAATTAGTTATGTGTTGAACAAGGGTTGTAACAGCACATTGCTAAGGATCTTTGTATATAAGAAAAATACAATGGTGTTGGTACAACCATGGAAATAAATTTGTTTCTCCTACGGATAAATAATTTATTTTGGAGGGATAAGGAGATAGATGTGGCAGATAAGGGAACGAATAATGAGAATCAGATATAGGAAAGTCTAGATAGAGTAGAAAAAGGGGATGCGCGAATAAAAATGTGCATGAGAAAATAGGTGAACGAAAATCCAGTGAGGCACGCTTTCCAGCGAGAGTCAGAAGCGTGAGTTAAGCAGTGCAGGTCGCACATATACCCGAGAGGTACAAGGGTAGCCATGTTGAAGGCAATAGTCAAGTAGAATGGGTTATGAAAATTCTCAGGGAAGGAGACTAGATTGGGTGGTGATGAACCCAACATATTTGACAATGAGAATTCTTGTCTAAGAAGGAAGAACAGTGGTGTGAGTTAGATTCTATTCAGAAGGGGAAAAGGTACGTAGGGTGAAATTTATTACATCTATACAGTAGTCCTATTCTTCATTTATAGAAGGGAAAAGAACAACCCAGGAGGCGTCCGGTATTACATAGATAACCTGAACACAGAACGACATATAACAATAGACAAGGATTTGTTAGGAAGAAAGAACAGAGGTAGATATTGATAGCACCTGAACAAACATTTTGGTTAGACACTATAATGTGTAGTTACAATGCTGAACGAGAGTTGAGGAAGGAAGAGTGACGGACCACGATTGTTGAGGTCCAAGTAACAGCAGTGGTCCACATCAGTGTAAATAAACTATTTTCAGTTGACTGTGGCGTTGACTAGTTATATGGAAGCTCTGTTTGGCGTTGTGTCATCGCTCGCTGTGTGTGTGTGACTGTTGTAATCATTCATCATGTCATCGCTAGCTACTGAAGCAAAGAACCTGGGCATGCAACGGCTATGTGAGGTAACCACCTGTTAGCGCAGACGGCCACACGCAGTATAGAATTGCAGCCATGCGCTGCCACACGTACGACCAATTGTTTTCAAACACGTCATCGTCACCTGCATAAGGTGATCATAAAACATACCTCCATCGTCCCTTCCTCCCCAGATAGTCTAGTCCAGTGGTTCTCAACGTGGGCCATATGTCCCCCACCCAGGGGGCCAAGCCATATTTCTAGGGGCCACAGTAAGATGGTAAAGTCTCCTTTTTTCCAGCTAACAGCAACTATGAGTCGGGTGGGGGGGGGGGGGGGTTTACAGAGGTAAATGAGGCTTAAAAGGGGGACAAGAGCAAAACAAATATATATAAAATATTTTAAACACAGGCTTTTAATGCACTAAAAAGCCACAAATAGTTTTTCAAGGAGTTTATAGCTTGCAGTCAAAAAACGCTTAAGCGCTAATCATATATTTTATCCATAAGTCTCTAATGAAGTATAAAGCAGAAGTTAATTTCATGCAGAATCAGCGCCCCACGCTTTTTGTCAATTTGACGTTACATTTTTTTACTGCAAGCTATAACCGCCTTGAAAAATTATTTGTGGGTTTTTAGTGCATTAAAAGCGTGTGTTTAAAATATTTTATTTTTTATTATTTTATTTTTTCTTCTTTTTAGTGTCAGAAAAATTATGACATACTAAAACATAAACAAAATTTGTACTTATTGTAAATCTGGTCTAAAATTTCTTAAGCGATTTATTTCTTTTAGAGTGTCAATATTACATGGCGTTGTGCCTGTTAATTTGGTGCAATCAATTTCTTCAGTTTGAAGGCCATCTAGAGATCGAACTCGACTTTTCCTTGATTCATAATTTTATAATTTGGTTGTTTCCCTTGATTTGGCTAGACATTTGTTTGAGTACTGCCCTGTTTTGCGCATAGAAAAAAATAAAGCACAACACGTACTCTTTGAATTTTTAATTAACTTGATCACGGCCCCTGATTTGTTTACATTTCTTTACGAAAAACTGTAATTACTCATAATGTCATAATTACAATATTAATTTATTAAATAATTGACTGATTATTGTATTGTCATCGGAAATACACAAATATGCCAAGTTTCAGAGCTATTGCTCATCTGGAAGTGATTGAATAATCAATTGCAAGATTTGAAAGTGACACACAAGTGAAGATAAATAAAAGCGTATTTTTTTAAAAAAAGTTGAGAACCCCTGGTCTAGTCAACCCGTATTTTTTTAAATGGTAGTTTTTAATTTTTTTGGCAAGGCGCTTTCTGTTCAACCTAGGCACAAGGTCTGTCGGTTTCATTAGAAGACTTAATGGTCTTGTGTAATTCAGCCAAGCCGTATCGTTTGGTTTATATAATGACAGGTGTTCTGCCGTAATCAACGTATTTAATTTGTTATTGATCGAAGCAGTCTGTAAAGGTACAACCAGTCACACTGCCCTGGAAAATAAGAGTGTAGTACCTGAATTTTATTTGAGATGGAAGTATAGATAATGGTGTCAAAATAAGAATACAGAAGACAAGAATAGCTTGTATTATATTAGGAAATACTGGACATTACATGGAAATAAAAAGATATCGTCAAACATATAAATAAGAATCATCAACTGCTATATGGTCGTAACTTAGGGGCGAACGAGCATAAGTATGATTAAGCGTTTTGCGCGGGGATAGGTTTCCCAT
Source organism: Oreohelix idahoensis (assembly GCA_024509875.1). Classification (NCBI taxonomy): domain Eukaryota; kingdom Metazoa; phylum Mollusca; class Gastropoda; order Stylommatophora; family Oreohelicidae; genus Oreohelix; species Oreohelix idahoensis. The sequence goes on from JAMPIV010004968.1 coordinate 103,533, forward strand.
CACCCTGTAGGGCGTTCATTAGTGGCAGACGTGTCAAATCAAAGGCCAGACTGCTCTGTTCCGTAATCGAATGAGACATTGGCAAATGTTGTGAATCAGGCGCCATTGGTATCTGGAAAACCTCAAGGTAGAAGAAGGAAATAGTGTGTAATAGCAATACAAACAAACAAACGGACATGCGAATAGGCTCATGGGATTGATACATACATTAAAGTAGTGGATACAAAAGAGAGGCATTAAGATGAATAATACAGAGTAAAGCCTGTGGCCAGATATTTGTGTAAGGTCTGTGTTTCATTTATGTGGCTGTTGGTCTCTATAATAATGAAGATTTTGTTTGATTTTTCTCATCTTTCAGATTAATTCACCAAGACGTTCAGGATACTTGGTCTGGTGCCGGGGCCAGAGATTGTATTTTATTTCCTTGATGAGGGGTTAGGTCGTGGGTATAGATGTTTGTATTTTAAAGGGAAGTTCGTTTCAATTCCCTCGAACTGCAATGGATAACGCTTGGTGTGAGAACAGTTTAATAAATAAAAGGTAGGTACTTATTAAGGACACTATATCCAATCCCTGGACTGTCTAGAGCGCGTGAGTTGAAACAAGTCTTGGACATCAATTTAGGGAAACAATTTTAATTAGAACTTGTAGAACAGACATTGAAAAAGAAAATTGAAGACATCCTCTTCATCAAATTCCTGGGACGTCATTAGACGAGGTGCGAGAGTTGATCAAGAATTAATTTTATGTGAGACAAATGTTGTTCAGGGAGGTACGAAGTCACGGTGGTCCACCTTTTACATCTAGGCCAGCAGTGCACATAACATTCATCACGTGGTATATAAAGGAGAAAAATTTTCACAAATATTTCTTCATGTTTAATTTTTTTCTTGTGCCTTAGACTAAATGGTGGGTTCGGGCTGCTGACCTTTGGCATGGTTAGGTTTTGAAAGTTTCAGTATATATTATCTAAGTACCGTCAAACTTAAATGCTCTAACATAATAGCCTATCTGGTCTTATCATTGGATGGGGTCCCCTAAAATCTAAGCAAAAGTTTTGCGAGCAGGCTTAACATTACGTGAAATTAAAATCAACAGAATTGAGGGGTAATAAATCGTGCTTCTCAACATGAGATGATGAAGGGGAATATAAAAATACGTTTATGAACTGCAGATATAATGCTTGGACTATCTGTTGGGCCAATGGAGCTTTTTGTGAAGCTACTTGGGGCACACGCCAGGTTGACGAACCGCTGCGCCCAGTTAGAAACAACGTCCGTGGCAAATGTTGGCGATCAGTGTGAACAGACTCCTTTGTTTATCTCAGCGAGTTTTTATAGCCTAAACCAGTCGTGTTGTTTGGAATATTGCCGACTGGAGGCTTAGAGGAATGTTGAGTTACCAAAGGGCGAGTGATCCCAACATATTATAGTTGTGGATACAGCTATATACGGACCGTTAACTTAGGGGGATAACATAAACTTTACCTGAACCCAATGGGAAAAAGGGGGGGGTATAATGACGTGTCAATCGTAGCTGAATGCGATGTCCCCGGTGACCAAAAGTACAGGAGTTTCTGTGTCGAGCGTAAGAAGTCTATAGCTAGAAGGGACAATGTAACTTTTCTTGATTTATAGTTATAAACTGTATAGTAAGTATATATTGACTATATTTTTAGAGGAAGTGGTCCTTATCTTCGGTGCGATCTTATAAATCGATAGGGTGTTAGGATTCTTATTCTGAAGGATCTCGATATGGCACGTTATCTCTAGAAGCTGTTAGGCGAGGCACGGGGTGAAAAATGCGTCGTGGTATGCCTCCTTAGGCGGGAGGCGGATACGTCTGCGGGGTGACCAAGGAGGACAATGTAGTACCCCTAGGGGAGACATTTTGTGTTCTGAGACAATGGAACAAAAAAATAATCCCTAAGAAAGAAAACATTTCTTAAGAAGTGAAAATTTTGAGAACGGTGGGGGTGTAGTCTCGCATAATTAGTATATTGTCCGAGTGTATAAATAGGTTATTATATTGTGACTAACATCCATAAAAATTAACCCTAAATTTTTAGTAAACAGGATTTTGTAAGGTGGTCCCCTTCGTAATTTTGTGCCAATAAGGCATCTTTTATTTATTTAGGAAGCTCAAAATCGCAAGCAAATAACATATTGTGTAAACAACAATATCAAATAGATGAAAGATAGTCTCTGAATGAGGGGCACGTAAAAGAAAAAAATAATATCCCCTTCCATCATAACAGTACATGGAATTGGCGGCCCCCTGTAGTGTTACAGCCCTCCAGCGTGCTGTTATTATGTCGCTTGGTGCTCCTATTTCCTGACGTGGATAGTCTCCTCACCTCTGTCTTCTGTTGTGGTGAGCCTCTCTTCGCCCGAATCTGTGAGTTGGAGGCTGCCCGTAAATAGCATCTGTCGCACTTGGAGGTAGTGCTAAGCGAGGGCATCTTCATCCCTCTCATGTAGTGCTGGATCCGATTGTCGCCGAGTGCCCTCGAATCTCATCAATGCACACAGTCTGGTTGAACCACAGGGGCTGAGTGTGTCGCCCAACAGAGGTCTCCGTTTTGCCATCTGCTAGAAATCCGTAAGAAGGATATCTATAATTCATATGTGGGGGAACAGAGGGATGCTGGCAGGGCAGGAGTGCATCTTGATCACCCGATGGATAACTGTGCCCAAGCTCGCGCCCGGATGAGGACAACGTCCAGCTTCGACGCCGTATAGGGGATTCTCCGGCAAAACACGGGAAAGTGTAGCATTACCGGTTGTATAATGCATTTTGTGCCTCCATTAGCGTAGGTCATGTGTGCGCCAGTTGCTACTTCCGCCGACAGTGTGATAGGTTCTAGGATCTCAGCTGGACATCTAGCGCGCCGGGGCGGCCTTCAACATGTGGGGAGCAGTCCCCCATCAAAAAGTGTATGGTTTGTCCCTCCACTGTTCTGCATCCCCATTGGTGTTGCAAGGGGATTGGAGGGTCAAACCCGAACTGTATGGAGCATAAAATTTTGCACCAAGAAGCAATGGGGGGAGAGATGTGCACGAAAGGAAGGGTGAGTTTCAGACTACGTATGGAATAGGTAGTTAGAAATCGTATAGTCTCTGTGGGTAGAGACATAATTTTAGTGTATAGGAAGGAATGCCCTTAAGGAAGGAGGCGAGCTAACTTAAAATTTCCCATCAGAGAACGGAACGAGTTGGAGTTTAATATATGGAGAGGGGGTGTTTGTGACGTTTAAGGAAATGAAGCCTCGTCCTATCCAACAGGCCTTAGGTTGTGGAGCGCATCGCGGACTAGAGGTTTTTAAGATTCGGCTAACGTAAGTCACGGCGGATGGGTTCTCTGCGCATCGGTGTACTCACCTTAGTTACTCCACGCGTCTTGATTTTACTTGACCATATCAAACGAGCATAGTGATTCCGAAACGAGTACGCAACATTCAGTGAGCATAGCAGGGGGAGCGAAACCACGTTCTTTTTACGCAATTTTTCATGGGGGACCGAGCTATATCAGTGTCAATAGGGTTACGATCGGTGGGTGCCATGGCAGATCTGCAAGCCAGATGTAAGATCAAGTGAAAGTGTGTGTAACGTCCTTCCTGATTTGAAAATACGCTCTAAACGGGGAGCTAATCCTGAGGGTGGTGATCTAGTAGAAAACAGGTGGAAAATCTCAGAACAGTAGACCCGCTAACCGGGGGAGGACGGGTTTAATCAGTTTTGTGTGTTGACGTGAGTTTGGGTCAACGGCTGCATAAGCTACCGAGGAGATACGCTTGAGTTAGTCAGAATACTATTTTCAGTGGAGAATTCGTCGCGTATGGCGTGGCAAGTGGCAGAGTTGTTAGAGATTCGGACATGGCATCTATAGAACATACGGACAACAAGAGTCGGGTGTAAATAGAAGAAACTGTGCTGGGGACCTTCGGGTCGAATCGGAAGTTCATCAGATGAGCGCGCCGAGGAGGGGGGGAGGACATATTTAGTTCGATAGGAACGGCGGGAACAGCGGACGTGATGATCTAGACACCATTCGAGAACGAGTGCGTGGAAAATAATTCGTGGTGAGGGTTTGGGCTTATCCGTGGATTTCTGATAATGATAGAAGTTTGGGTGCTAGGCAAGGGTATGGTTAATGTAGTTTAGAAAGTAGGCAAGACCGGGGTTGCGGAAAACACGATGGGAGGATATTGTATAGATACTATGCATACGATACAAGCGTACAATTGAAATACACGCTGGAGGAGTAGCTAATATATATAAACCAGAATGATTTGCCCCATTTGTACAAATATCATTATAGATCGCCGGGGGCACGCCGTGGCTACACACAAGGGCAGAATAGTCTGTAGCGGTTTTAGTTTGAACTTAATAAACACATTAGCGGACCTGTGATAAATAGACTAAAATACAATACACAGCTTCTATTTCGAGAATTTTTTATCGATTGGAAGTAAGTGCGGCTGTGTTAGTTGTGACAATCATGCGGACAAAACAAACATACGCCAGCGGGGGCGCGATCGAGAATAGGTTATTAAAATGACATGTCTATATTTTATTGTAAGAAGTGGCGTCTTATTTGATAAAATTTAAATGATGGAAGGGCGGCGACCAGTGAAGTTGAAGGTAGGCTAGACAGAGCAGGGACGGTTGTGCTTATAAGTATAAAGGGGGGGGGGGGGGTAACAGGGCATCCGATTATTTTCATTATGGTGGGGATCCCCTAGTAACGCATTTAGGGCCTGACCAGATAGAGACAGCGACCAGCGTTTATTTTTTTAAATGGCTTATCTGGCCATGGTCTTCAATATAAGGAGACTGTATTTTGATTAAAGAGATGTCTTTCTGTTATGCTTACGCGTCTCCAAGGTTTCAGTATTTAGGAACCGGACGGTGCCGCGGGCGCAGAGACTGGGGAAACGGCAGGCAGGTAAGTAATTAGTGATAATATTTTGAACTGGACTTGCGGCAAAATACCCAGGGGGCATATAATTTTTTGCAAGTTATTTAATCATGCCCACTGGGGGTGTGCAAAGATATAAATAACTCTCGCTCCCGACATTTGACAATAGCAGATATGCCAAGTGAAGTATTTATCGGCAGAAGTGAGCTGACGGGGATATTTCAGAATCGGACATTTCATCAGAGTCCACCGATAGGATTTTACCGATCAACAGTCAAATAACAATATTAACAGCGGTTATTAGCAATCATATTTTTCCTCTGTTTACGTGAACACCGAGGATCTAAGAGAGTCTCGGCATTAACTATTTGTAGTGAAATTGGACCAGAGATACAAGGTGAAAATCCCTCCGAGAAGATAACATTTAAGATAAAAACGAGAAATTGGCTGGGGAGGTGCCTGCGAGGGGGGGAAAGGTAACGGCTGATCGCCTAGGACCCTGGGCGGGGGGTGGTCCGAGGGACAATCCTCCAAAAGTAATATTACTTTCCGAGAAACGGAGTATGTGAACGGGGGGCGGATCAAAAAGGGAGAAAAAGAAGTGACTGGAAGAAGATGTTGCGTTGAGAACTAGAGAAAAGGCTAATGAGACGCAATTGGGGCGGAAACGGAGAAAAGTCACGTTTCCCAAGTTGACATAAAAAGTAAGCAACTCGACAGAAGGGACCATAGAAGGATAAAAACGCGGCGGACAGACCATAAATTGGTAGCGCATATTTGGTCAATAGACCAAGGGGGCACTTGTGATGGTTGACTTCACATCGTGGGCTAGCAAACGCAGTGATGTTGAAAAAAAAGAAAGCAGTTTAAAAAATTACGTTTTTTCTATTAAGTATTAGATTTTTTAGTAATATAAAAATGTAGGTGTGCTGGCGGATGGGCGCTTAATTCGTTGCAGATGATCTAATATGTTCTTAACTATTTGGTACGAGACTTGAAGGAAGGAGAGAGATATGAAGATAGATTGACCAAATAGTAGCGGAGTGGTAGTTTGTCGACGAATCATCGTGACAGACTGTATTGAAACGGTAAAAGTGTCGGCTAATTGTGCACAAAGAAACACTACCGTGCGGAAAGACGGCGGGTTTTCAGAAGGATCTACTAGTATGGGTAAGGAGAAGTGCGGATATTTGTGGGGGGTTTTGGGCGTTGTGTGATCGTAAAGAGATAACTGTAGTTTAGAGGATGACAAAAATGGAGATGGTGGGAGGTAAGAAGGTGTTGTGGTTCACAAATCTGATTACGATTTTTGTGTGTGTAGTAAACACGAAGTGTAGGAGACGGACCTAGACAAACGATAAAACCACTGCCATGGGGACTTGAACAGAAGGCATGGACTTGAAATGACTTTATTAGGATGGTAGGAAATATGGAATTTAACAATAAACCAAGTCAGTGATTGCCACGAGACAATCATAACATTAGCGCGCAGGACCGAAGATTGTGGGGGCCATTCTTCAATAGTTTGTGCAGGTGATCGGAGCACAGTAAGAGATTAAAGTGTGGTTGTGATTTCCAGATAAAGGAAAGTGGGAGGGGAGATGGGGTGGGGGGGACAGTGATGGGGGGGATAGGGCGTCGGGGGGGGTGGGTTGGGGGGGGGTGGGAGGGGTGGCTTGTGGGGGGGGGGGGGGGGGCGGGGGGGGGGGTGGGGGGGAGGCAGGTGGGGGGGGGGGGAGGGGCGGCGGCGGGCGGGGGTGGGGGGGGGAGGGGGGGGGGGGGGGGGGGGGGGCGGGGGGGGGGGGGGGGGAGGGGGGGGGGGGGGTGGGCGGGGGGGGTGAGGGGGGGGGGGGGGGGGGGGGGGGGGGGGGGGGGGGGGGGGGGGGGGGCGGGGGCGGGGGGGGGGGGGGGGGGTGAGGGGGGGGGGGGGGGGGTGGGGGGGGGGGGGGGGGGGGCGGGGGGGGGGGAGGGGGGGGAGGGGTGGGGGTGGAGGGGTGAGGAGGAGGGGAGAGGGGTGTATAGAATGGGGGGTTGAAACATAAATACGTGTTAACGTGCCACGAACTAAGGGGAAGCCAGCCACTCAGCTGTGGGAGTAGGAGTTATGCAAGCGAGTGGGTCTGTGTATTTAAAATCGAGAAGATCTGAGCTGCTGATGAGAATCTGTTGACCAACGGCCAATCAGTATGTACAATTCAGTTGTGGGGGTGTGAGCTAGTAACTCTCTTGTATCTGTGTGCAGGGTAACATGATGACAGGGCTGGACGCACCAATTATTGCCCGCCAGCACAGAGGGGAGGATGTGACCGGGGGGGCGCCATATTTCAGGCACCAGTCGTCGTACAACTAAAAGATGGGCGTGAGCGGCTCATGGTCTGCTGGACATTAGCACGACAAATCCCGGTAGTAGTTACAAGGGGAGGATAGAAACCCCGATAAAAAGTTTCCCACCATTATCTTGACACTGTGTTAGTCAATAGTATGACAGGTTGTGATTGATGGCGCGACCGGGGGCCCGAGGACAGCACCGAACATTTAACTATCCTGGCCCAATTAGATGACGTACTATAACATTTAAATAAAAACTACTAGTAAAGGTACATATATATATGTACCTATGAGTCATTTTATATGATAGAATGGATATTTCCATGCATTTTCAGTTCATAATCCCGACTAAATCTATTAAGTTCGGTCAAGCCCAAGAGAAAAGAGTATCCGAGAAGCAAAAAAAAATTAGAATATAAACTATAAGACGAAAACATTTACGACACGTTGGAGAGAGTTAGTGGTCATTGAATTTTAACATTTGCGAGTAATATTTTTTAGTTTGGGGTCAAATAGTCATGGTGGGGTATCTATCGTATGAGGTGGACCGTCAATTGGACACCACGGGGGGGTGGGACTAACATTACGCTAACCCGATACGACTTTGAACTGTGACGGCCACATTCATTAAAAAAAAAAAAAATTAAGTGTGAGGTCGTAGTGGTAGCAAGAAAGGCCTTCTGACAATTCACAACTACATATTATCTCAGGAGCCTTCACAGCGATGCGCTCAACACAGATTACATTTAGTAATATCACCGGGGGATCAGTAGCCAGAGACCAAGCGAACACCCACGAGGACAGACGAACGGATAGTTGGTGTGTGACTTGGGAGCCAGGTTAAAGAGTGTAGCGCCAGACAGTGGAATATGTGAGAGGATCTCCTAGGTGTGTGTGGGAGAAATAAAGTTAAGTGGAGAGGATAAAATTTGTAAAATGTCCCTAAAACATGAAAAAGTGTTCCCTGCAGGATAAAGTTTGGTTAATCTAACGACAGCCAGTAATGAGAAATAATTAGAAAACTTGTTAGTGTTAGAATTCGTTAATACAGCAATTCATAATGAAGTAAGTAAGTGTATTTGACTGTGTAGAGTGTATTTAGCTTGTATATTAGTGTATATTGTCACAAAGGAGTAAGTGCGGAGGCTGGCAAACCGAATAGATCAATCGGCTATGTGCTAGCGGACACCGCGACGTGATATGGTGGAATGGAATGGGCAGAATAATAATTCAAGAACTAACGCGAGTGAATGGTTAAAAAAATAGGGGGGGTTGAACTGGAACAGAGCTAGGGATGATTAGAGAAAATGAGGCAGAAAGAAAAAATTGGAAAGTCCTGACGGGAGGTTGGTAGTGAAGAGAATAAGTTAGAGGCTGAGGGACTAAGAAGTCTGCATATTGACGGCAGAAAAAAGAACGACAGGCAAAGTGTATGTCAGAAATAAAAAAGGCCGTGAAATGTGAGGCAGGAGGCTGTAATAAAAAGTGCCGAAATGGGAGGCAGAAGAGAGCGGAAGGTTGCGAGAGGGTAGCACGAATTGACACAAAGGAGCGTGAATTACAATGTCCCGCATGTCATCCAGAAAATGTGGTGCGGGATGTCCCTTTTGGGTGGCGGCGTCGAGATGGCTAACATCCTAGTCTGGTTGCGTCCTCGACAAGCTCAGCTATGGGTGGAGATCAAATTATGGACGCAATTTAGAGTAGAGTAAAGGAATCGCTGAAGATGAGACAACGAGGGTGGTACCGGGGGACAGGACGTTTTTGTGAGTTATTAGCTACTACATATGGGGGAAGAGAGAGTAGACGTAGTAAGGATCTTAAGAGCAACAGGCGGACGATGGGAGAGGGTCACAGGGATTGAAGTACTTCTTATGAAGTATTTGTCTCTAAAATGAACAGGGAAGACCAAGCACAATTATGACATGTTAAAAGCAGGCTTTGTGGTTAATTAAGATGAAGCGAGAAGAATGGAGAATTTGATCAACGTAAGAACAAGGTAGAAATTCCAAACAGTTTTGTCCTTGGGTGATACAAACCGGGTACGGCGGAATTCACCTGTGGCCGAGACTACGTTGAGAACCTAGGTATGGAGAAATGACGGCTCGGTTGAAGTACCCAAGACCTTAGATAAAATGTATCAGTGGGGGGGGTGGAATGTGGAGCAATTGAGTGAGAGTCGCGATGGCTTCCGCAGACATGAGAAAATTTCTCATGGTAACAAGTGTGTGCAAGACATTTTGTGGTGAAAGTTTTAAAAGGTTCTGAGGAAGGTTGGAGTCCAGGCAGCTCAGAGCAGAGGTAAGTGGTGCTAAAAATGTGAAGGCACCATAGACAATTTTAAAGCTCCACAGTCAATTTAATAATGACAGTAAGGAGAGAGAATAAATAGAGAGCAGGGAAAGTAGAATTATGTGGACAGAGACTATGGAGGGATCGCCAGCGAAATGACATAACGTGCGAAGAAACTGCGCACGAGTGATTACAAAATACCAAGGAATTTCAATATGTAAAGAAGGAAAAACCTTTGTGGAGACCAAGTGGAAGAGAAGATGGTTGTAAAATGGTGTTGCAAGGAGGTGGAAGAACCAAGAACACCGAATATTTGTAAGAGGAAACCTGTCAGAACATTGCGTGCAGAGAGGGGAAGTCGGGACGTGCAAAATTAAAGTTTAATCCTGGAAGTGAGCAAGCAGGAAGGGCTTAAGATCACCCGCCAGTTTGTGAGGATGTTATTATGTAATTGATTGGTGTACCCCATAAGGGCCTTGAATAATGATACAGGTTTTGGATTATTGAAGTTCCAGAATAGGTGAAGTCTAGCGCTAGAGGGACCCAAGTCATTAATACCACAAAATGGAGTTGTAATACGAAATGTCGACTAGGACATACCATATCATTACGACTTCCCATCGCAAGGATAACGTGAAAACTTTGTCGCTATGTGGAAGGTAGAGAATCGGAGCAGCATTGAGTAGAAATGATACCGGAATCTACCGCTCGTGGGAGAAGGATGTTGGTGTAAGATGACGACTGACTTGTGTGGGAATCCCGAGGAAACCAGTGGATCAATTGTTGTGGCGACGTATGGGCAAGAGCCAGGATCCACAGGAAGAATGATAATAAGGTGGGTACCTATAAACTCGCAGCCGGAGAGGTAGATGTGACGGGGGGGAAGGGCGCGAGGGGCTGAGGGATAGTAACAGCTCAAGCCCTGAGAGAAGAAAAAATTGCCCCAAATGGCCGAGCGTCACCTCCGATCAAGGGGAATATTATACAATGGAAGAACAAGGCTCATATACGGGAGGAAAGTGCCGGAACTTGAACAAGAAGGGGGTGTCGGGACATACCAGGCTGGTTTCCTATCCCATTCTAGGGGGTAGGTAAGTAATAAAGTTGAAGGAGGGGACTCGGGTGCATCGCGGAATCCCTTCAAGGATCACATGTGTATCATCGCCACAGGGGACATCGTATAGAGGCTATGTGGACCATGTACTTCATGCCATGGATAAACGGAGGATATAAAAAGAGAATGTCAAGAGATCCGTGCCCATAAATGTTGCAAAAGGATAGCACAAAGCACTGGTGCTGGCTCCTGCGAACTCTAGGGGTGAAGATGCCCATAGTTAGTAACACCTGGTGAGGGTTGAGAGGGTTAGTGGCAGTGTGGTGATATTGAGAGGACCTCTCTCACTCGGACCAAGATGAGGAACAGTTACATCCTTACGTCTTTGTGACCACAGTGTTTCTATGTGGGAGTGATGCTTAGCCCTCCCATCAATTGTGAGAGTCAAATAACAAAGGAGAGAGGGCATAGTGGCACAGACATAGCAAGAGATTTAACCCTGCAGAGGAGGATTCCCGCAATCAGGAGGGAACAATGACCGTATAAAAGTGTTGGTTTTCTCATTTTCAAGGGGAGAACGTAACGGAAGTAAGTTTTAAGCTATTTCAAGGCCAGCAACTTTCATTGTTAGACCTAAACCAACCGTACAAGTGGGAACTGGCCAGTTAGAGATGTCGGAGAGCGTGACTCTCATTGAGCTATCCTGAGAAAGTGCTGGCAGGCTGAACGGGCCGAGAAAACCGTGGATCTGTGAGGGGGATGCGAAGGGGGGGGTGCGCCTGCCCTCGCCGCGTGGAGTGTGTTTTTGTGTGTGCGGTTAAGGGCGTGGTGTGGAGGTACCACATAGAGGGTGTTTTGACATCCAAGCCGGGGATTGCTCCCGCAGACTACTGCAATTATATTGTTAGTCCAGATTAAAGAATTGCCATGGTTATAGAGCCCAATTAGGATGAGCGGGGCAGGAACAGAGAAGTAAGGTGCGAAGATACAGATACCGGGAGCGGTGTCATCTTATCAATATGTAGGACGTGGTGAACTGACCAACGTTAGAAAGCTGTGGATGAAACTGTGCAAATAGATAATTTTGGTAAGCAAGCCAGGAAGAAATATTTGCAGTCGCGATATTAGGGTTAATAGGAAGAGGCAAAAGGAACAGGGAACGTAGGGGCGAGTCGGAGAGAATGTGCTGCCAGTCTACTACCCCGGGAGAGCCAGAAAAAGAATTACAAATTGGTGAATTGGCAAGGTCCATATACTGTTTTGCGAAGAAAGGTGCTAGAACAAACTATAGAATTTTGGACAAAAAGGGTTAAGGGGAAAAAGTTATTTATCATGTAAACCGATTTTAAAGGAAATGTAATCTGTGACAGACCCACGACCAGAAAGTGCGCCGCCGCCCGGCGGCCTTATTGACTTGGCTATGCAGACCCAGATGCAAAAAGAAACCACGTCACCTCACATGAATACCCATTAACGAAAGGGTCCTTTTTAAACAATCAGCACAGTAGAAAATATGCGTAAAGCGGCAAAAGGGAGCACCTAGACAAAAGAGGAGACCAAGTGGAGAGAGTTCAACAGGATCTGGATGTAACAAACAGATTGTAGTTAACAGATAAACCATGCCAGAACAAATTTGCTAACAGTATGACATGAGACCTGTGGTGTAGACATCAAAACCCAATCTCAGGTTATAAGCCTATTCTAGATCCGTTCCCACGAAAGGATAAGTGAGCATAGGAAAGGAAGAAATAGAATGTATATGTTGAAAGGAGGGGGGAGTTATTTTCGCACAGTGAATCATCTTAAGTTTCTAGGTTTGACGTTATATGTGTGTGAGGATGAGAAGAGCACCGGTCTGGGGAACACAGACCTGTAGCAATAATATTACAGGAAACTGAATGTCTGGTCCGGAGGCAGTGAAGTGACAAGTAGGACTCCATAACCAGACACCAGAACATTATTATGGATTTGCCAACAGAACAAGGTCGAAAATACTTATCAAAGATGTGGAGTGGCGTTAGTAAGAAGGGCTATAGAAACCAGATCCCAAGTGAAGAGCCAGAAGGAGAGACCATAGTAGGAGGTGCGTGAGATAAGCACTTTCGGATGGTGACATTAAGAATTCAATATGCTACCATTCTACTGAAAAATTCTATGCTCCGAAGGTGTGTTAGGCGAAGGATGGAGAGTCCAAATTAGTGTTTGATTCCCCCTGATGTAACCCATGTAGTCACGAAATATTTATCATTGATGATATTCTCGCTATCGCTCACAGTGATACAATTGAATGAACACATTGAAGTGCGGTCTGGATATGTTGTGATTGATAGACTTCCGTGGGAGGCGTGAATTGACTGCTAAGGCCAGCCAAAATTGTTTGTAATTGGTGTATGTAAAGGGGATTGATGGAAAATTTCTTTTCGTTGGGCACACGGTTAGGGTAGTCGCTGTGGTAATATGGACCCCTGGATCAGGAGAGAACCTATGTAAAAGACAGTCAGAGAGGCAGCGGCTAGGGTCCACAAGTAGCGAAATAAAGTGATGTGGGATCATTCGAGTGCGTTAATGCGATTATTATAGAGACCAGAAATACGAACAAAATTGTTATACGCTAAGATGAGTGTGCTCCGATGCAAGACGTGAGAGCATTACACAGTGCAAGGGGGACTTGGTCCAGAGTAAAGGATATTTTGGACAGTCACAGATGGTGAACTACTAGCGTTCCAGGAGATTTGTAAGCTGTGCACAACTGGCACGGTATCAATCCTATCTCAACTTCTGGCAGATTTGTGACACATACATTTTTCAATGGAACCGATTCAAGTTAAGTGTATGACTAGAGGGGAATGTTGCAAAGTATCACTAGGCACCTTATGGGTTGTAACAGAAAACCAGACGGCTTGCGTGCAAGGCCCTAAAATTAGTAAATATGGCGGAACAAAGGATACTACCACAATCTAAAGATAATGTTTACATTAATCCTGTTGGCAATAAAGGAAGTTACAAAGGAGGGCTATCGAGTATTCGGTAGTGTAGGAGGACATTGTAGTGTTGGAGAGCGGACCAAGGCAACGGCCTCGGGGTGCGTGTTTCTTTGTCTCAGGCTAACATGTAAACTGCCAGAAATTGCTGAGGTGGGTGTCGTGGTTAATTGTGCTTCAACCTTACAGTAGATGGCAGTAGATCCAATAAATCCCAGTCAAATTGTCGGAGTTGTCGTGAGTGCAGATATTCGCACGAGTCGTGCACCGCCTGATATCAAAATTAAGTATTGGCCAGACGTGAGGTGAGTAAAGGTGTTACCTATGTGTATCGCTGGTGTTGGAACTTTCCATAGGTGGCAATTGTGATCAAGGTGTGGGAGATATTAGTGAAATGACAGAGATACAGACCGGTAAAAATTTCCCTCCAAAGGATAAGGGCATTTAATGAATAAAAAACATAAGAGCAGTGAGGCGGGTGTCTGCGAATAGTACATGGATCGCCTATACCTCGGGGGTGGTGTCATCATCCACCATAATAATTGACAATAGTCTAAACATATGGGAACGGGGTCGGATCAAAAAATGGAGAAGAAAAAGATGACTAGGTGTGGAAATATTGCCGATAGGGACTAGAAATGCTAAGTAGTACGGTGCACTTTTGGGGGAAACGGGGGGGAGAAGAAGTCCAACAACGTTTCCCCAATTGTGACAAAAAAAGGGGGGGGGGGGGGGGGGGTGGGTGGGGGGGGGGGGGGGGGGGGGGGGGGGGGGGGGGGGGGTAATGCAAGCGACGACATAAGGGGACCTTAGTAGAATAAACGCGGGGCACATTCATTTAGGGATGTAGTGACGGGCTATAGCCAATACAAAGCCCTTTATTTGGAATTGCAGCGGGCTTAAAAGCGTCATATGATTGGAATAGTGGACAGGAAATTATAAAATGGATATGAGACTTTTTTTCTTATATTAATGTAGAGGGAGGATAGATAGAAAAAATTAGGTGTGGGGCCATTGGCCTAGGGGGATTCTGTGAGGCAGTGAGACTAATAGTGTTGATTCGTTACAATAGAACGCGTGAGTAGACGGCGTGCGATAATATTGACGGATGGAGAAGACAAGCGGGATGACAGGAGTTTGATCACGATCGATCGTGAGGCAGCGGAGACTGTATTGGAGAGATCAAAAAGTTTTCGCTGGAAGGTGGGTTGCACGGGAAAACGAACGCAAGCGGACTACGACCGACGAAACGGGGCAGGAGGGGTTTCAAGGGATCTACGTAGGTAAATGGAAAAAAGGGATATTTTGTGTAGGGGCAGGTTACTAAAAAATAAACTAGGGGATAAGCGGACGAGAAAGAATGTGGTGGGAGTGGCGTAGGCAGAAGGTTTGGTTGTCAAAAAAGCGTGAGTGACATATGGATGTAGTAAGGGCACAGCGAGGCGAGTCGAGACGACGAGGAGCTAGACAGGAGGTAAACCAGAGGCACATACTTGATGGACTGTGAGAGTCGCTGGGAACTGAAATGGATTGACTTATGTAAATGGTATGATAATCACTGGTGAATAAATTTCACAAGATTTCTCAGCCTATCGTCACATCGCGACGATTATAGGGGCCAGGTTAGACAAGTCATATCAGTTAATGCTTTTCGGTAAGGACATGGGGACGCGATAAGATATGAGTGCCATTCCTATCGAATAGAGGGTGATGGTTCGAGTGTATAGACGACAGATTTAAAGTTTGTACTGATGGATTTCGGCAGAGTGGAAAATGCAAAGATTGTAATGTCAAATTTGAGGCGGAGTTGGATTATACTAAAAGCCATCGAGTGCTCACTGTGAGTTTTGGGGTCGCAGTCAGGTTCAAAGTCGCCGGTTAGTAATCATAGCAGATCTGTTTGTACAGCTGTCGATGAGTTTCTGTTGTGAGCATTTTAACGGCGGCCAGCTTCGGTGGGACAATGATTATCTCAATACATGTTTGGTGTGGACTTGTACTCGTAGATAGGAGGTCGATATGTGACACCAGATCTATGAGATCATGTGACAAGTAGACTTTCACAGCACAGCTGGTAGTTGCCATCGGGGGCACAGCAGTCAGAGATGCAGGGACCACCAATGTCTGTGCCCAGCATCGACTCAGGAGCTCTACGATACTTACCGTGGTAGGAGTGAGGTCACTCTTGGAAGGGTGCTGCTGGAGGATGGGACCACGATCCCTTGAAGTGTTACGTACAATGGGGACGGCCCAGTGGAGAAAAGGATTTCCAGGGGAAAGAGTGTACTACGGAGGTGGGGGGTTGACACTGTGAGGTGATAGAAATAGACATGGAGTAGTATGGGCAGTGATGTCCGGACCCAACCAGCAGCACAAAACATTAACGTATAGTGGGGCGACCCGATGGGATGTAGAAGAGTGAGGGGGTACAGGAAGAAGGGATGTGACCGGAGGAGGTTAACGTGGTGAGAGGAGACTAGCTATATGGATTTGACAAAAAGGGGGTAGGGAACTTGATGGGGGTATATATTGGGAACATGTAGGTTTGGCGAGCGGTATCGAGTAAGGGATGCGATCCGATTAGCATATCTTTCATAATCTCGTAAGATGGCTTATTTAAAGTGATGTACGGAGGGTTCAGACCCTAACGAACGAAGATGAGACCAGAAAAGGAGAGAGGAAATTGAAGAGAGTGTGTGAGGAGTTGGTGAGGGGGTGGGGGTATCAGGAGGCGAGGAACTGTGGGATATGTTTCGCGTCTCAGTGTATCTTATAACATGGTTCGGGCTAAGTGATCGATAGAGGTTGGCCTGAGGTGCTCCTTGTAGTGGGATACATGTGAGGATATTGGCAGTGGTCGGGTAGGTAACTGTGATTAACTATGCATAACAATGTATTACATGGCCGGCCATACACTTATTCTGAGTATTTCAAAACAACGCGGCATATTATGTGGTTGGGGTATGCAGTTGCGGACCACAGGGGCACAGGTTGGAGGAAATCATGAGGGGAGTTGGGTGTTTGGTTATATGTGGGGGAAGGGGCAGGAGGGTATGATGTCCTTGTGTGTACATATTCATATGTAAGTGGTGGTAAGTTTAGTTTCGGTCTGTATTGGTTGATAAGTGGCCATGGTTCGTATAGGTCTTCTGTGTTAAGACTTAGCATATAGGGGGGTGAAGATCATTTAGTAGGTAGGCGGGGGTATGGGGTAGTCCAATCAGGACGAACACAGCGGTGTTCAAGAATTCACTTACCTATGGTATACCAAGTTGTACGAGGCAGACAGGCTTTCCGAGTGAAAGGTAGAAGGTGCCCATGGGGGTCGGAATAGGTAATGATTGGACTTGGGCTAAACATGTGAGGGTAGGTTTATAGGGTAATTGTACACTCGTGGATTTGGTGAGCTGGGTGATCGTCGAATTGGGAACTAATGTAGGGATCAGACCTATGAGCGGAAAAGAACAAGGTTCGATCGTTAGGGGGGGATTGGGGTGATTACATGCAGGTTATGTACGGAGCCTGGGGAATGGGGAGGGGATGGATCAAGTGTAGGGAGGTGCGGTATGGCGGGGGCAGGATGCCTAGACCTGTATTTGTGTGACTGTGGCACACGTGTCGAATAGAAGATATTGGATGGGGGGGAAATGGGGGGGCTGTGCTAGCAAAATATGTATGGATGTTGCAGTTTGTTAGGTGCGGTTGAGTCGTGCTAAGAGGACCGGACGCTCAAGATCGAATATGTAGTATGTGTAGCGTTGAGAAACGGGCTAGTTGGGTCTGTTTCGGGGACCATCAAGTGCACATGAGTGGCACTGGATAATTATGCTGTTGGCTGGAACCGGCCCCAATTCCTCTCCCGCATGCTTAGGATGACATGATTTTAATTCAATGTTTGGTGCACGTTGCCTACCTTCTGACAACTGTGTTCTTTATTATACATTGGATGGCTCTCTGAGTACCAACTAAGGATTAAGACCTAGCAACGGGTCTCTCTTGTAAGTATCGTTTAACTGGCATTGGTGACACGGTGGCATTGAACTTGTGGGTGCCAAGGTGAAGGGATGACCTCTGTGTGGAGGTGTGTGGTTGTCGGTCTTTAAAATCGTATCGGTTAGTGCGAGTGTACTATTGTGATATGCATGTGATCGTAAAGGGGGTTCAGTATGTGTGGGGGGGTAACATTTTTTTCACTACAGCATACCCCACATGTACGGGGGGGTCGGGGATATCTTGTGCCGGTGGGTTTGGGGGATAAATACTTGCTATAGGATTGGTAAGGACTGGATGTTGGGTATTAATTATTTGTTAGTGATTAAAAAATTGTATTGAAAATTATTTCTTTGTGACATTTTATTAGTGTTGTAGGGTCCTCTCGAGACGACCGCGGTACCGCAGCGAATTAGCAAGAAGCTTGTCAATTTAGTAAACGGAAGTTAGAGGTTCACGCTCTAGACCCCCGCCCACATAGCGAGGAGGGATGTGGTAGAGATGTTGTCCTGAGTATGGCGTCCCTGTAATGATTTCAAATAGCTTCTGGGATGTTGTGTTTTTAGGTAATAGCTTAGAATGTCGTCAATACTCAGGGTCAAGGGGTGGTTTGTCAGGAGATTGAATGCACAATGATGCGCGTCTGAGCGCCGAAGAAATATATTCATCTATGGAGAAGGATCAGGTCGCAGTTTCTCTTTTTCAAATTCAACTATCCTACAAAAAGTCTTTTCAAGTTAATACCCAGTTTACATAGTATCGAGCTAGTGTTGTGTCCGTCCGTCAACACATCTACCAAGTTGGTTTCACGTTAGGATAAATGTTCAGCACCAGACTGGTAGGGTATGCGACGGCTATAATCATTAGCTCCCTGCCATACGAAATATGGCGATATGGTTAGTGTTCCTCTGATCTCAACACTAGATCTGAGCTTCCTAATCCTTACTACTGGAGCCGCGGTAGCGAGATTGTGTTCTCTAGACCCTGAAACTGGTTGGCGGATGAGGGTTGATAAAACAGCCTCCTTACTTGTTGACTGCCGCGGGGTAAGTGATATAATGCTATATAGGCGCGAAGGGAAAGATGATTGTAACCGAATGAGTTCTGGTGCAGCCATAATTCTATCAATATCACGACTTCTAAAGAATCATAGTACGAAAGGAGATTCCGTTCTGGAACAACAGTTAGACTAAGAGTATATGGAAGAATAAGAGATAGTTGATTGAACATCTGTAGAAGCTCAGTAGGGGTTAGTAACGAAGGAGGTAATCTGTTCAACTTCAACATGTCTATGTGAGATTCGAGAGTTAGGAGTGTATGTGTAACATGTGTAAGAAGTTCTCCGGCTCTGCCCGCCAAGTTCTTCAATGACAAATAGGTGGTTAAAAATTTATAAATAACCTACGATCTGTTGTTGAGATTCTCAACTGTGATTTCTGTAAAGTTTGTAAGTTGTACTGCTAAAGCTCCTAGGTTATTGAAGGCAATCCTGTTTGACTGAATAGCATGACGCGTGCTATTAACTATTGTGATGCTTCAGCTAACTACACGGCGAATAGTCTCTCGATTGTCTGCCAATTCTTTTATAGTTACATGTAATAATAATAATAATAATAATAATAATAGCCCCTTCAGTCATAACTGACTATGGGAATGCGCCCCTGAGGTGACAGCCCTCAGCTGCTTATTTTCCTGGTGCTCCTTTCGACGTTTTCTCCTCACCTCTGCTTCTTGTGTGAGCCTCTCTTCGCCCAATCTGAGGTGGTGCCGTAAATAGCATCGCCACTTAGTGCGATCGGCAGCTTCATCCTCCCATGTTGCTGGATCCATGTCCAGTGCCCTCATATCTCTCTTGCACACATCTTTGAACCTCAGCTGTGGTCGCCCAACTGTTCTCTTGCCATCTGCTAATTGTCCGTAGAAGATATCTTTTGGGATGCGACCATCTTCCATGCGGCGAACATGGCCAAGCCAGCGAAGTCTGCGCTGTCTAAGAAGCGAATACATACTTTGAAGGCCAGCACGTGACAACACCTCGACATTTGTCCCTTTATCTTTCCACGAGATGCCGAGGATGCGGCGTAGACACCACAAATGGAAGGTATTGAGCCTTCTTTCTTGCTTAGCATAGGTCGTCCAGGTCTCGCTGCCATATAGGAGTGTGCTGGTGACGCAGGCATTATTATTATTATTTTTTTTTTTTTTTCGTCGCCCGCTAATACTCGAGGCGAAATCTCAGGTTATTATTTATGTCTAACTTGACATTGATTTTACGTGAGTATCCCTTTATTTCTTGTACAGAGACAGGTGTCCCTCGCCATTCAGGCAAATACTCGCCGATTTCGGAGGTACCCATTGCAGCTGGGTCGGCTCAGGAGCCGCCAGTCCCTGGTCGACGACACTCCTTCAAATGTCCTCGCCAGGTCTCGAGTTAATCCAGTCCAAATCCCGGTCGACGAAAAATCCTCAAATGCCGTCGCCCGGGTTTGATCCTGTATCACCCGGTCGCCAGAGCGGTGTTGTAACCACTACGCTAGCGCGGCTCCCGCAGGCATTATATACCGCAGCTTTGGTCTTCATTGTGAGTTTAGAGTTTCCTCAAACACGCGATATGAGGCGGGCAAAGGTAGCTGCAGCTTTGCCAATGCGGCTGTCGATTTCTGTATCCAGTGAGAGTTTGTCATTGATGGTAGACCCTAGGTATGTGAAGTGGTGCACCACTGCCAATTCATAGTTATCGATAGTGATAACTGGTGCAGCACCCACATCCTGACTCAGCACATTCGTTTTCTTTAGATTTATTGTGAGGCCAAAGTCCTTGCATGCTTTAGTGAAGCGATTCATCAAGCTCTGAAGCTCCTGTTGGCTTTGAGTGACGACTGCAGCATCATCAGCGAACAACAAGTCTCTTATAGTGACCCTTCTGATTTTTGTTTTTGCCTTCAGCCTTGAAAGATTAAACAGACGGCCATCTGACCTAGTGTGAAGGCATATTCCTTCAGTTGCATCTCTGAATGCATGTTTCAAGAGTAAGGCAAAGAAGATTCCGAAGAGGGTCGGAGCCAGAACACAGCCTTGTTTAACGCCACTTTTATAGTTACATGTAAGTCATCGTAATTTGAATCAGTAGCAGTACCCAACAAATATTCAAGTGCGTCACCGGCAAAGGGTATTACGAACCTATTATGTCTATGTGCTTGTCTTATCTTCTGGAATTGTACTTGACCATTAGTTAAAGATCGACGCAGCATGTGTGTCTCATGTCTAACCAACGTGAATAAGGTTATATAACCCTGACTCTGTGTAGTTACAAAATCTTGCATGGTTTGTACAATAAATTGTTCAGAGTTTGCTAAAGTGTTCTGTAACTCTTCAAGTTCAGATCTCAATAGACCAAAATATGTCAACAATGTATTTGTCCATTTGGAGGATGAATTAGCAAATTCAAACATGGTGGCGTTTCTCCAGAGTAATTGCTCACTGTTTATCGCCGCCACTGATAGTGTGCAGGTAACTAGAATGTTTATTGTTATATTAACCGGCCACAGGGTTACAAAGAGAAGCCGACATCACCTGAAAAAAAAAATCGATTAAAAAAAATTTAACCATCATCGGCCAAAAAAAACAAAAAAAAAAACGATTGGGGTGATGAAGCAGTGATGCTGTCAATCACAGGAGCTTTGCCAGCTCTAGGAGTGCTATCTCTCTACTAGATAGACGAGTATCGTAGCCCGATAAGCTGGAAGACTGAGTCGTGGTGTTGATCGTTGCTCTGCAGGTGGAGGGGAGTGATGGTGTGGGACAACGTTGATTTGGAACAATCGTTAATCCAGATGTTGAACGACGTTTTCTAAGAAGTTGTGTCCTCACATGCCCCTGTGGGAGCCTGACAAATTTTGCTAGTGGCGATGAGTCTTAGGATGACGAACTGTAAGGGCGTTTCTGTGCAATCTGTACGTTGTTGTTAGCGTGGTCATCCATGACATCGTCAGCGCCTGTAGGTTCTGTTGTGTCCAAGTCGGATTCGTGTCCTTCCAATTACGGCGAAAAGATAACGTTTTCTTCAGTAAGCGTATTTGACGACTGTTCGGCACCTGCATCTGTTCTGCTTGGTGAATCATCGTGATTTTCTCTCTCAGGATGTTGTATGTTTTGGTGGATAACATTTTCTCTAATCTTCTGCAGTGGATATTCATCTTCATAAAGGTATATTTTCAGGCACTCGTAAGAAATAAAGAAGTAGAACACTAGACACCAGAAAAACAACAGACTTGAGTGGCTTACCCAGGACTCGAACCCCGGACCTTCCGTGCGACAACCCCGCCTTCCAGTGTCTCGGAAGATTCTTGTGGACAACGGGACAGGAGATCCGCCACGACGTTGTCAGAAAACCGGATGGCTTGAATAGTGAAATGAAATGGCTGCAGTGCAATGGCTTACTGTGCAGATTTAGAGCTCTTCAAGTCTTTACTCGTAAGTGCAGTAAGTGCCCGCTGGTCAGACTCGACGACGAAGTGGGCGCTAAGTAGAAACCGTTGAAGTTTGTGGGTAAGCCACTCACGTCTGTTGTTTTTCTGTTGTCTAGTGTTCTACTTCTTTATTTCTTACGAGTGCCTGAAAACATACCTTTATATTTGTCTAATATTTGTTTACAGGCCTCGGGTTTCCCTTCCTTATGTGTTATAAATGTTGGCATATATATATCGGTGGAACAAAAGGACGGTGATCGTCTTTCTTTATCTGTGATATGTGAGCTTTCGTGGTGAAATTCTTTTCTTCGTTCCAAAGGAGGTTGTTGGTTGGTGTTGTTTTCTCAAGGATTTTATATCTGTCTAAGCATCTTGCATCCAGTTTTTAGTTTCTTACGTGTTTTTTATAATAGACTTGATCACCTATTTGGAATTTCTCAAGCTTCGCAATCTTGTCATGATGAGATTGTTTCTTTCTGAAAGCCTTCTCCGTATTGTGCTGTGCTATTTGATGTGCCTTGTATTATTCGTGGATAATAATTTCTATCGGATCTTCTCCCATGTATTTCCTTTGAGGTCTTAGCAAGTCGTCGAGAAAAAATGTAGGTTCTCTTCCATACATCATGTAGAAGGGTGATAAACCTGTAATATCATTAGTGTTCACCCGTATTGCTTCTAGCGCCTGGTTGATGAAAAGGTCTGTGGTGAAGTGGGATGTTATAAATACTTATAGGGAACTTAGTGTACTGACTGAGATCAGCTGTGAAGGTATCTATATCTATTAAGAGGAGTGTATTATAGATAACCTTACTTGCTACCACATATCTATATATCTCAGTCAGAATTATTCTGGAATAGTGTGATGCTACGTTATGTGTCTAGGGTATGTGTATGATGAAGTGTAAGTCACAACAACAGACAGATAAACAATTTAATTTAATCCACTACTCTTGACAACACTGTGACACTCACATACATATAACACTCTACAAAGATATCTTAAAAGAGTCACTGATAAACTTTCAAATAACAATATGTATTCATTACTGGCATGAATGAATATGTGTCCTGATTCAACTACAAGGGAACCAGGAATCACAATCAATTTAAATTACAAGTTATGTACAGAATGTATTTAATATGAATATTGTAGTGACATATATTATTACAAATGTTCTATGTGTGTCAGTTGTGTAGTAGTAAAATGAGGTAATACTGGTTTTGTTTTGTTCAAGCTCTGTTGGTATTTGTCATCATGACTTCAATAGTTTGTCTTTAGGGACTAGTATTGGAGATGTTCACAGTTCCTGATTTTAAGACAAGTAAATTCCCCTCTTAATGTTAATTTTACAAAGTCAGTTCAAGATGAGGGGACATAATGTTGAGCTCAGCTGGCCAAGTTAGCTTATCTGGCGTGATGGCGGCAGGAAAGGACTCCTCTGCTCGAATTCTCCTCTGGGCTCTGGAGACACCTCACTGATAGCTAAAAGGACCAAGGAGTATGCTGTCCGACACTGGATTCAGCAAAGCTCTGACCAGGTGCTGCTCAGTACCATCAAGACCACTGTCCCTGAAATCAAGAAGGATGTACCTTCTACTTCATAACTAACTTAAACTCTCTTGTTACATTGATCACAACACAGCACAAACATTGAGTTCAGAGCATTAGGCCAACTGTCAGCTTCATTTGAAATACTTTATTCCAGTATTACCCTTCTTAATGGTTACTACGCCTCTGCACTTCCAGCATTATTTCTTTCTAGTCAATCATCCAGGTGTCAGTGTACTGTTTGGCCATTCCATGCCGTTTTACTTCTCTCCGACACCCTCTGTTCAGGCTGGAGCATTACAGGCTTTACCTCACGTTGGCCACTGAACTACACATATATATACAGGCATAAATCAACAATTCACATTCAATTTTCATTAAAAGATATTGAATGGTTCAAGCTTACCACAATTCATACGAATAAACACAGATACGTTGATTAGCAATGAATTCTGGCACAAACTGGCACAAATTCCCATCTGCTTATCTTCCAGGCTTTTATTTAGCAAAATATATGCTGGCTTCAACGCACTGATGCTTTATCAAGCTATTTTAAACAAGTGGTTTCGAACTAACGCTCCCAAGTGTGTATATCAGCGAGTCTGACCAATGAGCCCCGTTTCGACAAGTGTTTGAAAAAATGTTACCTTTCCCCGTTTCCCCTAACAACCAAGATAGTATTTATAGCCCGACCAATCGTGGTTAGGCTTTCATTTGTTGCGCTCCAATCAATTTGGAGTTTACATGGTAGGCTATTTCTGTAACGTAAATTTTTTTCAAACACGTTAAAAAAAAATCTTATGAGCAGAAATGATTTTATGCTGTCAGGCACCCCCAATATTTTATTTTGGGTATAATTTATTAATTCCTGGACTATTTGCGTAACGTTTTACATATTATTTGTCAGCAAGCCCTAAGGAACCCAAAAATACAAATTTAAAGGAGCTACGTGGCTGCATTCAAAATATGCAATTTCTTCTACCTCCTGTTTCGAAGATGTGCTGTCTGGGTACTGTTATGTTCTCAACCGTAAACCCATCTAATGTTATCTTTTCTAATAAGAGTTTTTTTATGATTTATAAACCTAACTCTGGGAAAGGGTAGTGTATTTTATCACTGTCCGTCTGAAAAAAAATTAGTGCATGTAGACTTACACGCGTGATGGCAGCATTTGTGAACCGCGCGACGCGTGTTGCATGCGTTCCTGATTTTCAGCCCTCCCCTCTCTCTTTATCCTTTTGTCCATCTGTTCGTTCGTTTTGGTAACGCAGTATAATTAATGTTAGGATTAATTTAGGTCATTACGCAGTACGTCTCAATGTTTTTCTTAGAAATGCAGCACACGTTTCATTGAAGAAGGCGGGTAATAATACAGTAAGCTTTTATATCAACGTGAAAGCGTTACAATTTGCAGACGAAGCAGAAAACAAGGGGGATTTCGAGTACATTCTTTGTGACAGCACTGTTATTTTACCATTGCTCTTCTCTTTATTAATTTTATTTGTTAGGCTTCATATTTACCTAATAATTTATATATGTGGATTAGAATATTTCATGACACCTCCCCTCTTAAAACAGACATTATATGTCAGTCCTTTATTCTATATACACATAGAGAAATTTATTATTATTTCTGGGGTTTACGGTGATTCTCATCACACGGATGGCGGCTTAAAAAATCCGCTCCCAAATTGGTTTTTCCAGATATATACTCAATGCTAAAATTATATGGAGCCAGAAGCAAAGACCATCGGAGTAACCTAGAGTTCTCATGCTTAGCCTGTGCTAAAAACGATAAAGGTTTGTGATCTGTTTGCAACTTAAATGCCTTCCCATATAGATAAATATTGAATTTCTTTATTGCCCATATTACTGCAAGACATTCTTTTTCGCTAGTTGAGTAGTTGATTTCAGCTTTATTCAACTTTCTGCTAGCATATGCCACTGGGCTTAATTCCCCATCCAATGCATCTGATTTCTGTAGTAGAGTTGCACCTAACCCAATATTACTTGCATCCGTCCTTACTATGAATTCTTGACTTAAGTCAGGTAATTTCAAAATGGGTTTACTTGTGAGCTTTTCCTTCAATTCTTGGTAAGTCATTTCACATTGTGGTGTCCATGTAATGCGATCTGGATGTCCTTTACGTGTCAATTCGTTTAAACGGTGCACATATGGAATTAAAGTTTTTGATATACTTCTGGTAGAAACCACATAATGAGACAAAGGATCTCACGTCCTTCTTGGTTTGTGGTCTCGGGGCTTTCTGTAGTTTTCTCTAAATTCTTTGGGTCAGGGGTCATGTTTCCCTGATAAACTGTGTGTCCCAAAAATTCCAATTCTTTACATCCAACGCAACATTTGGTTGGTCGGGCTGTTAAATTTGCCTCCCTAAGTCGATTAAACAGCATGTTCAGAGAGTCAATGTGTTCCTCAAATGTTTCTGTTGCTATAAGGATATCATCCATAAAATTTGTTATACAGGGATTATTCAGAGGATCCAATAATTTTCTCATCATTCTAGAGAAGACACTAGGCGCATTCTTCAATCCAAATGGCAATCTATTAAACTCATAGTGTCCTTCTGAGGTACTAAAAGCTAGGTATGGTCTAACCTCAGGCTTTACTGGAATCTGATAGTATCCTTTACTCAGATCCACTTTTGAGAAATATTTAGCTTTATTTAGTCTGGCAAACAGCTGATTTGTATCCGGCAATGGATCCACCTGTCCTTCTGTAATAGCATTCAGTCTCCTGTAATCTATACAGAGTCTATGTTCTCCAGAGGGCTTCCTTAAGAGTACCACACCGGAACTATACGAAGACTCACTGTGCGAAATAATTCCTTCCTTCAACAGATAGTCTATCTCTTCCTTCAAAGCTTTCTCCTTAGCAAACGGAATCGAATATGGTTTCATACAGACAGGTGTGGGGTCTATGAGTTTCATATCATATTCCAATAGGTTTGTATGCCCTGGTCGGTCTGTTAACACCTCTGCATGATTATTTAGAACCTGTTGCACTCTCTCTTTCTGAGTTTTCGTTAAATGTGTACTGATTTTCACCTGTGCTGCTGTCTCACAGGGGTGTAATGGATATTCAAATGATGAAAGTGGTTCCTTTTTCATCTCCATGGCGATGGACAAGGTCAACAAGTGTGTCCCTTCCTGATGTTCTCTTTCCAAATATTTCTTCAGGAGATTCACATGATAGATTTTTTCTTTCCCCTTCTTATCTATCTTATAATTTGTTCTAGACACCTTCTCTAAAACTGTATATGGACCCTGCCATCCAATTTGTAACTTATTCTGACTCCCAGGCAAAAGAAGCAGTACTTTCTCTCCCACAGCCAAATTTCTGTCTTTCGCCTTCCTGTTATAATAGGCAGCATGTTTCTTCCTGGCTTGTTTCAAATTTTCATTGGCAAGTTTCCAGCCAGTTTTCAACCGAGTGGTCAGCTCATTCACATATTGGTATGAAGATGTAATGTTTTCCTCTGCCTTTTCATCAGTCCACGTTCTTAACAAAGCTACATATGGACCTTTAATTGTGTGGACCTATTTGTCCATGCACCGGTATGGTCTCTTCCACTCGAAGTTTTATAGTGATGATTTTTCCTCCCAGAATTATCATTCACAAAACGACCGCTACCAATTTTTCTTGTTTTGGGGCTTTCTCCCCTCTTAAAATTCTTGATGAGAGATTTCCTCTCTACATCCTCTTCCTCCAGTTTGTTTAAGTCCGATTGAGGGATTGTCGGCTTATCCTGGGGTAAGACATCCTTTTTGCACTCTCCGCATAGTGGCCATTGTAAAACAGTTAAGTGAAGCTTGTCCGTGAAAAGGGGCTTCCCATTCCATTTGGTCCACTTTATCAAATCTATATTTCTTTCTATTATCAGGCCTAATTTTGCCCCGTGGCGTGTCCAGGTCCTGATCCATGTTCCCACTTGTGGGTGTTCCCTCATGTGCTATGCTACACCTTTCTACAAAATTCTCAATGTCCCATCTTGCTTTGGGCCAATAATAATTGTGAGCCACCTTTTGAATAATGGTACCTATCTTCTCATGGTCCCCATCTGGTTTCACATGTAGGCTCCTTATTAATTCTGTCCTGTATCTTTTTGGAAGAACCAGCTGTCCGTGACCATGGGATCTAGTTCCGGCCTTCCTATACATCAACTTGTTTTTCATGTAAAAATCTCCCTTGCCTGGAGTTGTATGACAAGTTGACAATTTTCTGAAACAAGGCTTGAGTGTTTTTATCCCCAGCCTGTGCCTTCCTCATCTCTTCTGGAGTGGTATCTAACATAATATCCTCCTCCTGTCTTGAGGTCGACCTGACCTGAAGGGTTGCCATATACACAGGTTTCCTTCTGCAACGGTCAGTGTCATGATTGTCCATCTGACAATTCTTACACCACCTTTTTCCTTGGTTGAAAGATTTTCTTTCATTATATTTCCTTTCATCGAATTGTGGGAATTTATTTTTATTTTCATACCGTGGCCTATCAAATTGGTGCTTACCTTTATTTTGATCCCTAGGATCAAATTTATTAAAGTTCTGTGATGCCCTAAAGTTGTCCACCTGTTTCTTTTTATTACCTGTTACCTCTGCTTGAGCTGCTTGATACCTTTCAGCAACATTTAGCAACTCACCCAGCCTCTCTGCACCTTGTTCCATGAGAAACTTTCTCAGGTCTGGAGCCATGGACTCTCTAGTTGCTCTATAAGGACCATTTCCTTAAGATCTTGGGTTTTCCCCAGAGAAGTCCATTTCTCCAAGTATGTCTCTATTCGTGCAGAGAACTGGTGATAGGTTTCACCTGACAGTAGTTTAGCATTCCTAAATTTTTTCCTGTAAAACTCTGCATTCTTTTCATACCTTAACAAAAGAGCCTGCTTTAGCATGTCATAATTTTCCTGATCACCTCTGCTCATTTTTGCAAAAACTTCATAAGCTGCCCCACGAAGTCCCTGAGATAACTTTAAGCTCCACCTTTCTCTCTCTAACCCATACGTGGTAGCTAATAGTTCATACCTATTTAGGTAGCTCTCAATATCATCGTCTTTCTCAACAAAATGATCTAAATGAAAGTTCATAGCTGAGGTTGAGGCTCCTTGAGTAACCGTAGCATCAGAGGCAAAGGGACTGGCACCATTTTCAGGAGCATGGCCTTGAAACTCAAACTCCCTTAGTCGTAACTCATGTTCCCTTTGTAATCTTTTATCTTCTGCTTCCCTTTCTGCAGCTAATCTCCTCTCTTCCCTTTCTGCAGCTAATTTCTTCTCTTCCCTTTCTGCAGCTAATTTCTTCTCTTCTCTTTCTGCAGCCTGTCTTCTTTCCTCGGCTTCCAATTTCTTAGCCTCTTTGTCAGCCTCAATCTGCAACCTCTTAGTCTCAGCCTCAGCTTCAAATTGTAACTTCTTAATTTCCCTTTCAGCCTCTAACCTTCTTTCGGCTTCTTTTTTCTAATCTTCTTTCTTCGCGTTCAATAAATTTGTCACATTCCGTTGTGACATAGGCAACCATAACTTGCCCATCTAATCCTAACTCTTTTGCAGTCTGAACCACAGCAGATCGAAATTTGGCCAGGTCCGCCATTGTCTATCAGGTAAATTTTTATAATGTCTACCCAACAATTCAATTTCTAACTATATATCTAATGGACAACACAGGCACCGTGAGCTCAACCTTATTTAATTCCACCCAAGGATACCTTTTAATTCTTATATTCCCTGAAGTGAATTACCCCCAATATATTTTTAATAGTTAAAGATTCAAAATCCCAAGAGCGAGACCCCAATATATATGTGGTGAAGTGGGATGTTATAAATACTTATAGGGAACTTAGTGTACTGACTGAGATCAGCTGTGAAGGTATCTATATCTATTAAGAGGAGTGTATTATAGATAACCTTACTTGCTACCACATATCTATATATCTCAGTCAGAATTATTCTGGAATAGTGTGATGCTACGTTATGTGTCTAGGGTATGTGTATGATGAAGTGTAAGTCACAACAACAGACAGATAAACAATTTAATTTAATCCACTACTCTTGACAACACTGTGACACTCACATACATATAACACTCTACAAAGATATCTTAAAAGAGTCACTGATAAACTTTCAAATAACAATATGTATTCATTACTGGCATGAATGAATATGTGTCCTGATTCAACTACAAGGGAACCAGGAATCACAATCAATTTAAATTACAAGTTATGTACAGAATGTATTTAATATGAATATTGTAGTGACATATATTATTACAAATGTTCTATGTGTGTCAGTTGTGTAGTAGTAAAATGAGGTAATACTGGTTTTGTTTTGTTCAAGCTCTGTTGGTATTTGTCATCATGACTTCAATAGTTTTGTCTTTAGGGACTAGTATTGGAGATGTTCACAGTTCCTGATTTTAAGACAAGTAAATTCCCCTCTTAATGTTAATTTTACAAAGTCAGTTCAAGATGAGGGGACATAATGTTGAGCTCAGCTGGCCAAGTTAGCTTATCTGGCGTGATGGCGGCAGGAAAGGACTCCTCTGCTCGAATTCTCCTCTGGGCTCTGGAGACACCTCACTGATAGCTAAAAGGACCAAGGAGTATGCTGTCCGACACTGGATTCAGCAAAGCTCTGACCAGGTGCTGCTCAGTACCATCAAGACCACTGTCCCTGAAATCAAGAAGGATGTACCTTCTACTTCATAACTAACTTAAACTCTCTTGTTACATTGATCACAACACAGCACAAACATTGAGTTCAGAGCATTAGGCCAACTGTCAGCTTCATTTGAAATACTTTATTCCAGTATTACCCTTCTTAATGGTTACTACGCCTCTGCACTTCCAGCATTATTTCTTTCTAGTCAATCATCCAGGTGTCAGTGTACTGTTTGGTCATTCCATGCCGTTTTACTTCTCTCCGACACCCTCTGTTCAGGCTGGAGCATTACAGGCTTTACCTCACGTTGGCCACTGAACTACACATATATATACAGGCATAAATCAACAATTCACATTCAATTTTCATTAAAAGATATTGAATGGTTCAAGCTTACCACAATTCATACGAATAAACACAGATACGTTGATTAGCAATGAATTCTGGCACAAACTGGCACAAATTCCCATCTGCTTATCTTCCAGGCTTTTATTTAGCCAAATATATGCTGGCTTCAACGCACTGATGCTTTATCAAGCTATTTTAAACAAGTGGTTTCGAACTAACGCTCCCAAGTGTGTATATCAGCGAGTCTGACCAATGAGCCCCGTTTCGACAAGTGTTTGAAAAAATGTTACCTTTCCCCGTTTCCCCTAACAACCAAGATAGTATTTATAGCCCGACCAATCGTGGTTAGGCTTTCATTTGTTGCGCTCCAATCAATTTGGAGTTTACATGGTAGGCTATTTCTGTAACGTAAATTTTTTTCAAACACGTTAAAAAAAAAATCTTATGAGCAGAAATGATTTTATGCTGTCAGGCACCCCCAATATTTTATTTTGGGTATAATTTATTAATTCCTGGACTATTTGCGTAACGTTTTACATATTATTTGTCAGCAAGCCCTAAGGAACCCAAAAATACAAATTTAAAGGAGCTACGTGGCTGCATTCAAAATATGCAATTTCTTCTACCTCCTGTTTCGAAGATGTGCTGTCTGGGTACTGTTATGTTCTCAACCGTAAACCCATCTAATGTTATCTTTTCTAATAAGAGTTTTTTTATGATTTATAAACCTAACTCTGGGAAAGGGTAGTGTATTTTATCACTGTCCGTCTGAAAAAAATTAGTGCATGTAGACTTACACGCGTGATGGCAGCATTTGTGAACCGCGCGACGCGTGTTGCATGCGTTCCTGATTTTCAGCCCTCCCCTCTCTCTTTATCCTTTTGTCCATCTGTTCGTTCGTTTTGGTAACGCAGTATAATTAATGTTAGGATTAATTTAGGTCATTACGCAGTACGTCTCAATGTTTTTCTTAGAAATGCAGCACACGTTTCATTGAAGAAGGCGGGTAATAATACAGTAAGCTTTTATATCAACGTGAAAGCGTTACAATTTGCAGACGAAGCAGAAAACAAGGGGGATTTCGAGTACATTCTTTGTGACAGCACTGTTATTTTACCATTGCTCTTCTCTTTATTAATTTTATTTGTTAGGCTTCATATTTACCTAATAATTTATATATGTGGATTAGAATATTTCATGACAAGGTCCCAGTATTGGTTATTTCCTTGAATATATTTGGCTAGAACGCCATGGAGGGTGGAGTGCATTCGTTCGTTTTTTCCCTTAGACTGAGGCCTTTAATAGCTAGTGGTTATATGTTTGATGTGGAATTTGCTTAAGGTTGCTTTGAACGGGTTTCCAACAAACTGTTTTCCATTGTCAGATATCACTGTTCTTGGGCATCCATGTCGTGGTAAAAATTCTTGTAAAACAAATTCCGTCACTGTCGCTGATGTGACAACTTTTAGTGGATAGCTTTCTGGCCATACCGAGTACTGATCAACTATATGTAGTAAGTAACGATTTCCCGACTGTGTGAGAGGATAAGGTCCGGAAATGTCAATACTCACTGTTTCCATTGGGAAATGGGACTGTTTCATTTCTTGTAGAGGAACCTTTGATGGTCTCATGTTCCTGATTTTACAAGTTTTATATGTTGCGACATATTCAATGATCGTCTTATTGTCACAGCGTTATTTCGCAGTGCATCTTATGTCTTGTGGTCGGCGATAAGCCAGTCGGAAAGGCCGAGGTTAGCCGAACTGGTGGGTCATGTGACTACCTGAAGTCGGGGGAAAAAAGGACGCAAAATTAGTCAGTGAGAACTAGCCTTCGTCCAGGAGGGACGTATTTTCCCTTATGGCAGCGAGATCGCTGTGTGGTTTATATTGTGGACTATAAACTGAGTGCCTGCCATATTTTTGGACCTTGGTGATAATTACGTTGTAATTCTAGAGCAGTGTAGGGTCTAGATCGTATTATCTACAGGCCGTAGTTTAATAAGATGTCGCTGATTTGAGTGTGTCATTGTCATAATTTTGCCGCTCAGGTGAGCGATGTTCATAGCAGTGATATTTAGTGTAATTCGTACCTTCGTGTATGAAGGTGATAGTTTAAGCTGCTAAGGCAAGTTTACGGTGGTTTTTTATTATTGTATTTGATGCGTTTGCTGGCCGTGTGAGGCCTTATTGTGTGTGTAGGTTATTAAAGGGAAGTACCCGTTTAAGATGTTTATTACTTATGTCAGCCATTGTTGTGTGGTCATACTCTTGGAAGAACGAGCCTATATTTGTTATTATAAATCCACACCGCAGTGACGTAACCCGTGGGGTGTTTTCCATGATAAGTGGTTCCTGACACTTATGCATACTGGGCCAGTAGTAACGTTTCTTAACCACATCCATTGTTTTGTCCCTTCCCATATGTCCGTTGTTATCATGGAATTGAAGCAATATCTGTGGTATTAGGTGGTGAGGAATTACTTTCTGTATTCTCCCGTCTTGTTTGTCGTCAATATGGTATAAAGCATAGCATATGGAAGTATTGTGAAATTGTTCACTGTCATAGGATTGACTTTGACTTGCTGAACAATGTTCGATATGTTCTCGTCTTTCAACTGTTTTTGCTGTATGTCAAATGCTTCACAGCAATCATCATCAGTTACGTGTGCATCGGAGATGTGTGCTTCAGAGTAAGTCACAGGACTGTTTGAATTTAAAATGTTGATTTCTTTAGCATTTTCATCTATTTCTGTAGACGATGAAGGTTCAGCATTTTGGATGTTGCAGTTTGTTGGGCTGTCTGTGTATGGAATTCGTGATAACAGATCTGCACTGGTGTTCAAGGTTCCTGGTATGTATTCAAATGTAGTGTCATAAGACTGGAGGTTCATGGACCAAGTCTATAGCTTCTTTGGTTGTTCCTGAGTTTTCGTGAGCCAATTTACTAACAGTTGATGATCTGTTTTGATAATGAGTCTGATTCCCCTTACGTAAAAATCGAACTTTTGTATCGCGTAGTGGATAGCGTATGCCTCTTTCTCGTTGGTGGACCATCGTTTTTGAGATTTTGAAAGGGCATGTGATAAAAAGGCAATGGGTTTTTCATTTGGGATGTCAGTAATAATGGGGTTTTCATCTGATGTGAGTTGCTGGACTAGACAAGCTTCAATAGCGTTATCTGAGGCATCTGTATATAATATAATTGGACTGAAAATATCTGGGTGAGCCAGAAGTGGTATCGTTGTCAGTGCATCTTTCAGATATTGGAATGATCGTTGGCATTCATCAGTCCACTTGAATCTTGCGTATTTCTTAGTTAAGGCTAACAGGGTTTCAGCTGCCTTTGAGAAGTTGATGATGTGGCGTATGTAGCATCCACAACAACCCAAGAAACCGCGTATTAATTCTTTATGAAATGAAACTCTATACAGAGTGATGCAACAGGAGGCAATCTGATTATCAGAAGGGCCCAACAGCCGATCAAGTGTTTCGGCCCCTTAATCTCCTTAATACTCTAAGAGGGTGTGCCCACATTGGTCATGAATCCCAAGTGTCAGCCTCCTCTTGTCGTGTGCCGAGAATTGAACCCACTCTATCTTGGTTGCAGCCTTCAACTTCACTTCTGTTTTTGCTGCCAGCTGGAGTCAGTTATGAAAGTAACCTTATGTTGAAAATAAATTATTGTCCTGAATTCCATAGCTATTCCTGAATAGTTGCGGTTGTTCCACAGCCAGCACGATGCCCTTTTGGGCTAGCCATAAGAGATATCCACAGAAGAGGTGGAGGGAGGGGTATGTAAAAAGTGGACAACTGTGGAATTGGGGGGAGGTGGGTATTTAAGTTGAAAGTGGACGTCCAATTCACAAACCACATGGCAACTCTCACTCACAATATTAGGTCAATCAAATGTAAATCGTGAATTCGTTGTTACCTGACAGTACATTTATATCGATGATTGATCACCAAAAATCGATAACTATTGGCAAAAAAGGAAGGCGTGTTTACCGAATAAGTAAAAAAATGTAAATATCAAAATTTACAACTGTCAATAATAAAGACCAAATCTGATATGATGTAGACTTAAAACATAGGAATGGTCACACATGGACATCTGTACAAACTCTGTACGAATTCTTATATTAAATATAATACTTTAAATCATACGACCTGCTGTTGGATTTTATAGCACTAAGGTCGCGACAATAATCATTTTAAATTTTAATATTAATTTAGTTTTTTTTTCTTTTTTTTTTTTATACAACCATGGATAAATTATATTCTGAGTTTAAAGAATCTTATCTGAGTGCTTACCCGGACATTAAAAAGGAAATAGCCTACCAGAAGCTGCATAAAATGTGGAATAACATTAAACGTAATCCAGATGAAGTTAGGACTGTCATTGTTAAGCTGAAGGCCATCAGTGCCAATTGAAAAGCACGACTGCTAGCAGAGTGGAGCAAAGCTGCAGCCACGTCATCAAGTAACGCTATCCCGGAATCTGATTCTCACAGTCATGTTCTGTGGTCGAGCTAACATGGACGTCTGCTGCGAGCCATCTACTTCATCGACCGGTGACGCTTTGACTCAACCTTCAATTACGTTATCCGCACCCTTTATGGCTGAAGATGGTGACGCTAGGCCTGCAGTTGTTGTGCTGCTTGAGAGTGTGCCTGCCAACAAATATACAACTATGGACAACAATATTGTAGTGTCTAAGCATGAGAAACCCAGGTCCGCGTAAGCCCTGGCACAGCAAAAATTGCAAAAAATAAACTCCAAGCTGGCAAGCCTGCTAGCTGTATAAGGAATACAGGTATGTGGACCGCTGATATGAAAAGCAGTGCGAGTGAGCTCTAAAGCAACAAGAAGAAAATACAGCAAAAAATCAAGCGTCTACAGTTCGACTGAAAGCAAAAATGCAGTTTCCGAACAGAAATGAAGCGGATTTTACACGAAGTTACTTCCGAAATTCCCAGTGTCGCCGATAAACTCAAGAAATTCAATAGAAGGAAGTTGGGACGACCAACCATTCAAACTGAACAGCCTGATTTACTGTCTTATATCGCTGACATTGTATTAACTACTGCTGCAGCTGATGACTGACGACGCTTTGATCTACTTCGGTCTTGCAAAACATTAGATGATTTGCACAGTGAATAACCATAGTATCTGTCTCAGCCGTTCAGCAACATACCTTCGTCTACTGCCACGCAACTACGCTACTGCTAAAAGGTAAACGGCGTGTTACTACAGTTCCTGTTAAACTGCGCAAAGCTGCAAACTCACTTCACAAAGATCACGAGCATGCACATTTTGCAACCAGTTGCATTAACTATCTTAAAGATCTTGTAGTACTGACGGGTCCTGAATGCACATTTTGCAGCCAGTTGCATTAACTATCTTAAAGATCTTGTAGTACTGACGGGTCCTGAATGCACATTTTGCAGCCAGTTGCATTAACTATCTTAAAGATCTTGTAGTACTGACGGGTCCTGAATGCACATTTTGCAGCCAGTTGCATTAACTATCTTAAAGATCTTGTAGTACTGACGAGTCATGAATGCACATTTTGCAGCTGCATTAACTATCTTAAAGATCTTGTAGTACTGATGGGTCCTGAATGCACATTTTGC
Source organism: Oreohelix idahoensis (assembly GCA_024509875.1). Taxonomy (NCBI): domain Eukaryota; kingdom Metazoa; phylum Mollusca; class Gastropoda; order Stylommatophora; family Oreohelicidae; genus Oreohelix; species Oreohelix idahoensis. The sequence continues at coordinate 139,771 of JAMPIV010004968.1, forward strand.
AGCCAGTTGCATTAACTATCTTAAAGATCTTGTTGTACTGACGAGTCATGAATGCACATTTTGCAGCCAGTTGCATTAACTATCTTAAAGATCTTGTAGTACTGACGAGTCATGAATGCACATTTTGCAGCTGCATTAACTATCTTAAAGATCTTGTAGTACTGATGGGTCCTGAATGCACATTTTGCAGCCAGTTGCATTAACTATCTTAAAGATCTTGTAGTACTGACGGGTCCTGAATGCACATTTTGCAGCCAGTTGCATTAACTATCTTAAAGATCTTGTAGTACTGACGAGTCATGAATGCACATTTTGCAGCTGCATTAACTATCTTAAAGATCTTGTAGTACTGATGGGTCCTGAATGCACATTTTGCAGCCAGTTGCATTAACTATCTTAAAGATCTTGTAGTACTGACGGGTCCTGAATGCACATTTTGCAGCCAGTTGCATTAACTATCTTAAAGATCTTGTAGTACTGACGAGTCATGAATGCACATTTTGCAGCTGCATTAACTATCTTAAAGATCTTGTAGTACTGACGAGTCATGAATGCACATTTTGCAGCTGCATTAACTATCTTAAAGATCTTGTAGTACTGATGGGTCCTGAATGCACATTTTGCAGCCAGTTGCATTAACTATCTTAAAGATCTTGTAGTGCTGACTGGTCATGAATGCACAATTTTCCTAAGTCAGGACGATAAGGCAAGAGCGCCACTGGAGCATACAAACAAGCCCCCACTGTTGATGCACTTAGAATATGGGATACAACTGCCTGATCATTACTGGGTTGTCGCCCAACGGCATAGGTTGATTCCCTCGGTCTATACAGGGTTTGAGATTAAAACTGACCAAGTAAGCTATTCTGGACAAACTAGTGTTTATCAGAAGTGGGAAGCATGACAGTAGCACAGCAGCCACACATGCTGACTGAATCCATAGTTCATCTTGATGGCTTCAAAGAAGTAATGTGCAATTCTGCTGGATTTGTAAAGCCTATTGTCATTATTACAGTTGATGGAGGGCCCGACGAGAATCCCAGGTATCCCAAAATACTGCATGCAGCATACAAAGCATTCCAGAAGAACAACCTCGATGTACTGTTTGTTGCCTGTTATGCGCCAGGCCAAAGTGCATGCAATGCTGTCGAAAGGCGTATGGCATCATTATCTCATGACCTATCGGGACTTATTTTGCCACATGATCACTATGGATCACACCTTGATTCTAATGGCAAAACTGTAGATTCTGATCTAGAGAAGGCCAATTTCAAGAAAGCTGGAGAGACACTTGCTGAAGTTTGGAAACAAACAGTCATTGATGGCCACAGTGTGCATGCCAAGTATATGGAACTTGGTTATTAGTACTGCAGCTGGCCTACCCGTTCCAAGTCAGCAATGGTGCTGCGACCAAGTTCAGCAGTCACTATACTGCCTACAAATTGTCAAATTCAATACTCTCACATGCTGTGAACAGAGACGCACGAACTATAATGAGGTATTTCGTAAGTGATTCATTCCATCGCCAATGCCATTTTACAGAACAAGTTCAGGCGTCAGCAGGTGCATCATGTGCAGATAGCAGTGGCACATATGGATCACTTTTAAACAGAACAGCGTTAGATGGTCTTGAACCACATCACGGATTTAAAGTCATGCCCTTTGACTTTTACTGCCCGTCAGTGACTGGACAAATGCACAACCATGTGTGCAGCTCGTGCGGAAAATACTTTCCATCGCATGCAGCTGTCAAAGTGCACAAATCTTTGCATCAGACAGTTACAATTGATCCAGATGACGATGATGTTGGTGATGCAGACATTGGGCCAAAGCAATCAGAACAACAAAGTTCTGACACTAGGGTCGTTATTGTACGCAGCCTGTTCGGCTGGTTGCAGTCGGAATTAAATGCTGAATGAGCGGCAAACATTCACATTAAAATTGTGGCAGTTAAGAGTTATCCATCAAAGTTTTACTACAGTACACTTTGTTTCAAAAGTTAGAGACATCCCAGAAACAGTAAGATAATCAGTTTTAATAAACAATTAATTTAAGATTACAATTTTTAAATTATGCTTTCATGATAACATTTCTTAATTTGTTAATAAAGTTTTGTCACATAATTGTTTGGCTCATTAATTGTCAAAACTTTCATTTTTTGTTGACTATTTTAATATTTGAACAAAGCACAGTAAACAAAATACTAAAATATTCAGTGGAAAACGAGGTGCAAACAATATTACATTAGTTAGAGATAAGCAAGGAAATCTCATCACGACAGCAGAGGGACATGAAACAAGATGGGCAGAGCATTTCAGAGAAACTCTGAACAATGAACCACCAGAGACACAATTGAATGAAAATGATCTAGATGTTAATACAGACATTCCACGAAAAGAAGAAATCACAGCAATCAAAGGGTTAAAGAATGGAAAAGCTCCTGGTCATGATAACTTAAATGCAGAGCTATTTAAGACAGACCCTGAGCTAGCAGCAGAACTATTAGAACCACTATTTGCACAAGTCTGGAAAACAGGGACAGCACCAACGGAGTGGAACAAATGAATAATTGTCAAATTGCCCAAGAACGGAGATCTTGCAGACTGCAATAATTGGAGAGGAATAACTCTTCTCTCAGGTCCCAGCAAAATACTAGTCAGGATAATTATACAAAGAATTTCAAAAGCAGTAGACCACAAACTGAGGAAAGAACAAGCAGGATTTAGAAAGAACAGAAGATGTGTAGATCATATATTTATCCTTAGGAACATTATAGAGCAGTGCCCAGAATGGCAAAGACAGCTGTACATTAATTTCGTTGATTTTGAAAAGGCTTTTGACAGTATACATAGGGACAGTTTATGGAAAATACTGAGGGCTTATGGAATTCCAAACTGCATAGTGTCAATCATAAAAATCCTCTATGCCAACTTTACGTGTAACGTTGGGCAGAGCAACCTAACCTTTGAGGTGAAGACAGGAGTACGACAGGGATGCCCCTTATCAACCACTCTATTTTTAACAATCATAGACTGGGTGGTGTGCCAGACAACAGAGGGCAGTCCAAGAGGAATAAGATGGACAACATTTTCTACGTTGTAAGATCTGGAATATGCAGATGACATTGCACTACTAGCACATTCACATCAACACATCCAGGAAAAAACGGACAGACTTAATAAGTATAGTCAGCAGGTGGGCTTGAACATCAATTTAAACATCAGATGTCATGACGCTTAATGTGAGCAACCCTGAGCCCATATCAGTAAGGAATCAGCAACTGGAACAGACAGACACCTTCACATACCTAGGATGCATAGTAACACCAGACGGCGGAGCAAGCAAAGACATCAACAACAGAATGAGCAAAGCAAGAACAGCATTTTTTAGTCTAAACAACATCTGGAAGTCCTCTCAGTACAGCACAAGCATAAAATTAAGATTATATCAGAGCTGTGTGCTTTCTGTGCTTCTCTATGGTGCGGAATGCTGGAGAGTTACAGAGAAGGAAATGTCGAAATTGTCCTCTTTTCACACAACGTGCCTAAGAAATATTCTCCGAATCTTTTGGCCGAATACCATCACCAACCAAGATCTGCTTACTCGGAGCAAGCAAGAGGACATGCACACCATCAAAGCTGGCAGACGCTGGAGCTGGGTTGGCCATGTCCTCAGAAGAGACCCCGATGTCATCACAAGAACAGCTATGCTATGGACCCCTGAAGGAAAACGAAAGAGAGGCCGACCAAAAACAACTTGGCGGAGGACTGTGGAGGCTGAGATGCAAAGAGTGAACCAGAGTTGGGGCACTGTACGAAGGATGGCCACCGACCGAGCAAAGTGGAATCAATTTGTTGTTGCCCTACAAGACGCAACCAGGCGTGAAGGCCACTGACAGATTTGATGGTTGGTGGCTAAGGATCAAAGAAGATTTTAATATTAAAAATAATTATTGTGCCGGTTTAGGTGGTGTCTTGAACTTAGGAAACCCACTGCATTATGATTTGCATAGTTTTTGTATATTTAAATGTTGACATAGCTTTAGGGTTTTTTTTTTTTTTTTTTAACTTACTGTAAGATATTAAGTTAAAACTGTTTCAGCTGTACGCAACACTGAGTTGAGACTTGTATGTTACTATGTAATGTGAAATATTTAGTAACTCGTGTTTCACATAATTAAATTGAGTTATCTGTATACAAATGATGTACTGTATAGAGCTAAGCTAAGTTTTAAGTATGGGTAGGTGATTAAAAATTTAAGCTTATGTGTTTAATCAAGACCATATGGAGTAGACGTCCACAAGGGAGGAGTGCGAGGAATCAGTCAAAAGTGGACAGAAGTGGACATGGGGGAGTGTGACGTAAGAAATGTAAATAGTGATACAGTATCTGACAGCCTATGCTTTCCCATTTAATGCCTACCATTTGCTAAAGCCAAACCAAGCAATTTCTGACTGTCTGACTCACATTCTAATCCACGCCTCTTTTATCTATTTGACCTTACCAACGAGCTTGCGAGCTTGTTTACAAACTCCGAAAACTATCATTCATTCAGGGTAGCGAATCACGTTGCTTACCTGAGTTTCTCACGCGAGCTGATTTGTCAATATTATGATCACTGGCAGATAGCACGTGCAAAAAACGTGGAAGGTAACAGCTTTTGAAGTTTCTCTACGAGGGGGATCAAATCCTGTGATGTCCATACACTCAGGGAAAGGTATCTCTTTGATCTCGAGAAACAGTAAATTCGCAGACCGGAGCCCGCTACATAGACTAATCTTTGTTGTCGTTAGGAGCGGCCGGCAGAAGTGAACGAGGAACCTTGATCGGGGAAATTAGTTTCCTGAATTTTCGCTACGCACGAGAAGTGCGAAAAGTAACAGCCTTCTGAGATCAAAATACGATGGTACTATATAAACCGCGTCTTCCTCTTACCATTATCAGTTATCGCTCAGATTCTTTTGGATAGTCTAGCTCGTTAATCTAGAGCCATTGTGAAAGTGTGTTATTAGCATTCCGTGGAGATTGTTCATTTCTGATTGTGGTAATAAAAATTAGCATTTACGAGATTGGATGTGTTAAGTTTACCATTATTATTCCCTGGGATTTTCTAGGTGTTAAGACTAGCGAATTAAATAACGCATAGCTATTTTTATTCCAGATGTTTCAGTTGTAATGTAGATTTAATCACACAGGAAGAGATGGTTTAGTGACTTATAAATACACTAGGAGACTGATAATTGACAGAATAAATTCACTTCTAATTCATTAAGTGTAATTATATAAGTTACTAGTTTAATATCAGGTGGCAAAACAAATAGCAAGTAATGACAAGCGATATTTGTAGAAGTGCGATATTGGTTAAAGATTAAATAATAACTGACCAGATAGGAAAGGCTAGACATAACGAGTGCCTTTTAATTTAATCTGGGATGACGAAGAGGATGAGAGATGTCTCGTCCCTTCCATATGTATATATTTATATGTAGATATTTTTAGCAGTAAGTGTTTCATAATGTTCCTATATCCTTTAGGCAACTTGTTCTGCTGGACTGTCAATCTTACTGTCTATATGTGTCGTTCTCCATCTCAAGAGTGCTAGGTGTATATCCTCTGTACTTGTCTTCTTCATGACTGACTTGATAGTTTGTATTTGTCTCTCAATGAAGCCATTAGATTTAGGGTATCTAGGCGATGATGTTGTGTGTTTGATCTTCCAGTCCTTAGTGAAATTTCTGTATGCTTGGCCTGAGAAATGTGGACCGTTGTCAGATCTAATTTCATCTGGGATGCCAAATATGCTGCAGTACTTCTTTGTAATATCTGCAATAACAGATGATGGTGATGGTTGTGGAAGTTTCTCAATGATGGGGAATTTGCTGTAATAATCAGCAATAATAAGATAGTCATTATTGTCGATGGAGAAAATATCAATCCCTATAATGCTCCAAGGGCGCAATGGTATGTCTGATGGTATGAGAGGTTCTCTGCACTGCCTATTGGCATTTTCTGTGGCAAGTTTCTTTTTAACATGTATAGGATACTTTCTACGTGGGTCTATCTTTGGTTTAGCGTTCTTTTAAAAAGAGTCTTGCCTTTCCTGGAAGTTTGCCTATTCTGTCAAACTGTTCTGGGAATCGCTGTTTAAGGTCATCTACTCCAGTGATGTGTGGAGTAAGATGTTCTTTTTTGTCAGCTTTAATGTTGTTAATGGTTACCACACTCAGCTTTTCGCACATTGGTAAACCCAAAATTGCAGGTCCTTCAACATCTACCAAGTAAAATGTTGACGATGTCCATTCAGAGTCTCTGTATGAACATTCAAGTGTTATTGCTCCAAAACAGTCTATATTTGTTCCATTGTAAGCTCTTAGCTTTGTTTTGCCACTCCTACTTTTCACATCCCTTGTGGGAAATCCTTGCTCATCCACCTTGTCAGGCATGATCTGTCTGAATATTCTTAGAGGTAAAGTGTTTCCTTGGGCACCTGTGTCTATCTTGAAACGAATATATCTTTCTTCGTGCATTTTAATACCTGTTATTCTGAATTGTACCTTGCAGAAAGTCAGTGTTCTCTCTGGTTCGTTGCTGAAAGTTAGTACCTTCACAATATCAAAAGTGGAAGGATCACTTTCTTCACTGGAGTCAAAGTCTTCAGTCATCATAGAATGTGTTTGTTTTGATGACTCTCTGCTGTGAAGTTTGTGTTGAGCATTGTCTCGTTTCCTCTTGAAACAAAATTTTCTCCAGTGGCCCCTCTTTCTGCAGTAATGACATGTAGAGTCTTTAGCTGGACAGTGGTTTTGTATGTGTTTTAGGCCACAACATTTACACATAGTACCTCTGCCTGTATTGTGTTTTTCTTGTTGCTTAGTACCAGTTGCTTTGTTGTGTTTAGGTTTATAGCTTTTTACTGCATCCACTTGGGCTGCTAATGTACCTTGCTGAATTTGTTTAACATTTAGTTGTTGTGCCTCATGTTTCCTGCCTTCATCCAGAAGTTGTTGTAAAGTTAGTGTATCACTCTGGCTCAGTAGCCATTTCTGGAACTCTGGCATTGGTGTGCTAAGTAGTATCTGTTCAATAATTCGCCCTTTTTCTTCTTCTTTGCTAAATTTACATAAATTTGTTTTCTCCTTAATGCGTGAGAAGAAATCATATAGACTTTCATCAGGTTTCTGTCGCAGGTGGTGGTGAAGTTCTAATCTTACCGCTCTAAAGTTTGTGTGCTTTATGATCAGATGTTTTTCAAATTCGCCTAATATGGCTACGGGGTCGGTTGCTGATTCAACGGGCATGGCGGTAGCAAAACTATTGTAAATTTTTAAACCTTCATCGTCCAGTGCTTCTAAAATATATGGAATTAAGGCTTGACCTTCCAGACCAGTGGTCTTGGAATAGAGATCTATGCGTTGGCGCCATAATAGGAAAGCTTCACTTTTATCATCTCGACCGGCAAATCGCATTTGGGGTGCGCTACGGTAGTGTTTGGCTGCCATGGTTTGACCTCAACGTTGAAAGTTAGTCGAACAAACTGTACTAACGTGTTATCGTGTAGCTTTTTGCATCGATCCGGTATCGGCCGCTGCCACCATGTAATGTTATTATGTATGTATATAAGCTTTACTACGTCCTCTTCACACGCACACATAAGTTTCACAATGCACACAGGAACGTTTGATCAGTTTGTCGCCATTCAACTTTATTTCTTAATGCTCGTACATGTGTAGTTTCGTATTTTAATGTATTATATTCAAGGTTGCCACTCAAGTTCTAGAGATAAACCCAGATTTTCTTCTAAAGAAACACAGAAATACCCAGATTTTTTAATGCCTCAAATACACGGGATAGACAATGCTTACACAATCTTTTAGTGCAACTTTATCACAAATAAGCTGAGTGCTACCTATTTGTATTTATTTCGTCATTTTTATTTTATTTTTTATTACCTTTTTTTCTTGGAGACAGGGTTCTTCTGATTTGATGAAAAACTTGTTAATGTTCAGAGTTTTGCTTTTGGCTTCGAAGTTTTTCATGTGCTTCTGTGTGCTTTTATGTGTCAATAAAGCTGTTTTGTTGGCATTAGTTAATGTACAGGAACAGACCGTACAAATCGCAGCATAGCGATTGCCAGAGTCCGGCTTTATCCAATCCTTTAGTTCGCTGTCTGTTAGCCGCCATTTCTCACAAAAAGTCTGCTGATATCATGGCTTCACTTTTTACGCAGTGGCGTGTGTGTCGTCCAGTGTTGCCACAGCTGGGTATTTTTTACTAGATCTGGGTTTTTTGGGTTCCGTCTGAGTATCTGGGTATGTTTTTTCCCAAATCTGCATTAATCTAGGTATATTTGACAATCGGCATTTACAATGTATGTATATTCTATGCACTGAGTATTATACATTATATTTATATTACAATTAAATGTAAAGAATTATGTGCTACATATTTTTTTATTCCACTTAAATTTAATTGTTGTTTTTAACCACATCAATGGCGTTGTTTTTTTTTTACTCGTTTACATCAGCTATATATTTCCTGTTATTCTGTTAATGGCTGTCATCTACAATACTCAGTCATTTTTGCGATGTGTTTTAAAGTATTCTTTTTAAATTTTTGACTTAAGCGATGATGAAGGTACGCTAGGTAGTTGTAGCAGCATGACGACACACACGCCACTGCGTAAAAAAGTGAAGCCATGATATCAGCAGACTTTTTGTGAGGAATGGCGGCTAACAGACAGCGAACTAAAGGATTGGATAAAGCCGGACTCTGGCAATCGCTATGCTGCAATTTGTACGGTCTGTTCCTGTACATTAACGAATGCCAACAAAACAGCTTTATTGACACATAAAAGCACACAGAAGCACATGAAAAACTTCGAAGCCAAAAGCAAAACTCTGAACATTAACAAGTTTTTCATCAAATCAGAAGAACCCTGTCTCCAAGAAAAAATTCTAAAGCGGAGATACTGTTATTGACTTTCATGTTACTGTTAAAATATCTCATTTTTAAGAGTTCATATATTGCGGTGTTAATAAAAATCATTTTTATATAATTGTGAATTTTTGGTAATAAAAAATAAAATAGATCGGCTACCACGACAAGCATGGGAAACAAAGAGCCAAGGATCCAGACCCCGAGGACGACCCAGAGTCCGCTGGGAGGACAACATTACACAATCTTTGAAGGACCGAGGACTAGAATGGAACCAGGCCAGGAGGAAGACAGCCGATAGAATAGTCTGGCGCTCTCTCTTCCAAACCTCTACACCTCACGGTAGAAGGGGAACGACTAAGTAAGTAAGTAAGTAAAAGTAAGTAAGTAAAAATAAAATAAAAATGACGAAATAAATACAAATAGGTAGCACACAGCTTATTTGTGCTAAAGTTGCACTAAAAGATTGTGTAAGCATCGTCTATCCCGTGTATTTGAGGCATTAAAAAATCTGGGTATTTCTGTGTTTCTTTAGAAGAAAATCTGGGTTTACCTCTAGAACTTGAGTGGCAACCTTGGTGTCGTCATGCTGCTACAACTACCTAGCGTACCTTCATCATCGCTTAAGTCAAAAATTTAAAAAGAATACTTTAAAACACCGCAAAAATGACTGAGTATTGTAGATGACAGCCATTAACAGAATAACAGGAAATGTATAGCTGATGTAAACGAGTAAAAAAAACAACGCCATTGATGAGGTTAAAAACAAGAACTAAATTTAAGTGGAATAAAAAAATATATAGCACTGTAGCGGGTCCATTTTCGAGTAGAAGGAGATACTGGACTCTGGTGTCCATGGTGTCTAGGGTTATTGAACTACAGTCCATTCAGCAGAGTTCTAAGAAACGTACGTGACAGTTGAAACAGTATGAAACTGAATAATGCCTGGTGAACGTTTCACACATGTAGAATTTAATTACAATGACTGGCTCCTTTTAAAATGCATCACATGTACAAGACATAAGCTCTCATCAGCCTGTCTATAAGTACGTCTAACGTCTGTAGACTGGCATAACACTGTCAGTTGTCACTTCACTGAATTTATTTAATATTATAATATACTTTCCTTCCACATTCCTTCAGCGCTGACATGACCATATAAAATACAATCAGACTAGGTTCTATCTCGTAGACTGTAAATTAATATTAGACAAACATAAAGGTATGTTTTCAGGCACTCGTAAGAAATAAAGAAGTAGAACACTTGGACAACAGAAAAACAACAGACGTGAGTGGCTTACCTAGGGTTCGAACCCCGTACCTTCCGTACGACAACTCCGCCTAGCTATCAAGCGAATCACACTGACCCCACGGCCAGCTAGGCATCCCCAAAAAAAGATGCTTTGCTGGCTATTTATCAGTACGAAACACACAAGATAACACCGGAAGTATACAGTGGGCAACTCAGCCCTTAAATGACGCAATCACTTCTGTTGTTCTCCTATTAACAGTATGTGTCAGTCCAAACAAGACAAAGACCTTGATACTGGGTCCAGTAAATAGTAGAAGACTTAAGGACATTAGTATAGAACAGAGGGTAGGTTTCTGGTATTGTATAAACATAAATAACACATAAGGAAGGGAAACCCGAGGCCTGTAAACAGTAAATTAATATTAGACAAACATAAAGGTATGTTTTCAGGCACTCGTAAGAAATAAAGAAGTAGAACACTTGGACAACAGAAAAACAACAGACGTGAGTGGCTTACCTAGGGTTCGAACCCCGTACCTTCCGTACGACAACTCCGCCTAGCTATCAAGCGAATCACACTGACCCCACGGCCAGCTAGGCATCCCCAAAAAAAGATGCTTTGCTGGCTATTTATCAGTACGAAACACACAAGATAACACCGGAAGTATACAGTGGGCAACTCAGCCCTTAAATGACGCAATCACTTCTGTTGTTCTCCTATTAACAGTATGTGTCAGTCCAAACAAGACAAAGACCTTGATACTGGGTCCAGTAAATAGTAGAAGACTTAAGGACATTAGTATAGAACAGAGGGTAGGTTTCTGGTATTGTATAAACATAAATAACACATAAGGAAGGGAAACCCGAGGCCTGTAAACAGTAAATTAATATTAGACAAACATAAAGGTATGTTTTCAGGCACTCGTAAGAAATAAAGAAGTAGAACACTTGGACAACAGAAAAACAACAGACGTGAGTGGCTTACCTAGGGTTCGAACCCCGTACCTTCCGTACGACAACTCCGCCTAGCTATCAAGCGAATCACACTGACCCCACGGCCAGCTAGGCATCCCCAAAAAAAGATGCTTTGCTGGCTATTTATCAGTACGAAACACACAAGATAACACCGGAAGTATACAGTGGGCAACTCAGCCCTTAAATGACGCAATCACTTCTGTTGTTCTCCTATTAACAGTATGGGTCAGTGTGATTCGCTTGATAGCTAGGCGGAGTTGTCGTACGGAAGGTACGGGGTTCGAACCCTAGGTAAGCCACTCACGTCTGTTGTTTTTCTGTTGTCCAAGTGTTCTACTTCTTTATTTCTTACGAGTGCCTGAAAACATACCTTTATGTTTGTCTAATATTAATTTACTGTTTACAGGCCTCGGGTTTCCCTTCCTTATGTGTTATTTATGTTTATACAATACCAGAAACCTACCCTCTGTTCTATACTAATGTCCTTAAGTCTTCTACTATTTACTGGACCCAGTATCAAGGTCTTTGTCTTGTTTGGACTGACACATACTGTTAATAGGAGAACAACAGAAGTGATTGCGTCATTTAAGGGCTGAGTTGCCCACTGTATACTTCCGGTGTTATCTTGTGTGTTTCGTACTGATAAATAGCCAGCAAAGCATCTTTTTTTGGGGATGCCTAGCTGGCCGTGGGGTCAGTGTGATTTGCTTGATAGCTAGGCGGAGTTGTCGTACGGAAGGTACGGGGTTCGAACCCTAGGTAAGCCACTCACGTCTGTTGTTTTTCTGTTGTCCAAGTGTTCTACTTCTTTATTTCTTACGAGTGCCTGAAAACATACCTTTATGTTTGTCTAATATTAATTTACTGTTTACAGGCCTCGGGTTTCCCTTCCTTATGTGTTATTTATGTTTATACAATACCAGAAACCTACCCTCTGTTCTATACTAATGTCCTTAAGTCTTCTACTATTTACTGGACCCAGTATCAAGGTCTTTGTCTTGTTTGGACTGACACATACTGTTAATAGGAGAACAACAGAAGTGATTGCGTCATTTAAGGGCTGAGTTGCCCACTGTATACTTCCGGTGTTATCTTGTGTGTTTCGTACTGATAAATAGCCAGCAAAGCATCTTTTTTTGGGGATGCCTAGCTGGCCGTGGGGTCAGTGTGATTCGCTTGATAGCTAGGCGGAGTTGTCGTACGGAAGGTACGGGGTTCGAACCCTAGGTAAGCCACTCACGTCTGTTGTTTTTTCTGTTGTCCAAGTGTTCTACTTCTTTATTTCTTACGAGTGCCTGAAAACATACCTTTATGTTTGTCTAATATTAATTTACAGTCTACGAGATAGAACCTAGTCTGATTGTATTTTATATGGTCATGTCAGCGCTGAAGGAATGTGGAAGGAAAGTATATTATAATATTAAATAAATTCAGTGAAGTGACAACTGACAGTGTTATGCCAGTCTACAGACGTTAGACGTACTTATAGACAGGCTGATGAGAGCTTATGTCTTGTACATGTGATGCATTTTAAAAGGAGCCAGTCATTGTAATTAAATTCTACATGTGTGAAACGTTCACCAGGCATTATTCAGTTTCATACTGTTTCAACTGTCACGTACGTTTCTTAGAACTCTGCTGAATGGACTGTAGTTCAATAACCCTAGATGCCATGGACACCAGAGTCCAGTATCTCCTTCTACTCGAAAATGGACCCACTACAGTGCTATATATTTTTTTATTCCACTTAAATTTAGTTCTTGTTTTTAACCACATCAATGGCGTTGTTTTTTTTACTCGTTTACATCAGCTATACATTTCCTGTTATTCTGTTAATGGCTGTCATCTACAATACTCAGTCATTTTTGCGATGTGTTTTAAAGTATTCTTTTTAAATTTTTGACTTAAGCGATGATGAAGGTACGCTAGGTAGTTGTAGCAGCATGACGACACACACGCCACTGCGTAAAAAAGTGAAGCCATGATATCAGCAGACTTTTTGTGAGGAATGGCGGCTAACAGACAGCGAACTAAAGGATTGGATAAAGCCGGACTCTGGCAATCGCTATGCTGCGATTTGTACGGTCTGTTCCTGTACATTAACTAATGCCAACAAAACAGCTTTATTGACACATAAAAGCACACAGAAGCACATGAAAAACTTCGAAGCCAAAAGCAAAACTCTGAACATTAACAAGTTTTTCATCAAATCAGAAGAACCCTGTCTCCAAGAAAAAATTCTAAAGCGGAGATACTGTTATTGACTTTCATGTTACTGTTAAAATATCTCATTTTTAAGAGTTCATATATTGCGGTGTTAATAAAAATCATTTTTATATAATTGTGAATTTTTGGTAATAAAAAATAAAATAGATCGGCTACCACGACAAGCATGGGAAACAAAGAGCCAAGGATCCAGACCCCGAGGACGACCCAGAGTCCGCTGGGAGGACAACATTAGACAATCTTTGAAGGACCGAGGACTAGAATGGAACCAGGCCAGGAGGAAGACAGCTGATAGAATAGTCTGGCGCTCTCTCTTCCAAACCTCTACACCTCACGGTAGAAGGGGAACGACTAAGTAAGTAAGTAAGTAAAAATAAAATAAAAATGACGAAATAAATACAAATAGGTAGCACACAGCTTATTTGTGCTAAAGTTGCACTAAAAGATTGTGTAAGCATCGTCTATCCCGTGTATTTGAGGCATTAAAAAATCTGGGTATTTCTGTGTTTCTTTAGAAGAAAATCTGGGTTTATCTCTAGAACTTGAGTGGCAACCTTGGTGTCGTCATGCTGCTACAACTACCTAGCGTACCTTCATCATCGCTTAAGTCAAAAATTTAAAAAGAATACTTTAAAACACCGCAAAAATGACTGAGTATTGTAGATGACAGCCATTAACAGAATAACAGGAAATGTATAGCTGATGTAAACGAGTAAAAAAAACAACGCCAATGATGTGGTTAAAAACAAGAACTAAATTTAAGTGGAATAAAAAAATATATAGCACTGTAGCGGGTCCATTTTCGAGTAGAAGGAGATACTGGACTCTGGTGTCCATGGCATCTAGGGTTATTGAACTACAGTCCATTCAGCAGAGTTCTAAGAAACGTACGTGACAGTTGAAACAGTATGAAACTGAATAATGCCTGGTGAACGTTTCACACATGTAGAATTTAATTACAATGACTGGCTCCTTTTAAAATGCATCACATGTACAAGACATAAGCTCTCATCAGCCTGTCTATAAGTACGTCTAACGTCTGTAGACTGGCATAACACTGTCAGTTGTCACTTCACTGAATTTATTTAATATTATAATATACTTTCCTTCCACATTCCTTCAGCGCTGACATGACCATATAAAATACAATCAGACAAGGTTCTATCTCGTAGACTGTAAATTAATATTAGACAAACATAAAGGTATGTTTTCAGGCACTCGTAAGAAATAAAGAAGTAGAACACTTGGACAACAGAAAAACAACAGACGTGAGTGGCTTACCTAGGGTTTGAACCCCGTACCTTCCGTACGACAACTCCGCCTAGCTATCAAGCGAATCACACTGACCCCACGGCCAGCTAGGCATCCCCAAAAAAAGATGCTTTGCTGGCTATTTATCAGTACGAAACACACAAGATAACACCGGAAGTATACAGTGGGCAACTCAGCCCTTAAATGACGCAATCACTTCTGTTGTTCTCCTATTAACAGTATGTGTCAGTCCAAACAAGACAAAGACCTTGATACTGGGTCCAGTAAATAGTAGAAGACTTAAGGACATTAGTATAGAACAGAGGGTAGGTTTCTGGTATTGTATAAACATAAATAACACATAAGGAAGGGAAACCCGAGGCCTGTAAACAGTAAATTAATATTAGACAAACATAAAGGTATGTTTTCAGGCACTCGTAAGAAATAAAGAAGTAGAACACTTGGACAACAGTAAAACAACAGACGTGAGTGGCTTACCCAGGGTTCGAACCCCGTACCTTCCGTACGACAACTCCGCCTAGCTATCAAGCGAATCACACTGACCCCACGGCCAGCTAGGCATCCCCAAAAAAAGATGCTTTGCTGGCTATTTATCAGTACGAAACACACAAGATAACACCGGAAGTATACAGTGGGCAACTCAGCCCTTAAATGACGCAATCACTTCTGTTGTTCTCCTATTAACAGTATGTGTCAGTCCAAACAAGACAAAGACCTTGATACTGGGTCCAGTAAATAGTAGAAGACTTAAGGACATTAGTATAGAACAGAGGGTAGGTTTCTGGTATTGTATAAACATAAATAACACATAAGGAAGGGAAACCCGAGGCCTGTAAACAGTAAATTAATATTAGACAAACATAAAGGTATGTTTTCAGGCACTCGTAAGAAATAAAGAAGTAGAACACTTGGACAACAGAAAAACAACAGACGTGAGTGGCTTACCCAGGGTTCGAACCCCGTACCTTCCGTACGACAACTCCGCCTAGCTATCAAGCGAATCACACTGACCCCACGGCCAGCTAGGCATCCCCAAAAAAAGATGCTTTGCTGGCTATTTATCAGTACGAAACACACAAGATAACACCGGAAGTATACAGTGGGCAACTCAGCCCTTAAATGACGCAATCACTTCTGTTGTTCTCCTATTAACAGTATGGGTCAGTGTGATTCGCTTGATAGCTAGGCGGAGTTGTCGTACGGAAGGTACGGGGTTCGAACCCTAGGTAAGCCACTCACGTCTGTTGTTTTTCTGTTGTCCAAGTGTTCTACTTCTTTATTTCTTACGAGTGCCTGAAAACATACCTTTATGTTTGTCTAATATTAATTTACTGTTTACAGGCCTCGGGTTTCCCTTCCTTATGTGTTATTTATGTTTATACAATACCAGAAACCTACCCTCTGTTCTATACTAATGTCCTTAAGTCTTCTACTATTTACTGGACCCAGTATCAAGGTCTTTGTCTTGTTTGGACTGACACATACTGTTAATAGGAGAACAACAGAAGTGATTGCGTCATTTAAGGGCTGAGTTGCCCACTGTATACTTCCGGTGTTATCTTGTGTGTTTCGTACTGATAAATAGCCAGCAAAGCATCTTTTTTTGGGGATGCCTAGCTGGCCGTGGGGTCAGTGTGATTCGCTTGATAGCTAGGCGGAGTTGTCGTACGGAAGGTACGGGGTTCGAACCCTAGGTAAGCCACTCACGTCTGTTGTTTTTCTGTTGTCCAAGTGTTCTACTTCTTTATTTCTTACGAGTGCCTGAAAACATACCTTTATGTTTGTCTAATATTAATTTACTGTTTACAGGCCTCGGGTTTCCCTTCCTTATGTGTTATTTATGTTTATACAATACCAGAAACCTACCCTCTGTTCTATACTAATGTCCTTAAGTCTTCTACTATTTACTGGACCCAGTATCAAGGTCTTTGTCTTGTTTGGACTGACACATACTGTTAATAGGAGAACAACAGAAGTGATTGCGTCATTTAAGGGCTGAGTTGCCCACTGTATACTTCCGGTGTTATCTTGTGTGTTTCGTACTGATAAATAGCCAGCAAAGCATCTTTTTTTGGGGATGCCTAGCTGGCCGTGGGGTCAGTGTGATTTGCTTGATAGCTAGGCGGAGTTGTCGTACGGAAGGTACGGGGTTCGAACCCTGGGTAAGCCACTCACGTCTGTTGTTTTTCTGTTGTCCAAGTGTTCTACTTCTTTATTTCTTACGAGTGCCTGAAAACATACCTTTATGTTTGTCTAATATTAATTTACTGTTTACAGGCCTCGGGTTTCCCTTCCTTATGTGTTATTTATGTTTATACAATACCAGAAACCTACCCTCTGTTCTATACTAATGTCCTTAAGTCTTCTACTATTTACTGGACCCAGTATCAAGGTCTTTGTCTTGTTTGGACTGACACATACTGTTAATAGGAGAACAACAGAAGTGATTGCGTCATTTAAGGGCTGAGTTGCCCACTGTATACTTCCGGTGTTATCTTGTGTGTTTCGTACTGATAAATAGCCAGCAAAGCATCTTTTTTTTTGGGGATGCCTAGCTGGCCGTGGGGTCAGTGTGATTCGCTTGATAGCTAGGCGGAGTTGTCGTACGGAAGGTACGGGGTTCGAACCCTAGGTAAGCCACTCACGTCTGTTGTTTTTCTGTTGTCCAAGTGTTCTACTTCTTTATTTCTTACGAGTGCCTGAAAACATACCTTTATGTTTGTCTAATATTAATTTACTGTTTACAGGCCTCAGGTTTCCCTTCCTTATGTGTTATTTATGTTTATACAATACCAGAAACCTACCCTCTGTTCTATACTAATGTCCTTAAGTCTTCTACTATTTACTGGACCCAGTATCAAGGTCTTTGTCTTGTTTGGACTGACACATACTGTTAATAGGAGAACAACAGAAGTGATTGCGTCATTTAAGGGCTGAGTTGCCCACTGTATACTTCCGGTGTTATCTTGTGTGTTTCGTACTGATAAATAGCCAGCAAAGCATCTTTTTTTGGGGATGCCTAGCTGGCCGTGGGGTCAGTGTGATTCGCGTGATAGCTAGGCGGATTTGTCGTACGGAAGGTACGGGGTTCGAACCCTAGGTAAGCCACTCACGTCTGTTGTTTTTCTGTTGTCCAAGTGTTCTACTTCTTTATTTCTTACGAGTGCCTGAAAACATACCTTTATGTTTGTCTAATATTAATTTACTGTTTACAGGCCTCGGGTTTCCCTTCCTTATGTGTTATTTATGTTTATACAATACCAGAAACCTACCCTCTGTTCTATACTAATGTCCTTAAGTCTTCTACTATTTACTGGACCCAGTATCAAGGTCTTTGTCTTGTTTGGACTGACACATACTGTTAATAGGAGAACAACAGAAGTGATTGCGTCATTTAAGGGCTGAGTTGCCCACTGTATACTTCCGGTGTTATCTTGTGTGTTTCGTACTGATAAATAGCCAGCAAAGCATCTTTTTTTGGGGATGCCTAGCTGGCCGTGGGGTCAGTGTGATTCGCTTGATAGCTAGGCGGAGTTGTCGTACGGAAGGTACGGGGTTCGAACCCTAGGTAAGCCACTCACGTCTGTTGTTTTTCTGTTGTCCAAGTGTTCTACTTCTTTATTTCTTACGAGTGCCTGAAAACATACCTTTATGTTTGTCTAATATTAATTTACTGTTTACAGGCCTCGGGTTTCCCTTCCTTATGTGTTATTTATGTTTATACAATACCAGAAACCTACCCTCTGTTCTATACTAATGTCCTTAAGTCTTCTACTATTTACTGGACCCAGTATCAAGGTCTTTGTCTTGTTTGGACTGACACATACTGTTAATAGGAGAACAACAGAAGTGATTGCGTCATTTAAGGGCTGAGTTGCCCACTGTATACTTCCGTGTTATCTTGTGTGTTTCGTACTGATAAATAGCCAGCAAAGCATCTTTTTTTGGGGATGCCTAGCTGGCCGTGGGGTCAGTGTGATTCGCTTGATAGCTAGGCGGAGTTGTCGTACGGAAGGTACGGGGTTCGAACCCTAGGTAAGCCACTCACGTCTGTTGTTTTTCTGTTGTCCAAGTGTTCTACTTCTTTATTTCTTACGAGTGCCTGAAAACATACCTTTATGTTTGTCTAATATTAATTTACTGTTTACAGGCCTCGGGTTTCCCTTCCTTATGTGTTATTTATGTTTATACAATACCAGAAACCTACCCTCTGTTCTATACTAATGTCCTTAAGTCTTCTACTATTTACTGGACCCAGTATCAAGGTCTTTGTCTTGTTTGGACTGACACATACTGTTAATAGGAGAACAACAGAAGTGATTGCGTCATTTAAGGGCTGAGTTTGCCCACTGTATACTTCCGGTGTTATCTTGTGTGTGTTTCGTACTGATAAATAGCCAGCAAAGCATCTTTTTTTGGGGATGCCTAGCTGGCCGTGGGGTCAGTGTGATTCGCTTGATAGCTAGGCGGAGTTGTCGTACGGAAGGTACGGGGTTCGAACCCTAGGTAAGCCACTCACGTCTGTTGTTTTTTTCTGTTGTCCAAGTGTTCTACTTCTTTATTTCTTACGAGTGCCTGAAAACATACCTTTATGTTTGTCTAATATTAATTTACTGTTTACAGGCCTCGGGTTTCCCTTCCTTATGTGTTATTTATGTTTATACAATACCAGAAACCTACCCTCTGTTCTATACTAATGTCCTTAAGTCTTCTACTATTTTCTGGACCCAGTATCAAGGTCTTTGTCTTGTTTGGACTGACACATACAGTTAATAGGAGAACAACAGAAGTGATTGCGTCATTTAAGGGCTGAGTTGCCCACTGTATACTTCCGGTGTTATCTTGTGTGTTTCGTACTGATAAATAGCCAGCAAAGCATCTTTTTTTTGGGATGCCTAGCTGGCCGTGGGGTCAGTGTGATTCGCTTGATAGCTAGGCGGAGTTGTCGTACGGAAGGTACGGGGTTCGAACCCTAGGTAAGCCACTCACGTCTGTTGTTTTTCTGTTGTCCAAGTGTTCTACTTCTTTATTTCTTACGAGTGCCTGAAAACATACCTTTATGTTTGTCTAATATTAATTT
The DNA here is from genome assembly GCA_024509875.1 of Oreohelix idahoensis. NCBI lineage: Eukaryota > Metazoa > Mollusca > Gastropoda > Stylommatophora > Oreohelicidae > Oreohelix > Oreohelix idahoensis. The sequence goes on from JAMPIV010004968.1 coordinate 159,510, forward strand.
ACTGTTTACAGGCCTCGGGTTTCCCTTCCTTATGTGTTATTTATGTTTATACAATACCAGAAACCTACCCTCTGTTCTCTACTAATGTCCTTAAGTCTTCTACTATTTACTGGACCCAGTATCAAGGTCTTTGTCTTGTTTTGATGAACACATACTGATCATTGAGAGAACAACAGAATGTGACTGCGTTCATTTAAGGGCTGTGTTGCCCGTCCGTGTTCTAATTCGGTGTTCATCTTGAGTGTTTCGTATGGATTAAAATAGCCAGCAAAGCAGCTTTTTTTTAAGGATGCCTAGGTGGCCGGTGGGTCAGTGAGATTCGCCTTGAATAGCGTAGGCTGGATTTGTCATACGGAATGGTACGGGGGGGGCGTTCGAACCCTAGGTAAAGCATCACGTCTGTAGTTTTTCTGTCTGTCAAGTGTTCTCCTTTCTTTATATCTTTCGAGGTGGCCTGCAAACATCACCTTTATGTTTGTCCTAATATTAATTTTACTGTTTTACAGGCCTAGGGGTTTCTTCCTTATGTTGGTTAGTTTTATGTTTATTACAATTCCAGGAAACCTACCATCTGTTCTATACTCATGACCTTAAGTCTTCTACTATTTACGGGACCAGTATCAAGGTTATGTCTTGTTTAGGAATGAAACATACTGTTAATAGGAGAGCGCACAACAGAATGTTTGATAGTCGTCCTATAAGGGCTGAGATGCCCGCTGTATTACTTCCTGAGTTTCTCTTGTGTGTTACGTAATGATAACTCGACAGCAGCTAAGCCATCTTATTTTTGGGGATGCCTCGCTGGGTAGGTGTCAGTGTGGAAATTCGCTTGCTTGCCTAGGCGGATGTTTGTGTCGTATGGAAGGTCGGGGTCCGGCAATCTAGGTAAGCCACTCACGTCTGTTGTTTTTTGTTGTCCCAAGTGTTCTACTTCTTTATTTCTTAGGTGTGCCTGAAAATGACATACCTTTTATGTTTGTCTCTAATTAATTAATTTTTACTGTTTTACAGGGCTTCGGGTTTCCCTTACTTATGTGTTTATTTATGTTTATACATATACCAGAAACCTACACCTCTGTTCTTATACTTATGTCCCTTTAGTCTTATACTATTTACAGGACCCTCAGTTATCAAGGTCTTTGTCTTGTTTGGACTGACACATACTGTTAATAGGAGAACAACAGAAGTGATTGCGTCATTTAAGGGCTGAGTTGCCCACTGTATACTTCCGGTGTTATCTTGTGTGTTCGTACTGATAAATAGCCTGCAATAGCATTCTTTTTGTTGGGGTTGCCTCGATGGCCGTCGGGGCTCTTGTGTTGTATTCGAATGTTAGCTAGGCGGAGTTGACGTACGGAAGGTACGGGGTTCGAACCCTGGGTAAGCCACTCACGTCTGTTGTTTTTCTGTTGTCCAAGTGTTCTACTTCTTTATTTCTTACGAGTGCCTGAAAACATACCTTTATGTTTGTCTAATATTAATTTACTGTTTACAGGCCTCGGGTTTCCCTTCCTTATGTGTTATTTATGTTTATACAATACCAGAAACCTACCCTCTGTTCTATACTAATGGCCTTAAGTCTTCTACTATTTACTGGACCCAGTATCAAGGTCTTTGTCTTGTTTGGACTGACACATACTGTTAATAGGAGAACAACAGAAGTGGATTTGCGGTTCATTTAAGGGATGAGTTCGCCCACATGTTACATCCGGTGTTATATTGTGTGTTTTCGTTTACTGATAAATAGCCAGCAAAGCATCTTTTTTGGGGGATGCCTTGTGGCCGTGGGGTCAGGGTGGTGATTCGCTTTGTTAAGATAGGCGGAGTTGTCGTACGGGAAGGTACGGGGTTCGAACCCTGGGTAAGCCACTCACGTCTGTTGTTTTTCTGTTGTCCAAGTCGCTTCGACTATCACATTATTCTATTTACGAGCTGACTGAAAAAAATACCTTTATGTTTGTCTAATATTAATTTACTGTTTACAGGCCTCGGGTTTCCCTTCCTTAGGTGTTATTAGTCTATTGATTGTATAACTATACAGAAAAAAAACTACCCTCTGTTCTCCCCTATACTAATCATGTCCTTAAGTGCATTCTATCCCTATTTACTGGACCAGTATCTAAGGTCTTTGTATTGTATGGAGGTCAACATTACTGTTAATAGGTGCAAACAAACAGAACGTAGATAGCGTCATCTTAAGGCCTGAGTTGCCCACTGGTTATACTTACGGGCTGTTCTCTTGTGTAGTTTCGTACTGATAAATTCGCCAGCAAAGCATCTGTTTTTTGGCCGGATGCCTAAGCGGGCCGTGGGGGTCAGGTTGTGATTCGCTTGATTTTTTGTAGCTAGGCGGTCGGTTGTCGTACGGAAGGAGTTACGGCGGTCTCGAACCCTGGGGTCAGCCCACTCACGTCTGTTTGTTTTTCTGATGTCCACAGTGTCTCTTACATTCTTTATTTCTTACAGAGAGCCTGAAAAAAAACATCTACTTTTTGTTTGTTTAATATTAATTTACTGTTTACAGGCCTCGGGTTTTCCCATGCTCCTTATGTGTTATTTTTGCTTTATTACACTACCAGAAAAAATACCTCTGTTCTATACTATGGTCCTTAAAGGTTCTTTCTAATCTTTACTGGACCAGTATCAAAGTCTTCGCGTCTTGTTTGGCGACTGACACATTACTTTTGGCGCGTTTAATAGGAGAAACACACAGACAGTGATTGCGTCTTTTAAGCGGCTGAGTTGCCCATATGTATCACTTCCAGTGTTATCTTGTGTTGTTTGTACTGATAAATTTGCCCAGCAAAGCATCTTCTTTTTGGGGGAATGCCTAGTGGCCGTGGGGTCAGTGTGATTCGCTTATGATCGCTAGGCGCGGAGTTGTCGTACGCGAAGGTACCGGCGGTTTTCGAACCCTAGGGCAGCGCACCACTCACGTCTGTTGTTTTTCTGTTGTCCAAGTGTTCTACTTCTTTATTTCTTACGAGTGCCTGAAAACATACCTTTATGTTTGTACTAAACTATTAGATAATTTACTGTTTACAGGCTGGGTTTTCCCTTCCTTATGTGTTATTTAATGTTTATACAATACCAGAAACCTCTTGTTCTATACTTATGTCCTTAAGTCTTCTACTATTTACTGGACCCAGTATCAAGGTCTTTGTCTTGTTTGGACTGACACATACTGTTAATAGGAGAACAACAGAAGTGATTGCGTCATTTGAGGGCTGAGTTGCCCACTGTATACTTCCGGTGTTATCTTGTGTGTTTCGTACTGATAAATAGCCAGCAAAGCATCTTTTTTTTGGGGATGCCTAGCTGGCCGTGGGGTCAGTGTGATTCGCTTGATAGCTAGGCGGAGTTGTCGTACGGAAGGTACGGGGTTCGAACCTGGGTAAGCCACTCACGTCTGTTGTTTTTCTGTTGTCCAAGTGTTCTACTTCTTTATTTCTTACGAGTGCCTGAAAACATACCTTTATGTTTGTCTAATATTAATTTACTGTTTACAGGCCTCGGGTTTCCCTTCCTTATGTGTTATTTATGTTTATACAATACCAGAAACCTACCCTCTGTTCTATACTAATGTCCTTAAGTCTTCTACTATTTACTGGACCAGTATCAAGGTCTTTGTCTTGTTTGGACTGACACATACTGTTAATAGGAGAACAACAGAAGTGATTGCGTCATTTAAGGGCTGAGTTGCCCACTGTATACTTCCGGTGTTATCTTGTGTGTTTCGTACTGATAAATAGCCAGCAAAGCATCTTTTTTTGGGGATGCCTAGCTGGCCGTGGGGTCAGTGTGATTCGCTTGATAGCTAGGCGGAGTTGTCGTACGGAAGGTACGGGGTTCGAACCCTGGGTAAGCCACTCACGTCTGTTGTTTTTTCTGTTGTCCAAGTGTTCTACTTCTTTATTTCTTACGAGTGCCTGAAAACATACCTTTATGTTTGTCTAATATTAATTTACTGTTTACAGGCCTCGGGTTTCCCTTCCTTATGTGTTATTTATGTTTATACAATACCAGAAACCTACCCTCTGTTCTATACTAATGTCCTTAAGTCTTCTACTATTTACTGGACCCAGTATCAAGGTCTTTGTCTTGTTTGGACTGACACATACTGTTAATAGGAGAACAACAGAAGTGATTGCGTCATTTAAGGGCTGAGTTGCCCACTGTATACTTCCGGTGTTATCTTGTGTGTTTCGTACTGATAAATAGCCAGCAAAGCATCTTTTTTTTGTGGATGCTAGCTGGCCGTGGGGTCAGTGTGATTCGCTTGATAGCTAGGCGGAGTTGTCGTACGGAAGGTACGGGGTTCGAACCCTGTGTAAGCCACTCACGTCTGTTGTTTTTCTGTTGTCCAAGTGTTCTACTTCTTTATTTCTTACGAGTGCCTGAAAACATACCTTTATGTTTGTCTAATATTAATTTACTGTTTACAGGCCTCGGGTTTCCCTTCCTTATGTGTTATTTATGTTTATACAATACCAGAAACCTACCCTGTTCTATACTAATGTCCTTAAGTCTTCTACTATTTACTGGACCAGTATCAAGGTCTTTGTCTTGTTTGGACTGACACATACTGTTAATAGGAGAACAACAGAAGTGATTGCGTCATTTAAGGGCTGAGTTGCCCACTGTATACTTCCGGTGTTATCTTGTGTGTTTCGTACTGATAAATAGCCAGCAAAGCATCTTTTTTTGGGGATGCCTAGCTGGCCGTGGGGTCAGTGTGATTCGCTTGATAGCTAGGCGGAGTTGTCGTACGGAAGGTACGGGGTTCGAACCTGGGTAAGCCACTCACGTCTGTTGTTTTTCTGTTGTCCAAGTGTTCTACTTCTTTATTTCTTACGAGTGCCTGAAAACATACCTTTATGTTTGTCTAATATTAATTTACTGTTTACAGGCCTCGGGTTTCCCTTCCTTATGTGTTATTTATGTTTATACAATACCAGAAACCTACCCTCTGTTCTATACTAATGTCCTTAAGTCTTCTACTATTTACTGGACCCAGTATCAAGGTCTTTGTCTTGTTTGGACTGACACATACTGTTAATAGGAGAACAACAGAAGTGATTGCGTCATTTAAGGGCTGAGTTGCCCACTGTATACTTCGGTGTTATCTTGTGTGTTTCGTACTGATAAATAGCCAGCAAAGCATCTTTTTTTTGGGGATGCCTAGCTGGCCGTGGGGTCAGTGTGATTCGCTTGATAGCTAGGCGGAGTTGTCGTACGGAAGGTACGGGGTTCGAACCCTGGGTAAGCCACTCACGTCTGTTGTTTTTCTGTTGTCCAAGTGTTCTACTTCTTTATTTCTTACGAGTGCCTGAAAACATACCTTTATGTTTGTCTAATATTAATTTACTGTTTACAGGCCTCGGGTTTCCCTTCCTTATGTGTTATTTATGTTTATACAATACCAGAAACCTCCCCTCTGTTCTATACTAATGTCCTTAAGTCTTCTACTATTTACTGGACCCAGTATCAAGGTCTTTGTCTTGTTTGGACTGACACATACTGTTAATAGGAGAACAACAGAAGTGATTGCGTCATTTAAGGGCTGAGTTGCCCACTGTATACTTCCGGTGTTATCTTGTGTGTTTCGTACTGATAAATAGCCAGCAAAGCATCTTTTTTTTTGGGGATGCCTAGCTGGCCGTGGGGTCAGTGTGATTCGCTTGATAGCTAGGCGGAGTTGTCGTACGGAAGGTACGGGGTTCGAACCCTGGGTAAGCCACTCACGTCTGTTGTTTTTCTGTTGTCCAAGTGTTCTACTTCTTTATTTCTTACGAGTGCCTGAAAACATACCTTTATGTTTGTCTAATATTAATTTACTGTTTACAGGCCTCGGGTTTCCCTTCCTTATGTGTTATTTATGTTTATACAATACCAGAAACCTACCCTCTGTTCTATACTAATGTCCTTAAGTCTTCTACTATTTACTGGACCCAGTATCAAGGTCTTTGTCTTGTTTGGACTGACACATACTGTTAATAGGAGAACAACAGAAGTGATTGCGTCATTTAAGGGCTGAGTTGCCCACTGTATACTTCCGGTGTTATCTTGTGTGTTTCGTACTGATAAATAGCCAGCAAAGCATTTTTTTTGGGGATGCCTAGCTGGCCGTGGGGTCAGTGTGATTCGCTTGATAGCTAGGCGGAGTTGTCGTACGGAAGGTACGGGGTTCGAACCCTGGGTAAGCCACTCACGTCTGTTGTTTTTCTGTTGTCCAAGTGTTCTACTTCTTTATTTCTTACGAGTGCCTGAAACATACCTTTATGTTTGTCTAATATTAATTTACTGTTTACAGGCCTCGGGTTTCCCTTCCTTATGTGTTATTTATGTTTATACAATACCAGAAACCTACCCTCTGTTCTATACTAATGTCCTTAAGTCTTCTACTATTTACTGGACCCAGTATCAAGGTCTTTGTCTTGTTTGGACTGACACATACTGTTAATAGGAGAACAACAGAAGTGATTGCGTCATTTAAGGGCTGAGTTGCCCACTGTATACTTCCGGTGTTATCTTGTGTGTTTCGTACTGATAAATAGCCAGCAAAGCATCTTTTTTTTGGGGATGCCTAGCTGGCCGTGGGGTCAGTGTGATTCGCTTGATAGCTAGGCGGAGTTGTCGTACGGAAGGTACGGGGTTCGACCCTGGGTAAGCCACTCACGTCTGTTGTTTTTCTGTTGTCCAAGTGTTCTACTTCTTTATTTCTTACGAGTGCCTGAAAACATACCTTTATGTTTGTCTAATATTAATTTACTGTTTACAGGCCTCGGGTTTCCCTTCCTTATGTGTTATTTATGTTTATACAATACCAGAAACCTACCCTCTGTTCTATACTAATGTCCTTAAGTCTTCTACTATTTACTGGACCCAGTATCAAGGTCTTTGTCTTGTTTGGACTGACACATACTGTTAATAGGAGAACAACAGAAGTGATTGCGTCATTTAAGGGCTGAGTTGCCCACTGTATACTTCCGGTGTTATCTTGTGTGTTTCGTACTGATAAATAGCCAGCAAAGCATCTTTTTTTTGGGGATGCCTAGCTGGCCGTGGGGTCAGTGTGATTCGCTTGATAGCTAGGCGGAGTTGTCGTACGGAAGGTACGGGGTTCGAACCCTGGGTAAGCCACTCACGTCTGTTGTTTTTCTGTTGTCCAAGTGTTCTACTTCTTTATTTCTTACGAGTGCCTGAAAACATACCTTTATGTTTGTCTAATATTAATTTACTGTTTACAGGCCTCGGGTTTCCCTTCCTTATGTGTTATTTATGTTTATACAATACCAGAAACCTACCCTCTGTTCTATACTAATGTCCTTAAGTCTTCTACTATTTACTGGACCCAGTATCAAGGTCTTTGTCTTGTTTGGACTGACACATACTGTTAATAGGAGAACAACAGAAGTGATTGCGTCATTTAAGGGCTGTGTTGCCCACTGTATACTTCCGGTGTTATCTTGTGTGTTTCGTACTGATAAATACCCCGCAAAGCATCTTTTTTTGGGGATGCCTAGCTGGCCGTGGGGTCAGTGTGATTCGCTTGATAGCTAGGCGGAGTTGTCGTACGGAAGGTACGGGGTTCGAACCCTGGGTAAGCCACTCACGTCTGTGGTTTTTCTGTTGTCCAAGTGTTCTACTTCTTTATTTCTTACGAGTGCCTGAAAACATACCTTTATGTTTGTCTAATATTAATTTACTGTTTACAGGCCTCGGGTTTCCCTTCCTTATGTGTTATTTATGTTTATACAATACCGAAACTACCTTGTTCTACTACTAATGTCTTAAGTCTTTTATTTATGGACCCAGTATCAAGGTCTTTGTCTTGTTTGGACTGACAAATACTGTTCCTAGGAGAACCACAGAAGTGATTGCGTCATTTAAGGGCTGAGTTGCCCACTGTATACTTCCGGTGTTATCTTGTGTGTTTCGTACTGATAAATAGCAGCAAAGATCTTTTTATTGGGGCATTGCCTAGCTGGCCGTGGGGTCAGTGTGATTCGCTTGATAGCTAGGCGGAGTTGTCGTACGGAAGGTACGGGGTTCGAACCCTGGGTAAGCCACTCACGTCTGTTGTTTTTCTGTTGTCCAAGTGTTCTACTTCTTTATCTCTTACGAGTGCCTGAAAACATACCTTTATGTTTGTCTAATATTAATTTACTGTTTACAGGCCTCGGGTTTCCCTTCCTTATGTGTTATTTATGTTTATACAATACCAGAAACCTACCCTCTGTTCTATACAGTAATGTCCTTCAGTCTCTCTACTATTTACTGGACCCAGTAACAATGGTTCTTTGTCTTGTTTTGGACTGGACACATACCTGTTATTAGGAGATACAAACAGAAGTGATTGCGTCATTTTAAGGGATGAGTTGACCACTAATACTTCCGGTGTTATCTTGTGTGTTTCGTACTGATAAATAGCCAGCAAAGCATCTTTTTTTGGGGATGCCTAGCTGGCCGTGGGGTCAGTGTGATTCGCTTGATAGCTAGGCGGAGTTGTAGTACGGAAGGTACGGGGTTCGAACCCTGGGTAAGCCACTCACGTCTGTTGTTTTTCTGTTGTCCAAGTGTTCTACTTCTTTATTTCTTACGAGTGCCTGAAAACATACCTTTATGTTTGTCTAATATTAATTTACTGTTTACAGGCCTCGGGTTTCCCTTCCTTATGTGTTATTTATGTTTATACAATACCAGAAACCTACCCTCTGTTCTATACTAATGTCCTTAAGTCTTCTACTATTTACTGGACCCAGTATCAAGGTCTTTGTCTTGTTTGGACTGACACATACTGTTAATAGGAGAACAACAGAAGTGATTGCGTCACTTAAGGGCTGAGTTGCCCACTGTATACTTCCGGTGTTATCTTGTGTGTTTCGTACTGATAAATAGCCAGCAAAGCATCTTTTTTTGGGGATGCCTAGCTGGCCGTGGGGTCAGTGTGATTCGCTTGATAGCTAGGCGGAGTTGTCGTACGGAAGGTACGGGGTTCGAACCCTAGGTAAGCCACTCACGTCTGTTGTTTTTCTGTTGTCCAAGTGTTCTACTTCTTTATTTCTTACGAGTGCCTGAAAACATATCTTTATGTTTGTCTAATATTAATTTACTGTTTACAGGCCTCGGGTTTCCCTTCCTTATGTGTTATTTATGTTTATACAATACCAGAAACCTACCCTCTGTTCTATACTAATGTCCTTAAGTCTTCTACTATTTACTGGACCCAGTATCAAGGTCTTTGTCTTGTTTGGACTGACACATACTGTTAATAGGAGAACAACAGAAGTGATTGCGTCATTTAAGGGCTGAGTTGCCCACTGTATACTTCCGGTGTTATCTTGTGTGTTTCGTACTGATAAATAGCCAGCAAAGCATCTTTTTTTTGGGGATGCCTAGCTTGCCGTGGGGTCAGTGTGATTCGCTTGATAGCTAGGCGGAGTTGTCGTACGGAAGGTACGGGGTTCGAACCCTAGGTAAGCCACTCACGTCTGTTGTTTTTCTGTTGTCCAAGTGTTCTACTTCTTTATTTCTTACGAGTGCCTGAAAACATACCTTTATGTTTGTCTAATATTAATTTACTGTTTTCAGGCCTCGGGTTTCCCTTCCTTATGTGTTATTTATGTTTATACAATACCAGAAACCTACCCTCTGTTCTATACTAATGTCCTTAAGTCTTCTACTATTTACTGGACCCAGTATCAAGGTCTTTGTCTTGTTTGGACTGACACATACTGTTAATAGGAGAACAACAGAAGTGATTGCGTCATTTAAGGGCTGAGTTGCCCACTGTATACTTCCGGTGTTATCTTGTGTGTTTCGTACTGATAAATAGCCAGCAAAGCATCTTTTTTTGGGGATGCCTAGCTGGCCGTGGGGTCAGTGTGATTCGCTTGATAGCTAGGCGGAGTTGTCGTACGGAAGGTACGGGGTTCGAACCCTAGGTAAGCCACTCACGTCTGTTGTTTTTCTGTTGTCCAAGTGTTCTACTTCTTTATTTCTTACGAGTGCCTGAAAACATACCTTTATGTTTGTCTAATATTAATTTACTGTTTACAGGCCTCGGGTTTCCCTTCCTTATGTGTTATTTATGTTTATACAATACCAGAAACCTACCCTCTGTTCTATACTAATGTCCTTAAGTCTTCTACTATTTACTGGACCCAGTATCAAGGTCTTTGTCTTGTTTGGACTGACACATACTGTTAATAGGAGAACAACAGAAGTGATTGCGTCATTTAAGGGCTGAGTTGCCCACTGTATACTTCCGGTGTTATCTTGTGTGTTTCGTACTGATAAATAGCCAGCAAAGCATCTTTTTTTGGGGATGCCTAGCTGGCCGTGGGGTCAGTGTGATTCGCTTGATAGCTAGGCGGAGTTGTCGTACGGAAGGTACGGGGTTCGAACCCTAGGTAAGCCACTCACGTCTGTTGTTTTTCTGTTGTCCAAGTGTTCTACTTCTTTATTTCTTACGAGTGCCTGAAAACATACCTTTATGTTTGTCTAATATTAATTTACTGTTTACAGGCCTCGGGTTTCCCTTCCTTATGTGTTATTTATGTTTATACAATACCAGAAACCTACCCTCTGTTCTATACTAATGTCCTTAAGTCTTCTACTATTTACTGGACCCAGTATCAAGGTCTTTGTCTTGTTTGGACTGACACATACTGTTAATAGGAGAACAACAGAAGTGATTGCGTCATTTAAGGGCTGAGTTGCCCACTGTATACTTCCGGTGTTATCTTGTGTGTTTCGTACTGATAAATAGCCAGCAAAGCATCTTTTTTTGGGGATGCCTAGCTGGCCGTGGGGTCAGTGTGATTCGCTTGATAGCTAGGCGGAGTTGTCGTACGGAAGGTACGGGGTTCGAACCCTAGGTAAGCCACTCACGTCTGTTGTTTTTCTGTTGTCCAAGTGTTCTACTTCTTTATTTCTTACGAGTGCCTGAAAACATACCTTTATGTTTGTCTAATATTAATTTACTGTTTACAGGCCTCGGGTTTCCCTTCCTTATGTGTTATTTATGTTTATACAATACCAGAAACCTACCCTCTGTTCTATACTAATGTCCTTAAGTCTTCTACTATTTACTGGACCAGTATCAAGGTCTTTGTCTTGTTTGGACTGACACATACTGTTAATAGGAGAACAACAGAAGTGATTGCGTCATTTAAGGGCTGAGTTGCCCACTGTATACTTCCGGTGTTATCTTGTGTGTTTCGTACTGATAAATAGCCAGCAAAGCATCTTTTTTTGGGGGATGCCTAGCTGGCCGTGGGGTCAGTGTGATTCGCTTGATAGCTAGGCGGAGTTGTCGTACGGAAGGTACGGGGTTCGAACCCTAGGTAAGCCACTCACGTCTGTTGTTTTTCTGTTGTCCAAGTGTTCTACTTCTTTATTTCTTACGAGTGCCTGAAAACATACCTTTATGTTTGTCTAATATTAATTTACTGTTTACAGGCCTCGGGTTTCCCTTCCTTATGTGTTATTTATGTTTATACAATACCAGAAACCTACCCTCTGTTCTATACTAATGTCCTTAAGTCTTCTACTATTTACTGGACCCAGTATCAAGGTCTTTGTCTTGTTTGGACTGACACATACTGTTAATAGGAGAACAACAGAAGTGATTGCGTCATTTAAGGGCTGAGTTGCCCACTGTATACTTCCGGTGTTATCTTGTGTGTTTCGTACTGATAAATAGCCAGCAAAGCATCTTTTTTTGGGGATGCCTAGCTGGCCGTGGGGTCAGTGTGATTCGCTTGATAGCTAGGCGGAGTTGTCGTACGGAAGGTACGGGGTTCGAACCCTAGGTAAGCCACTCACGTCTGTTGTTTTTCTGTTGTCCAAGTGTTCTACTTCTTTATTTCTTACGAGTGCCTGAAAACATACCTTTATGTTTGTCTAATATTAATTTACTGTTTACAGGCCTCGGGTTTCCCTTCCTTATGTGTTATTTATGTTTATACAATACCAGAAACCTACCCTCTGTTCTATACTAATGTCCTTAAGTCTTCTACTATTTACTGGACCCAGTATCAAGGTCTTTGTCTTGTTTGGACTGACACATACTGTTAATAGGAGAACAACAGAAGTGATTGCGTCATTTAAGGGCTGAGTTGCCCACTGTATACTTCCGGTGTTATCTTGTGTGTTTCGTACTGATAAATAGCCAGCAAAGCATCTTTTTTTTGGGGATGCCTAGCTGGCCGTGGGGTCAGTGTGATTCGCTTGATAGCTAGGCGGAGTTGTCGTACGGAAGGTACGGGGTTCGAACCCTAGGTAAGCCACTCACGTCTGTTGTTTTTCTGTTGTCCAAGTGTTCTACTTCTTTATTTCTTACGAGTGCCTGAAAACATACCTTTATGTTTGTCTAATATTAATTTACTGTTTACAGGCCTCGGGTTTCCCTTCCTTATGTGTTATTTATGTTTATACAATACCAGAAACCTACCCTCTGTTCTATACTAATGTCCTTAAGTCTTCTACTATTTACTGGACCCAGTATCAAGGTCTTTGTCTTGTTTGGACTGACACATACTGTTAATAGGAGAACAACAGAAGTGATTGCGTCATTTAAGGGCTGAGTTGCCCACTGTATACTTCCGGTGTTATCTTGTGTGTTTCGTACTGATAAATAGCCAGCAAAGCATCTTTTTTTTGGGGATGCCTAGCTGGCCGTGGGGTCAGTGTGATTCGCTTGATAGCTAGGCGGAGTTGTCGTACGGAAGGTACGGGGTTCGAACCCTGGGTAAGCCACTCACGTCTGTTGTTTTTCTGTTGTCCAAGTGTTGTACTTCTTTATTTCTTACGAGTGCCTGAAAACATACCTTTATGTTTGTCTAATATTAATTTACTGTTTACAGGCCTCGGGTTTCCCTTCCTTATGTGTTATTTATATCTCGTAGACTACCTAGCTGACATACACTTATAAAACCAGTACTTCAAGTACATACCCAGGAGCACAGAATACACAGCATTCTCACAATGGAGACACGGTGACGAAATCCTCAGAACCGTCATAGCCCACAAAACCACGTCCGCTCGGAAAATACCCATACAATCGTGACGTCCTTCCTGTGTTGTCGTAACAAAGATTAATAAATAGGAAATCAGCCCAACAAACCAAGTTTGAGGGCGACCGAAAATGGTGTTATGAAATGAGTCATAACAAGCACATAATTCTTTACATTTAATTGTAATATAAATATAATGTATAATACTCAGTGCGTAGTATATACATACATTGTAAATGCCAATTGTCAAATATACCTAGATTAATGCAGATTTGGAAAAAACATACCCAGACGGAACCCAAAAGAACCCAGATCTAGTAAAGTAATACCCAGCTGTGGCAACACTGATTATATTACATATAGTTTTTTGGGGTATTTTCTTAAGGATTTCATAACTAAGTATTTCATACCCTGAGGCAGTATTAGATTTCTCTCTTATTGCACTAGTTACTTCTTCCTCTGTTATATCAGCATCTAAATAGTTTGTTTCATCTATCTGGTCTCGTAGTTCCTTTAAAAACTGTATCCTAAGTCTTTCTCTTCTCTCATTTTCTTCCTGTCCAAGTCTACATTTTTGCACTGACTTTAAAGAAATTCTCAGCAAGGGCTTTAGCTTTTTCTTTATCTGTTTCTGCTCTTTGGTAGTTTGATTGTTGGCATTATTGTTTTCTTATTGTTCCCTTTGATTGCCTTCAGCTTTTCCCATACTTCTTTAATTTGTGTGCTAGAACTAAGTGATTGACAACTCTTTCCAGTTGGTTTCTTTGGCGTTGAATGTTATTCTGTTAGATTCATTCCTAGCATGTTTATACTCATCACAGTTTTCCTCTGTTCTGTTATTTCTATATTTTTGTAAGGCCCTTTTTCTTCTCTCATGAATTTCTGCACAGCTTTTATTCCACCAGGCAACTGGTTCTTTATTCCACTTAGTTTTTGTTTTCTTATTAATGTTATTTATTGGTTTTAGGTGCTGTGGCATTGTTACGACATGTTTCAACGATGTCGTCTGCTACAGTTGGCAGCGCGTTTGGAGTACGCATTTTGATGTCGAGATTTTTAATATAGATTGATTTAGTGATTTTTTTTTTTCATGTAACATCTCTATTTGTACACACGTTTTCATTCTTATGTAGTTTACCATGCCTACAATAGACAGTAACGTGGTTGATTATTCTAACTATGCTCAGCCAAAGCAGCATAAGTTTCGTATATCGTCTATTGTCTTAAGAAATAAGGACAGGCCTATGAAAGTGACATGGATTAAATAAGCGCTCACTAAATTTCTAGGAATTCTATTTTATTAAATACCTCCAAAATTTGAGGTCAACATTTGCTACTCAATTTTTCGCAGATGTATCTCTCCGTACAGATGCCAGCAATTACGGACTAGGAGCGAGTTGTACTTCGCGAGTTTACGATTCGGTATATTAGTGACATCAACAGATGCTACTGATGGTGAACACTCCGGTATATTATCAAGTTTAACTGATCCAGATTACGTTCGACTTCATCATTGAGTCAATACCTGGAACTGAAAATGTAATGGCTGACACACTCTCAAGAAATCCTGTCGAAGTCAATTGAACGAAAATTATAATTCAAATTTCAACATTGGAAATAAGACTATACGTACATGCTTATAAACGTTACACCACTGGAACTATCCATGTTTGCAGTTTTCCAAAGAAACGTTAGGATATTCCACGAAAACTTATTGTTACTTTTCAACGTTTGGACTTTGGTTTGTGTCCACTCGGCTTCCACTTGGTATCATACACTCGAAAGGGAATTTTCGTGTGCTCTTTGAATTTTGTTTCGTGTTCAAATCGGAATCAGATGGACTGAATGAATTAGGTGAAATTCTTGATCCAACCTTACACGAAAATCAGATGAACATTCTTCACTCATTCTTCATGATGAACAATGTATATCAAGTTTTATGGAATGAAACTCACTCGTCATACAGAACAAACTTGTAGATCTACAAATGGGAATAACGACATTTGGATCTTCAGAACTATCATTATTAGTTTCATAACTTATTGTTTAAATAAATAAAATAAAAATATAATGTGAGGAAAAGATTAAATACATAAAAGAAAGGAAATAGAAAAAAAATAACCTCACATATTTGAATAAGTTAAGTAAATGTATTTATAAATGTAATCATTATTATATGAATTTAGCAAATATGTGTACGCAATATTATATGTATTAGTTTGTTAGTTGATAGTCAGATATTAGTTAGTCTATACATATGTTTTATTAAGTCTTTCACATCTCACTAGTTAACTTATGCTTTATTCTCTTCTTTACTTTACTTGTCTTTACTTTTCTTTATTTTCTTTACTATTATATGATATTTTAGGTTAGTTAATTCTATAATTAATTGGTAGATCCAATAATACAACACATTATTTTAGTTAATACATACTTTCATTTACTTAGATAATTGTTACTAACAGTCGACATTTTCTTTAGTTACTTTAATACTCTATCCATGTATTACATGACTGATATTATATCGACATGACTTACGACAATGTTCTACACAGAACATCGTAGGCCGTATGTTGGGTTTTGTTAAATTTTTCAGATGATTAATTTGGATATTTCAAAAAAATCTATAGAATAGATTTTTTTTCCCCGTCGGGCAGGGAATTGTTACGACATGTTTCAACGATGTCGTCTGCTACAGTTGGCAGCGCGTTTGGAGTACGCATTTTGATGTCGAGATTTTTAATATAGAATACCGGTACTTTTATGCTTCATGGTTTTTTTTTAGTGAACACAAATCGCATGGTTCGATTGTGACGTGGTAGCGTTGATATGGTCACGCTTGGTGACTAATGTACTTGACCCCTTGTATTCTGACTGTCAAGCCATGAAGACGTGTTTTAATTCCTTCCAGCGTTAGGCTACATATTTGCCGAATTTTAGATTGAGATAAGGACATAGGGTCAGTCCATATTATTATAATGAATTGATGAAAATTATATGGTTGTTGGATAACCATTTATGGAAGGATGTTGATCAACTTTATGATCTATATATTCGCCAAACTAATGGGTATCACTACCGGCTGTCTGGATAACGGCAGCGCGCGTGCACAGCCCATGATGTTCTGACGACAATTAAGTCCTGGAAAACTGACGGTAATATGTCTACTTGAACTGCAATGCAATGTACTGTTGATGAATTAATTACTTGTGATGTCTTCGCATTTCGTCAATAAAAATGTATACTCGTTGGACTCTAAACCCCTCGGACTTATCAATTAATTCAAGTTTGAAGTTGGCCCAGAGGTTAGGCCATATATATATCATTCAAATGATTTGTTAATTCATGCACGATGCACTCTTTGTGATAAGAGATAATATTACCCACATTCTTTAATGGAAGTTCATAAGGAACCTGAACGGTTGTCAACCATCTATGCTAACCGAGTTCAGACAATCTGATCATTGACCCACAGTAAAAAAAGGTTTGAAGTAAAGAAAGTTCAACAGGCATATTTTTATTTGGTATATATTTTATTGCTATTTTAAGAATTTCATTGGTCAGTGTTTCTGCCCACAAGTCAGTATCATCTGATTCCATGTCTTTATATTCCATCACCTCCAGCTCTGATTGGAAGGCTTCCCAGTTTGCTTTTTTATAGCTGAAAGTCGGTTTCTCTGGTCCTGGGTTTGGAATGACGTTTTCAAGCATGGTTATTACAATGGGCAGATGATCTGAGTTTGTGTCTTGTAACACTTCCCAATTTACTTTCGCTAGGTTGTTATTTGCAATACTTATGTCTGTTGCTGAGTCTGCCCCGTTAGCTTGTGGGTTAATTCTAGTTGCAGTTCCATCATTTAGTATTAGCAGGTCATTGTTTTCTATAAAGTCAAGTTGGCGCTTTCCTGCATTGTCTGCATGTTGTCCACCCCAAGCGTAATGATGGGAATTAAAATCGCCTACTCTGACTGTTTTGGAGCCTACTCTGGTGCTTATGGCGAATATTTCTTCTTCTTTAATTGTACTATTTTTAGTGAATACATTTAAGATTGTTAGATTGTTTGGTTCAGCTGCCATAGTAACCTGGATACCTTTTATGTTGGTTGTATCAAATACTTCCCAGTCTATAATTTTAAATGTTTCGTTAACTAAGACTGCCACACCCCCTCCTCTACCTTCTTTCTTATCGTGCCTAAGTATCTTAAAGCTCTTACAACTATATCTACTATTTGGGTTTAAAAGTGTCTCTTGAAGAACATATAAAGCGTTAGTTCCTCCTGTCTCTGCAAGTAGGGGTGCAAAATTCTTTTTGACACCCCTACAATTCCAATGTATAATTCTAAATCCTTCTAAGCTGAACTTTAATATCATCTAGTATCCCTTTTGTTTGTGGTTAAACTATCAGAAAGTTAAATAGAGTTGTTAATAGACTGTATGACTTTGTTAGAGGGAAGTAAAATGAGCAGGAGAGTGTTTTGAGGGAAGGTAGGTAACTCCGTAAATCCCATTTTGGGAGATTTAGCTCGGTATTTTGGTTTAGTATTTCTGTGAGTTCTCAATTATTATGTAACTGATTTGCATACTAATGCTTTAGTGAATAGGTTAAAGAAGGGTTTATGGGTTTTCAGCTTTATCAGCAAAGGGAGACGACTTTAAATTACATGCCTTGAAAGGTTTTGGTGAGTGACCAAAATATACATGCACGAGAACGTTTTGCGAAGGTGAACACATTTTAGCAGAGAATGGATAATGTTAAATCGGGAAAAAGATGAGGCAGTCTGATTTTTGAGCGCGAAGTAGCGAAGAAAGTAGGCCCAGCGAAAGTTATCTTTGTATTAAACTTTTGTGTAGTGGTGAACGCTAGCTTGGATGGTGCACTGGGGCGAATAGGCCACTGAAGGTGGTTGACATCTGTGTTGTACAGAAAACTATGTTGCCCAGCCATCAAGCCGTTCCATGTAGCCACTTTGATAGATGTAGGTGCAGGTTTCCTCTACGGTGTTTGGTTATTCATGGAGCAAGAAGGGCAGTGTTGCCTGTCAAGTATTTTTGATGGTCAGCTCAAGGCGAGAATTTACAGGTATGTCACAACAAACAAGTAATATACATCCGGTAGAATAAGGTGAACATTTTTAGACAGCACAGAAGAAAAGAGACTGTAGAGAATTATAGGAGAAAGAGACTTGGTATAAACTGTCAGCCCTGGTATTAGACCAGTCTAATATAGATACCTCAAGCTACTCTAACAGAGAAAGAAAGAATTATAGAATTTTATGTCGGACAGGAATGAGACAGAGGTAGAACAACGAATAATAACAACATTGAAAAGAGCAAGCAGTCGATAGACAACAGTGACTTCGCAATTAGTCATATATTTTAACCACTGACATAACAACTGTAAATCATGAAGTAGCGACAGACAATAAATGAGAGAAAGGAAAATGCCAGTATCATTATGTAATAATAGCCCCTTCAGTCATAACTGACTATGGGAATGCGCCCCTGAGGTGACAGCCCTCAGCTGCTTATTTTCCTGGTGCTCCTTTCGACGTTTTCTCCTCACCTCTGCTTCTTGTGTGAGCCTCTCTTCGCCCATACTATCATTATGTACAGCAGCCATTATTGTAGAAAGGTGCCACCAAGTGAAGGTTGGCCACCCAGTGTTGGAGTGAATTGACTTTTTATGTAAATAAAGCTTGATTTGGTTCAGCCGATGTTAGTGTGATGTCTATACATCTGAATGTAACAGCATCATCATCCTATGTGTTTGTCAGCACTGTGGAGAATCATTAAGTGGTTAAATTAACCATACGTGATCTAACTGACTGTCTACTGTCAGGTAGTGAAACGAACAATATGATAATACAACACTCTCTCTCAAATATTTGCACATCCGCTGGTACGGCCACAGTAGGATCCGCCCCGGGTAACAAATACTTAAAGTACGCCTCTGCCCGGCATTCCTTGTTCTGGAATCACACAGGAAAGATGAAGAGAACTGGAGTCAGACATGAAAGACAGGAAGACTTGGTCTATGTTTGTTGGTCTATGTTTGTTGGTCTATGTTTGTTGGTCTATGTTTGTCGGTCTATGTTTGTCGGTCTATGTTTGTCGGTCTATGTTTGTCGGTCTATGTTTGTCGGTCTATGTTTGTCGGTCTATGTTTGTCGGTCTATGTTTGTCGGTCTATGTTTGTCGGTCTACGTTCCTTGGGGAGCTGAAAGTTGATGATTTTTTTTTTTCGTACGCCCGCTAATACTCGAGGCTAAATCTCAGGTTATTATTTATGTCTAACCTGACATTGATTTTTACGTGAGTATCCCTTTATTTCTTGTACAGAGACAGGTGTCCCTCGCCATTCAGGCATATACTCGCCGATTTCGGAGGTACCCATTGCAGCTGGGTCGGCTCAGGAGCCGCCAGTCCCTGGTCGACGACACTCCTTCAAATGTCCTCGCCAGGTCTCGAGTTAATCCAGTCCAAATCCCGGTTGATGAAAAATCCTCAAATGCCGTCGCCCGGGTTTGATCCTGTATCACCCGGTCGCCAGAGCGGTGTTGTAACCACTACGCTAGCGCGGCTCCCAAGTTGATGATGAATATGGATAACTTGATGTCCTTATAACAAGTTATGAGGTTAGAGTTGGTTAGTTGGTATTTTGATTCCTGATCATCTGGGTGATTAGTTAGTTTGGTTTGTTTTTAAGTTTAGTTAATTTTATTATTTAGTGTAAAAGCCGATAGTTCGGTTCCTGTGGCTTTGTTTAGTTGATTCGTTTTGCATGTTTGCGTGGTTGAGTTCTTTGATTAATGTTGTTTTGTCGTTGGTTACTTGTGTAGCTTATAATGGCATAACCCAAACAACGCCGGGTAAAACATTTAGCAGATTGATAAAGCTAGATGCATTGTCAAATATGTTCATGAAAATAGAAATATTTTTATATCACTGCAATTTAATGTAATTTCAACAATTTTCTGAGCAATGATGATGTACAAATCAATAACATACATTATATGTTGCCGTTCAAATAGTTCACTCTTTCAATTGGATTCAAAGTCTGGAAAAACTAATTAATTTTTCAACTGGATGCAACGTCTTGAAAAACTAATTACTTTTTCAACTGGATTCAGCGTCTTGGAAAACAAATTAATTTTTCAGCTGGATTCAGCATCTTCAAGAGAATACTGTTCACATTTTATACTGCATTCAAAGTCCTGGATTTTTCTTTGATAATTGAAATAGAAAAGTGTGCAGCACTTAAATCTGGCAGAATAATCTAATCCGCCATTCACTCTCACATGACCACACTTATTCTCTCTCTCGCTTATTCCTGTCATAAAGTAGGCAGCCCATCTCAGTCTTCTCTCATTGCCTTAGAGTGTCTCCCTCAACTGTGTTGGTCAAGACCATGATGTCAAACCTGCTCCTCTAATGGAAGCGACATTCTTAGAGGACATGTTCAACTGTTTGTGTACGTCTTCCCCATATGGAGATATGTGTATGTGCCTGTGTGTGTGTCTGTTTGTGTATGTCTTCCCCATATGGAGATATGTGTATGTGCCTGTTTGTGTATGTCTTCCCCATAAGGAGATATGTGTATGTGCCTGTGTGTGTGTCTGTTTGTGTATGTCTTCCCCATATGGAGATATGTATATGTGCCTGTATGTGTGTGTCTGTCTGCATGTGTATGCATATAGTTAATAATTTGTTAAACATATGGTATTTCAGTCTGTAGTGGCCGGTTCTCAGTCTGAACAATTATTACTTAATCTTTTCTTGTTACATCTGACTCGGAATGTTCTCTATGTCATTTTTATTTGAAGCTATTTTTTTCAAATTTTTGTTTATGCCCCTTTATATATTGTCCTGTCCTCAGTTTGAACGTTCCTTTCTCCTTCTTTGACAAATCTATTTGCATTTTCATTTCCATAGATCTTGCCGTGGACCGGAAGCTACTGTCTTTTTTCTGTTGAAGCTAAAGCTTGTTTCCATCAGTGCATCTTTCAGGATGTCAAATCCTTTGTTTTTATAGCTCCTACGATCATTTCTTCTGGAAGCAGAAATGATTTTTACAGAAGAATGTTAAAAATACCATGGACAGTCAGTAAACAAGTAGGGAAAGCACTAGAGGCCACAGAAATGTGGTTTTACAGAAGGATATTATAAATACCATGAACAGCTAAAAAAAGTAATGAGTATGTCCTGAAAGAGGTCAATGCACAAAGGAAACTTATTTCACAAGTTAGAAAGAAGCAATCCACTTTTTTTTTTTTTTTTTGGGGGGGGGGTGGGGGGGGGGGGCGACGACAGATGTTATAAGAAGGGGAAGGCTGGAGTATATTGTAACAGGTAAGATTGAAAGAAGAAGAGATAGAGGAAGACAAAGAGAGCAAATACTGGACAGTTTGACATCGTGGCATGGAAGGAAGTCAACAACAGAACTGACAAATTGTACTGGAGACAGGAAGTTGTGGAGAGATATAATCTCCTACGCCACTAGGCATGATACTTGAAGACGAAGATCATTTATGACTGATTTTTTTTTTTTTTTTAAAGTGTTGCCTCGTTTTGGCGAGGCACGTCCCGTTCAACCCAGTCGCTTATATTAGGGCGCATGTCCAAACACTAAAGATCCTTAGGTCTGAGATTTTTTTGTGACTGATAGGGAACCTGTGAGGAATGCAATCTTGGCTTTAGCAATGTCCCCGTTTTACATGATGGTTATTGCAGTAGTTGTTCTACCTCAGCTTTGAAATTGTTTGAAAACTGGCTACCTGAAACATCTTGTTGACAGCATGAATAAAACATGACAAACCTGATGTGGTATAACTGTACAGATAACATTTGTTGCATGACACAACATACAAAATATACATCCTTTGACATGTAAAATATTATTGCATGTTGTGTATTTAAGCTTTTTTTTTGGGGGGGGAAGGGGGGGGGGGCTGTTGGGATATGGAGGCACCTTTAGTGGAAGGGGGGGGGGGGGGGGGGGGGTCCCCTTAATCCACCCCATTATCCCATTAAGCTCATTCTCCACCCACCCCATAATTAGGTATAATACGTTTGAAATGATACTGAGTATATTCTTGAAAATGTGAATAAGCGTCCTACAAAACAAGTTGATTCTGTGACAAATTCTCCAGAATCTCTGAGAAGGCATTACTACAATAGGACTACAGCTCCCACAGGCATGTCATAACAGGCAACTAATATAAGGTTGTGGTGGGGGGTTGACAATCACATCACGTAAAATAAACTCCTACAGAAACAACTGCTGCTAGAGAATATTCATGCCTTGGTTCAGTCTCCCTACAAGGGAGGTAGCTGCAGGGGTGGCTTCATACTCCCTATGGAGCTAAAAGGGAGGTGAACAAGTAACAGCAAGTAGTAAGAAATCATATGTGTATAAGCGCAACACAACAAAAAGTTCTTAGCCACCATACTTGTACTTGGACACAATTAGCAGGACCGAACTGAAGCCACATGTAACACCTTTAAACAAGCGTATTTTATTATGTGTTATTTCTCACAATACTGGACGTTTTGTTCCTTACAGTTACCTCTCTTACAAAGTTACTTCTGGGCTTAAACCATCTACCCCTAATTTAAAAAAAACAAAAGAAAATATCCAAGTTAAGATTAGCAAACCTCTGTTCTGAATAAGCAGCCAGAAAGTGCATCAAATAATATTGTATAACACTGATGGAAATGTAAAAATATAAACGTCAGTTTGGACACAGTAAAACAAACTGATAACATGCCACGATTATTTATTCCAGAAAAGGCAAAATACACAAAGATATTCTCAGTCAGTCGGTACTAGGAAAACATTACTCTCTGAACCCCTAGCATCTTCATATCATATTTTTTCTGCTCGACTCCGGAATATAATCGTCGATTTTAATGCCCAGAGTCTCAAAATCTAAATCAAGCATTTCGTCCTCCGGCTGGTCGCTGTACAAATGTCTCATGGCGTTGTTTGTAGTCTCATCCTCGAACTGGGACTGACCAAACACCTCATCATAGTAGTACTCTTCCTTGCCTTCTTGAGGGTCAGCGGTGTTCTCATAGTCATCAATGGTGGCTATGTCATCAATGGTGGCTATGTCATCAATGGTGAACATGTCATCTGACCGTCCCTCTGGCTTAGGTCTGACACTGTTGTCCATGACTTCGTGTTCTTCTAGAGCTCTCCTGCTGCTGGAGGTAGAAGATCTCCGACCTCGTGTCACAGGTCTGTAACATGGCAGCTTGTACAGTTTGCTGGAACAAACAAAACTACGTATCAGTTTGCTGAATAAACAAAGTACACATCAATTTGCTGGAAAAAAAATTAAAAAATGTGTCAATGTGTTAGGACAAACAGAAATTCTTGTACAGGTCTACATTCTATAACATGGCTGCTTGTATGGTGTGTTAGAAATACTTGTCACTGTGTTAGAACAAACAGAATTACAAGTCATTGTGATAGAACAAACATAAAATACAAGTCAGTGTGAGGGAACAAACATAAATACATGTTAGTGTGCTGGAACAAACAGAAAAACATATCAGTGTGATAGAACAAACACAAAAAATATCAGTGTGATAGAACAACAGAACTCCGCCTATGCCGGTCCCAAGCCCGGATGAAAAAGGAGGAGGGCGGCCTGCATGGAGGCCGTAAGGAGGCAGCCCCTCCACCATGCAAAGGCACAACAGGCCAATCACCTGTTTGTCTTAAACTATGATTACAAGCAATATAAGAGAGAAAACCGGACTGATTCTAAAGGCGACAAACTGGAACGGACTACGACTTATGGAACATGGAACACAAGAAGTATAAATGGGAAAGAAGAGGAGCTGATGGAAGAGATGAGGAAAGCAAAACTAGAAATCCTGGCTATTACCGAAACAAAGAAAAAGGGACAAGGAGTCATGGATCTCGATGGCAACACTCTGCTATACAGCGGTGTACCCACATCTGAAAGAGCTAAAGGGGGCGTGGGTTGCATTGTGGCCAAAAACCAGAAAGATAGTATCAAGGGATGGAACTTTGTCTCGGAGCGCATTGTGGTTGTAAAACTAAAGGAAGGAGAGACCATGGTCGGCCTGGTCATAGTGTATGGGCCAAATGAGGATGAGAGAGCAGAGGTCAAGGAAGAATTCTTCGAGCTGCTTCAAAGGACAGTGGATGACTGCCTAGATGAAATTATCATGCTCGGAGATTTCAATGCCAGAGTTGGAAATGACCATGCTAGATGGCGTGGAGTTATCGGAAGATATGGAGAAGATACTCTCAATGACAATGGAAAGCGACTCCTCAGATTCTGCAGTGAGCAGAATCTGATCATTACCAACACAAAGTTCCCCCATAAGCGCATACATGCATACACTAGGTGTGAACCAACAAAGAATGAGAAGTCAGTGATCGACTATGCCATTGTTAGAAGGAGCTCATTCAAATATGTCCGGGATGCTAGAGTCTGGAGGGGGGCCAGAGATTGGAAGTGATCACTACCTGCTTACAATTAAAAGAACAACTGAAAGAGTTGCTCAGCCTAGGAACTGCCAGCACCACGCAAGAAACCAAGTAAACGAACGGAAGAAATGAGCATTAAGACCTACAAGCTGAAAGATCCAGAAATTAAGACCAGATATCAGGGGCTTATTGCTACAGCGGTGAGAAACACAGAAGAACAACCTGATGACTTGGAAACCCTGTGGCTTAAATTCAAGGACATCATAAAGACAGCTGCTGCAGAAGCATGTGGTGAAGTCCGACTTGGGAACAAGAGAAAGAGGACACCTTGGTGGACAGAAGAAGTCAAAGAGGAAATAAGAGAGAAGAAAATGGCATGAAAACAATACTTAGGAGCTAAAAACACAGCAGGACAAATGGAGAAATATAGAGAATATGTGATACTCAGAACAGAAGCAAAGAACAAGGTGCTAGCAGCAAAACAGAAGTCCTGGGAAGAATTTGGAGAAAAGCTAGAAAAGGATGCGCAAGAAAACCAGAAATTGTTCTATAAGACCCTAAAGAACATGAGGAAGGAAAAACAATGCCCTCTTAAATTTATAAAGGACAAGCAAGGCAAATTGCTTACTGCCCCGAAGGAAGTAATGGAAAGATGGAAAGAATATTTCTCAGAACTCCTTGATGGTGAGCAAGGTAGAGCATCAGAAATGATAAACCACTAGCACAGAAGAGGATACAAATGGTGATGAAGATGACATAAAGATGGAAGAACTGAAGGCAGCACTGGAGAAAATCAAGATGGGCAAAGCAGCAGGGCATGATGGTATAACACCAGAAATGGTTAAGTACATGGGAGCATCAGGCGACCTATTACTCCTAAGGGTCCTACAAGCAGCATGGTGCAACAAGGCCATACCAAAGGATTGGGAGATTGCCATCATAACACCGATTTTCAAAAAGGGTGACAATCGACAATGTGGAAACCACAGAGGCATATCCCTTCTCAGTGTCCCTGGTAAAATCTACTCTAGAATCCTAGAGCAGAGACTCCGATGCCTAGCTGAGCCACAATTGGATGAAGCCCAGTGCGGATTCCGAGCAAACCGAAGTACTCAAGACCTAATCTTCACACTCAGGCAGCTGAGTGAAAAGGCCCTTGAGTACAAGAGTGAGATCCATCTTTGTTTCATAGATCTGGAAAAGGCGTTTGACAGGGTCCCCTGGAGCAAACTTTGGGACTGTTTGGCAAGGAAGAACATTCCAGCACCTCTGATTCATGCTATACAGAGCTTCTACAAGTCTTGCAGAAATTATGTGAGGACAGGAAACTATAAGTCAGAAGAGTTCAGGACCACCACTGGTGTAAGACAAGGCGATATCCTGTCACCTTATCTTTTCATACTTCTCATGGACGATGTCATCAAGGCATGTAAGGAGAGAACAAGAAAGTATTCAGTGGGGTACTGGAAGATGAGACAGGTCTGCATTTCAGAGCTAGCATTTGCTGATGATGTTGTCCTGATTGCTAAATCAGAGACACATCTCCAATCCAACCTGCAAGTCTGGAAGGAAGAGCTGGAGAAGAGAGGGATGGTCATAAGCAGCTCTAAAACAAAATCCATGGTGATATCACGAGAAGAAAGAAAACATCAGATTAAGTTGGGAGAACAGGTCCTGGAGCAGGTCGACCACTTTAAATATCTCGGAGCTATTATAGACCGAAAGGGAGGCATCAAAGAAGAGTTGGCCACTCGAAAAGCAGCGTCTGGGAGACTTTATCAGGCCATAAATCGAGGATTCCTCAGCAAGAAAGAGGTTGGTAAGAAAACGAAGATGGCTGTATACCACTCCACCTATGTCCCAGTCTTGACATATGGATGCGAGTCGTGGGCAATGACTACAACCCACAAAAGCCAGATCCAAACCTCAGAAATGAGGTATCTGAGGAAGGTGGTTGAAGTAACAAGAAGAGACATGGTCCGCAACCAGACGATACGTCAAGGCCTAAAATCCCACCCGCTGCAGACCCAAATAGAACAGTCCCAACTAAGATGGTTTGGCCATGTCTGCAGAATGGGAGAAGATCGGCTACCACGACAAGCATGGGAAACAAAGAGCCAGGGATCCAGACCTCCAGGACGACCCAGAGTCCGCTGGGAGGACAACATTAGACAATCTTTGAAGGACCGAGGACTAGAATGGAACCAGGCCAAGAAGAAGACAGCTGATAGAATAGTCTGGCGCTCTCTCTTCCAAACCTCTACACCTCACGGTAGAAGAGGAACGACTAAGTAAGTAAGTAAGTAGAACAACAGAAATACAAGTCATTGTGATAGGACAAATAGAATTACAAATCAGTGTGACAGAACAAACAGAAATACATGATAGTTTGTTAGGACAAAAAGAAATGTTTACCACTGTGTTATGATAAACATAAATACAAGTAAGTGTGTTAGAACAAACAGAAATGTTTATCATTGTGTTATGATAAACATAAATACAAGTAAGTGGGTTAGAACAAACAGAAAAACGTGTCAGTGTGTTAGGACACACAGATATGATTGTCATTTTGCTAGCACTAAGTGAAAAACATGGATCAATTTGTGGAAATCGATTATAATACGTGAAAAATATGTAAACTTTCTGCACCTAATACAAATTGTAACAATCGCTGACACTACATGACAGTTTTAATGGTTGGTATATTCTACACAGCTCTGCGTAGGTGCTCGGGGGGTGGGGGGGCTATGAGAAGATAAAGCTAGAATAGGACTACTATTCCCTGAGGCATGCCATAAGCGGCTCCTAATATGAGGTTGTGAATGGGGCTGGCTGTTTGTTTGATCATGTAAACAAAAGTTGCTACAGAAACCACTACAAGAGCACATTAAAGGTTGGTGCAGGCTTCCTGCAGGGACCAGGTGCAGTGATGACTACATGTTCCACAGGTAGCAATAAACTAAATTTGAATGTTCTATACAGACTTTCAGCCAGTCACTCTAAACTGAATGTTCTATACAGACTTTCAGCCAGTCACTCTAAACTGAATGTTCTATACAGACTTTCAGCCATTCACTCTAAACTGTATGTTCTATACAGACTTTCAGCCAGTCACTCTAAACTGAATGTTCTATACAGACTTTCAGCCAGTCACTCTAAACTGTATGTTCTATACAGACTTTCAGCCAGTCACTCTAAACTGAATGTTCTATACAGACTTTCAGCCAGTCACTCTAAACTGAATGTTCTATACAGGCTTTCAGCCAGTCACTCTAAACTGAATGTTACCGTAACGAAGGAGTGACACGAATATTACCGTAACGAAGGAGTGACACGAATATTACCGTAACGAAGGAGTGACACGAATATTACCGTAACGAAGGAGTGACACGAATATTACCGTAACGAAGGAGTGACACAAATATTACCGTAACGAAGGAGTGACACGAATATTACCGTAACGAAGGAGTGACACAAATATTACCGTAACGAAGGAGTGACACGAATATTACCGTAACGAAGGAGTGACACGAATATTACCGTAACGAAGGAGTGACATATCATAGGAGTGACCAAGTAAAGTTTTAACCTCCGGATGAAATTCATGATGTGTTCATTGCTCTGTCAAACAGCGCTCTAAATGAAGTTGAACTAGTGTATAAGTATTTTGGAGAAACTTACGTGTTGGGAAGACCGATTACCGCACGTGGAGAAGGAAGATCACCACGATATCAATGGCGTCATTCACAATGATTTCCCTCCACTATGTGGAGTATCCATCATCATCAAGACCACAACCTTCCAAGAACAAACAACAACTTGGAGGCTTGGCTCAGGCGCTTGGAAATGGTAGTTGAAAGTTACCACTTGGGCGTGTATTCAGTGATAAAGGAGTTCGTAAAAGAAGACCACAACACAGATCAAGAGGTGACGCGGCTGATTGCAGGGGAAAATCCAACAAAGATGAAGAAAGAGTAAATCCAGAGGGAAGAGAGGCTTGCAAATGTTGTCAGGAGGCATGACACCGTCCCGCTCGACGAATACCTCCGGGGAATTGTGTGCACTTTGCATTTCAGTTCAAGCAACGTAAACGGTTTGTGAGTTGGGAGATTATGTCAATGATAGAGAATAATAATAAGGGTTTGGGAGATAATAATAAACGTTTTTAACTGTCACTCATTTGAATTGTGACTTCTTTGAAATATTTTTAATAATTTCTTTAGGTGTCACTCCTTTGATACGGTATTTATTTCACTTCTTTCTAATGTCACACCTTCGTTATGTCACTCCTTTGAACAGAACCGCAGTCAACTGGTTGACAATTTAATCCACTGGTCATTCGTACAGTCAACCAATAATTAAAACCACTAATTAGACAATAAAACAGGAAATATAAACATAATAAGCCAATGATTGTTACCCTTTCTTCTTCAGGCAGAAATAGGTCAAAACCAGGAATGACGTCACGGCGATAATCACAATGATGACAGCAATCACCGCCCCCTCTGCTCCTGTAGATTAGAATATATGTCAGTTATTGAGGCAGCATACAAGCATTAGCGAGAACAAGTCAAAACATGTGAGAGAAAAAACAAACGTTCCGCGGAACATGACAGCATCTTAAAGGACATAAAAGTGTCTGTGAAAATATGACGGCATTTTTGAAAGAATGTACAAACTTGTCAAGGAGCATCAATGCATCTCAAAGGAGACAGATAAATATATTAAAAATTAAATCGGTATTGAATCAGTTTTACAAATTAACGGTACAAAGAAAACACTGGACGTTTCGGGTATCACTCTTCGTTAGCTACATTTACAAACAGGCAACAAGGACAAGAAATAAAGACAGGTTAAAGAAAAATACTATAGACAATACAAATACATAACAGGTTGAGAAACACAGATCAGAAAGGCAACAACAAATATATACTGAAGCACATTAAAAACGCACCACTATTATATATAATGAGCCGAGAAGCTGGGAAAAAAAGTGTGGGAATGGATTTTCCCCGTGTTTGTCATAAGGTAGAGAGCCCAACAGCTATGACCCTGACAATGTGTACGCGTTGTGGCAGTATACTCGGTATAAAAAGGCCGTTGAGACAAAACACCCAGTACATGTGCTTGAAATGCCACGACTATCTGAAAACGACCGCCAACGAGCCATTGGTATGTTGGAGACCGGAATGAGCTCGAGGGCCATTGCCAGAAGGATGAATTGCCACCACAGCACTATTGTACGTCTCAATGAACGTTACAGAACCACTGGCAGTGCCCGGGATAGACCTCGGAGTGGCCAACCATGAGTTACTACCCCTGCGCAAGATCGTCATATTGTGCTGAGTCACCTAAGGAATCGTTCTCTCCCGGCAAGTCAAACAGCAAGAGCAATAGTGGGTAAACGTGGGCAAGTCTCTCGAATGACAGTCATACGACGACTCAGAGATACAGGCCTTACTGCAAGACGACCTTATGTTGGGCCAAACTTGACTCACAGACATCGTCAGCAGCGCCTGCAATGGGCAGAGCAACATGTCAGATGGACTAGACTGCAGTGGAATGTTGTCCTATTCGCAGACGAGAGCAGATTCAACATATCCTTTGCTGATGGACGTATGCGGATTTGGTGACGGTGTGGACAGCGCTTTGCAGATTGCTGTGTTCGTCAGCACAACCGATTTGGAGGTGGCAGTATTCACATTTGGGGAGGATTCAGTTGTCACCATCGCTTGCCTCTTCACGTCTTCCGTGGAAATGTTAATGCAGTGACATATCGAGATGAGGTTCTGGATGCATTGGTTGCTACTGCGTTCACAAATTATCCAGACTTGCAGCTTCTCCAGCAGGATAACGCACGTGCGCACACCGCATGCATTACGTAGCAATATCTACAGCAGCAGAACATTGTGACGATTGATTGGCCTGCCCTATCACCAGACATGTCCCCTATAGAACATCTGTGGGACGAGCTTGGACGCAGAGTCTACAGGCAAGGTTCTCCAGCTAATCTGCAACAGCTCGAAGCTGCTGTTACACGTGAATGGGACTTGATTCCCCGGAATTTCCTTCAGAGACTTGTGCGTTCCATGCGGAGCCGCTGCCAAGCTTGTTTGCAAGCACACGGTGGACATACCAGATACTGAGGATAGTGTGAATGAATTTTTTTATTGGTTGCATTTTTGGTTTTCTCCCTTGCCTGCACAGAATGCAATGAATTTCATAACAATCAAATGTACAAATTAATGACCAGCATGGATTCATAGGAAAATGAATAAAGATTCCAAATGTGTAAACTTGTAAACACTTATATTTACATTTCACACTCTGTTCCTGGATTATACAGGTGGTGCGTTTTTTAATGTGCTTCAGTATATATTTATTTATCAAAGGAGAGACACGTGTTTATGAGAACATAATAGCATCTTAAAGCAGACAGGCGTGTTTGAGAGAACTTGACAGCATCTCAAAGGAGACAGGTGAGTTTGAGAGAACATGACAGCATCTAAGGAGACAGGTGTGTTTGAGAGAACATGACAGTGTCACAAGATGTATTTTTGGGTGACCTCTTTCCGATCTTTCACTACGGCAGTAATCAGTTACATTTTTGTACTGATTTTCTTGCGATTTTTTCCCGAGTCGCACCCTCTTTCTTTCTCTGCACTGGAGCAGATATTTTGTATCTACATTCTTTCACTCCTATCAGGGATAAGTCATCATGTCTGTTTCTTACCCGTCCCTTCCCTAAAGCTTTGACAGGCGCGGCAGAGATAACATTAACGACACCATGTTGGTTAATCGCGAGTGAAGTCGACATTAGACTACAGATTAAACACTAGAATCGCTCAGCGTATTTGTTCAACTGCTGATAAGGCCAGACAGTGCTCGCCGCCAAGCTGGTGATACGGGAAGACACATTTCGGACAGACAAGGATGACAAGATTACTTTAGATAGTAATAATTTGTTACATCTGAAACACATTTCTGAGAGAGTTTACCGATGTGTTTGTGAGTTAGTACACGAGGCATCGGAGGTTTGATTGCTATATACGGAAGACGTGACCTCTACATTATGTTCAGTTTTTCCATGTCAGGGATATTTTGAAATTCCCCCCCCCCCCCAACCTTTTTGTTAGAAACGATTGGCGCTTTCTTAGCTTCGTCACAAACAGACGCGGGGGCAGGACAGTGAATATAACCTGACACGTTTCAGTCTTAAGATACTGTGAAGATCGCTTGCCAAGACGACACAACCAGATATGGGGACATTTTGAACATAATGTAGAGGTAAAGTCTTCCGTATTTGGTATGAAACTATCCGATCCCTGGCAGCCGAACTCACCAACACATTTGTAAAGTCATACGACAATGTGTTTCAGATGTAACAAATTATTACTATCTAAAGTAATCTTGTCATAAGTCGGACAGGAAGCGGGTATGTCTGTAATCTGCGATTAATCTTAGCAAAGCTTTGCCGCGCCCTTGCAAATATTATAGGGAAAGAACGAGTAGCAACAGACGTGATGACTTGAGAGGGGTGTAAGAGGGAAAATACAAAATATCTGCTACAGTGGACAGAGAAAGAAAAGGGTGTGACTCGGAAAAAATCGCAAGATAAAATCAGAACAAAATTGTAACTGATTACTGCCTTAGTGAAAGAGAGATCGGAAAGATGTCGCCCCAAAGCGCATCTTGTGACAGAGAGAATAAACTAATGTTCGTGAGAACATGTCGACCCATGAGAGAACAAACTAATGTTTGTGAGAGCTTGTCGACCCATGAGAGAACAAACTAATGTTTGTGAGAGCTTGTCACCCCATGAGAGAATATACTAATGTTTGTGAGAACATGTCAACCCACGAGAGAACATACAAATGTTTGTGAGAAACTTTCAACCCATGAAAGAACAAACAAATGTTTGTGAGAGCATGTCAATCCATGAGAGAACAAACAAATGTTCGTTAGAACATATCAACCCATGAGAGAACATACAAACGCTTGTGAGAACATGTCATCCCATGAGAGAACAAACACATGTTCGTTAGAACATGTCAACCCATGAGAGAACAAACAAATGTTCGTTAGAACATGTCAACCAATAAGAGAACAAACTAATGTTTGCGAGAACATGTCAACCCATGAGATAACAAACAAATGTTCGTTAGAACATGTCAACCAATAAGAGAACAAACTAATGTTTGTGAGAACATGTGAACCCATGGGAGAACAAACAAATGTTTGTGAGAATATGTTAACACATGAGAGAACAAACAAATGTACATTAGAACATGTCAACACATAAGAGAACAAACAAATGTTCGTTAGAACATGTCAACCCATGAGAGAACAAACAAAAGTTCGTGAGAACATGTCAACCCATGAGAGAATAAACAAATGTTCGTTAGAACATGTCAACCCATGAGAGAACAAACTAATGTTTGTGAGAACATGTCAACCTATGACAGAACAAACTAATGTTCTTGAGAACATGTCAACCTATGAGAGAGTATACTAATGTTTGTGAGAACATATCAACCATGAGAGAACATACTAGTTTTTGTGATAACCTTTCAACCCATGAGAGAACATACTAATGTTTGTGAGAACCTGTCAACCCATGAGAGACCATACCAATGTTTGTGTGAACCTTTCAACCCATGAGAGAACAAACAAATGTTTATTAGAACCTGTCAACCCATGAGAGAAAAAACTAATGTTTGTGAGAACATGCCAACCCATGAGAGATGTGACAGAATGAGGCGACCCTCTGGATATCTGTTTCACTACGGCTGTATCAGTTACATTTTTGTACTGATTTTTATTGCATCCTTTCAATTGTCGCACTTTCTTTCTTTCTCTGCTATGTGTAGCAGATATTTGGTATTTCATCCTTACACTCCTCTCAGGGATAAGTTATTACGTCTGTTTGATTCCCGTCCCTTCGCTATGCTTTGCAAGGAGCGGCAGTAATAATATTAACGACAGGCAGGTTGATAAAATTCCTTTGTACCAAATCTTGGCCTCGACAGATTAGCCCCACGAAAATGCCAGCGTATTTGCTAATCGCTGATAACGGCCAGAGTACGGACAGATAACGAGATTGCCCGTCTGCGAATAGATTACTTTCTGATAAAGTAATAATTTGTTACATCTGAAACACAGTTTACAGATGTGTCTGTGAGTTCGTCTGCCTGGCAATCGGATGTTTTCATACCATATATGTAAGAGATGACCTCTACATCACGCGCAAAATTTTCCCATGTTGGAAATATTTTAAATTCCCCCACGGGACATGTATGTTTGAAAACGACTGACGTTTTACTTAGTAGCATAACAAACAGATGCGGGAGTAGGACAGGCATTTAACCTGACCACTTTCGCAGTCTTTTTCACTGTGAAAACTTACTGTGAAGATTGCTTGCCACGACAACACCAGACCTTGCCAGAGTTAGAATTCAGAATTCCTTTTATCAGGCCGGACCTTTTCTTGGAGAATCTTGAAGGACTTACAAAAACAGCCTAGGAAATCTTTATAATTTTAATAAGGAAACCAGACGGAGGAAACTGAAAACACACGAAGTCAGAGAGGGAATTATCTTATTAAAGAAACCCCTTATTATTTCACCCGTCATAAGAGGAATTATAGATTTCCAGGCCAAATGTTTCACCCATCATAAGAGGAATTATAGATTTCCAGGCCAAGTGTTTCACTCGTCATAAGAAGAATTATAAATTTCCAGACCAAGTGTTTCACCCGTCATAAGAGGAATTATAGATTTCCAGACCAAGTGTTTCACCCGTCATAAGAGGAGTTATAGATTTCCACACCAAGTGTCTCACCCGTCATAAGAGGAATTATAGATCTCCAGACCAAGTGTTTCACACGTCATAAGAGGAATTGCTCAGACTTAATTAAGTGATTCGAACAGCATCTAACTACATGGCTGTGGGTCCATTCTAAATCTGTGCCAGGAGACGTGTGTATTCCCAAAATTTTGGGTTCGTGGTTTCAAGACATCAGACTTAAGTGCTGAAGATCCTACGCCACTAGTGTGAGAGAAGAGTATCACCACCAACCGCCTACAGTGGACGAATTATGTGGAGAAGTGTACTCATCACCAAATAGAATTGACGGAAACCACAGCTGCAGGACGCATCTGGAGCTAAGTGTTATATAACAGGCTACAGCAAAATTACGGACATTATTCTTATTAACGCCCTACCTAAACCTCAGTGAGGAAAAATTTAATATAACTTTCACCCCCTATAATCCTTATTTTAACTTGTTGAACTAATTGACTATTAAATTTGTTGTATGTTATTTTAAACTAAACAATAATAGTTGATTCAGTTTATTTGTACGAAGGCACGCGTATGAGCCAATTTTTCTTGATATATATATATATATATATATATATATATATATATATATATATATATATATATATATATATAGAGAGAGAGAGAGAGAGAGAGAGAGAGAGAGAGAGAGAGAGAGAGCCATTACTTATAAGAGGGCATTCGTTGGATTATTCCAACTGGGGTTTGACGGGCCAGAATCATAGCATAAACCATTCACAAAAGGCGACGGACCAGATAATAAGCTAACAAATTTGTTCAGCCCTTAAGCAGCGTTTTGTTCTTGAC
Source organism: Oreohelix idahoensis (assembly GCA_024509875.1). NCBI lineage: Eukaryota > Metazoa > Mollusca > Gastropoda > Stylommatophora > Oreohelicidae > Oreohelix > Oreohelix idahoensis. The sequence continues at coordinate 194,646 of JAMPIV010004968.1, forward strand.
TTCTGGGAATATCTTGTGAAGGCTCCCCTAAGGTATAAAAGTCATTCCTCTTCTATCTACATCTTTCATTCATTCATTCATAACCCTCCACTCCCAAAGGAGCATAGGCCTTCAACAAACACATGCCAAGTCCTCCTGTCCTGTGCCATCATCTCAAGTTCTTTCCATGTTCTCCTCATCATTTTCACCTCTGTTTCCAACTCTCTTCTCCATGTACTTCTTGGTCTTCCTCTGCCTCTCTTGCCCTGGGGGTTCCAGAACAAGGACTGCCTTGTAATGCTATCAACAGGTTTCCTCAGTGTGTGTCCTATCCATCGCCATCGTCTTCTTCTCATTTCTTGTTCCACTGGCACTTGTCTAGTTCTTGTCATCAGTTCCACGTTGGTAACCTTGTCATACCATTTAATCCCTCTATTCTACGCAAGCACCCATTTATGAAAGTCTGTAGCTTTTTGGTTGTTGTCTTTGTTGTTCTCCATGTCTCTGAGCCATACAATAGGACTGACTTCACATTTGAGTTGAAGATTCTTATTTTCGTGTTGGACTTGATTTCTCTTGATCTCCATATATTTCCCAATGCAATGAAAACTCCTCTTGCCTTTTGTATTCTTATTTTGATATCGCTGTCTGTCCCTCCAACTTTGTCTATATTACTGCCAAGATATGTGTATGATTCTACATCTTGTATTGGTGTTTCTTCAAGTTCAACCCTGTTATCATTACCTGCATTTATTCGCATTATTTTTGTCTTTTCCCTGTGTATTTTCAGACCCAAATGCTGTGACCTCTCATCGAGTGTTTTCAATTTGTCCTGCATCTGATTACGGCTATGGGACAGAAGAGCCAAGTCATCAGCAAAATCCAGATCATCCAACTGCTTAGTCAGAGTCCACTGGATTACATTTCTGTTGTGTGTTGCCGATGATCTCATAACCCAATCTATTGCCAGCAAGAAAAGAAATGGAGACAAGAGGCATCCCTGTCGCACTCCTGTTCTTATCCCAAACGGTTCTGTAAGCTGTCCTTCGTGAAGAACTCTGCATGTCATGTCTTCATATGTTTTCTTATCTACATCTTTGCCAAGAGTAATCTTGCGCGAAGATAGATACCTTGGACGACCTACTTTTAGATACGCTTGCGTGGTGACCATTAGTGGAACACAACTGCAAAGCAAGGGGAGGCAATCCCGTGACAGGGGCACATAAGTATGTGTCGGGAAACTCAATACTCAGAAGAGCGTTTTGTTTCTATTCTTTGTCATAGTTATTGGTGGTACCAGCAGAAAGTACTATCTCTGGAACAAGAAGGGAACAGTGGCCTAAGCTTGAGGATGAGGGACCAACTTTGTAGACTCTCCTTGACATTTCTGGGAAACGAGCTACACCCAAAAACCTCGACCAGCGACGAGCGTGAGCAGTGTAAACAGAACCCATCAGCGGGAGCAGAAACTACTATTGGCAGCTAAGTGCAAAATATACGCTGCCAAAGTGAACTTTTTTCCATCGACTCTACTATAAATACCTGATGAAACTTTTCTTCTAAACTATTCAATTATTTTCCAACTGTTAAAACTTAAGTGATTGTTAAATTTTGTTATTTGTAATTTTACAAATTTAACTTCGATTTTATCCTTTTAAATGTACTGCATGGTTGTCTCAGTCAATTTACCACACACACTCTAAACAGGGTTATACCAGAATAATAAGAATTCCACTGAATAAATCAGAGGTGGGGGTTTAACGAGCTAAAATTAACCATTGCTTAATTCTTCACAAAAGTGATCGACAGTTTCTAGAATTAACTTGCTCAGCCAAAGCAGCGAACACATGGGAGAACAAACAAATGTTCGTTAGAACATGTCAACACATGAGAGAACACAATAATGTTTGTGAGAAGATATCAACCGTGAGAGAACAAACTTATGTTTGTGGGAGCATATAAACCCATGAGAGAACAAACTAATGTTCGTGAGAATATGCCAACCTATGAGAGAGTATACTAATGTTTGTGAAAACCTGTCAACCCATGAGAGAACATACTAATGTTTGTGAGAACCAGTCAACCCATGAGAGAACAAACAAATGTTTGTTAGAACATGTCAACCCATGAGAGAAACTAATGTTTGTGAGAACATTTCAACCCATGAGAGAATAAACAAATGTTCATTAGAACATGTCAACACATAAGAGACAGAACAAATGTTCCTTAGAACATGTCAACATATGAGAGAACAAACTAATGTTTGTGAGAACATGTCAACCCATGAGATAACAAACTAATGTTCGTGAGAACATGCCAAACTATGAGAGAGTATACTAATGTTTGTGAAAACATGTCAACCTATGAGAGAACATACTAATGTTTGTGAGAACATTTCAACCCATAGGAGAACTTACTATGTTTGTGAGAAGCTGTCAACCAATGAGAGAACATATTTATGTTTGTGAAAACCCGTCAACCCATGAAAGAGCGTACTAATGTTTGTGATAACCTGTCAACCCATGAGAGAACATACTAATGTTTGTGAGAACCTGTCAACCCATGAGAGAACAAACAAGTGTTTGTTAGGACATGTCAACCCATGAGAAAACATACTAATGTTTGTGAGAAAATGTCAACCCATGAGAGAACAAACAAATGTTTGTTAGATTATGTCAACCCATGAGAAAACAAACTAATGTTTGTGAGAACATGTCAACCCATGGGAGAACAAACTAGTGGTCGTGAGAACATGTCAACCCATGAAAGAACAAACTAATGTTTGTTAGAACATGTCAACCCACGGGAGACCATCTAATGTTTGTGAGAACATGTGAACCCATGAGAAAACAAACAAATGTTCGTTTGAACATGTCAACAAATGGAAGAACAAACAAATGTTCGTTAGAACATGTGAACATATGGGAGAACAAACAAATGTTCGTTAGAACATGTCAACACATGAGAGAACACAATAATGTTTGTGAGAAGATATCAACCGTGAGAGAACAAACTAATGTTTGTGAGAACATGTCAACCCATGAGAGAACAAACTAACGTTCGTTAGAACATGTCAACCATGTGAGAACATATTAATGTTTGTGAGAACATGTCAATCCATGAGAGAACATAATAATGTTTGTGAGAACATGTCAACTTATGAGAGAACAAACAAATGTTCGTTAGAACATGTCAACCCTTGAGAGAACAAACTAATGTTTATGAGAACATATCAAACCATGAGAGAACAAAGTAATGTTTGTGAGAACATATCAAACCATGAGAAAACAAAGTTGTGTTCGTGAAAACATACGCATATTTCACAGCTTACACAGATGACTGAGACACACGTGTTGTCTCAGGAAACAAAATTTAAACAAACTTGTCAACATTTGAGAACACTTAGAAATGTTTGAGAGATCATATATATAGGGGTCATCCACGGACATTTAACCAGTGTTTAATAGATGCCAGATTTAGGAGACGACCCACAGGAATATGGATCGAGCGATTGACAAGCATCTTAATGAAATACAACATGACGGCACCTCAGGTCTCAGTACGCCTCATGGATCTGTTTGAGTCTGCTTTTATACTCCACGAGGAAGCATGCGCTAGAACACTTCGTGAGCTTTGCAGTGGTGTTTATGTAGCAAGTTGCGTTACATGATGAGTTGTCAGAGAGGACGACATTCATGATGGATGAATATTTGATTTAAAACCAACATTTTTATTTGAATATTTGATCAAGACTTGTTTGATTAGTTCAGGATTTTTAGGAGAAGTGTCATAAAGAGGACCGTTTGGCGAAAAAGTGCTTTCGGGCTAAAGTTTTATTGAGAAATGTTTGAAAAGGTCATGTTTGATAAGAAAGTGCTTGTGACATGTTTGATGTCGGAGATGCGTTTTTTTATTCAGAAATGTGTCCTCGGGTAGCAAAGAAAAGTCAGTCTAAGTACATGACAGGATTAAAAAAATATTCCTTCAATCACGTGTTTGTTAATGTATTTCGTTACCCCAAACCTCCTTCCCATCTGCATCCCGGGCGGTCTCGATACTCACAACTGAAGCCTGAGCTTCAGCGATACTCTCAACTGAAGCCTGAACTTCAATGATACTCACCGCTGTCAGAAGACGTTGAAGTGGTCCCGTAACTGGAGTTGGTGGTGTCGTTAAATGATGGCGTGGTCAAGTTCACGGAGCCTGATGGCGACGTCGTGAATGATGTAGTTGATGATGATGGAATCGATGTAGTTGTCTCACTTTTATTGGGGGACGAGGACGGATCTGATACCTGGGGGCTGGATTCCATGTCACTTCCGCTATTTCGAGGTTTGAGCTTCAAAGGCGAGGTCTCAGACTGGAATAATAATTTGTTTGACATCGCCTGATAAATGACTCTCTCCCTCTCTCTCTCTAGTAACACGTGTTACTGGTCAGCATGAAGGGCCAATGTTTATTTGCCGAACACGTGTATGGTCACTGTTGTACTGTCAATTGCTTATGGCCTTCGGTTAGGAAATCTCGACCACACAGCCTGCAAGATGAAAATGTCATGCATAAAGTTAAGTGACGAAAGTAGGAGGACATTGATATAGTTATGTGATGTGGTTGGAGGACATTAATGCAGTTATGTGAAGGTGGTAGGAGGTCATGGATATAGTTATGTGAAAGTGGCAGGAGGACATTGATGTTGTTATGTGAAGGTGGTAGGAGGACATGGATGTAGTTATGTGAAGGTGGTAGGAGGACATGGATGTAGTTATGTGAAGGTGGTAGGAAAACATGGAAGTAGTTATGTGAAGGTGGTAGGAGGTCATGGATGTAGTTATGTGAAGGTGGTAGGAAAACATGGAAGTAGTTATGTGAAGGTGGTAGGAGGTCATGGATGTAGTTATGTGAAAATGGTAGGACATGGATGTAGTTAAGTGAAGGTGGTAGGAGGACTGTCACAGAATGGATTGGGGCGACCCCTTTTTCTTCTTAATCTCTGTTTCACTACGGCAGTAATGAGTTACAGTTGCGGTAGTGATGTTATTATGCGCTTTCTATTTGTCACACTTTCTTTCTTTCATTCTCTGCTAAGTAGAAGTTATTTGATTTGGTCAGATATTTGTAAGCTGCTTAATCACTGATAAGGCACGGGTGCGTCTCCGCCAAGGTTGTAAAGAGACGGATTTTGTGTGTGCTCAAGCAACAGACAAGACATTACTTTAGCGAAAGTAATAATTTGTTACATCTTACACACATTGTCGTGTGAGGTTAACGACATGTTTGTGAGTTCGCCTACCGGCAATCGGATGTTTACAGCCCATTCTCAGGAAAGTAATGTTTGAAATTTTGCACTAGATGAGTCATGCAAAATATTAAAATCAGATTGGCTGATCATTTGAGCCCCATAACAAACAGAGTGGGGTAAGACAGTGAATATAACCTGACACATTTCAGTGGTTTTTTTCACTGTGAGATTCACGCTTGCCAAAGACACCAGACGTGCCAGTTAGAATTCAGAATTTCCATTTATCAGACCGGACACCTATTATTGGAGTATTCATCTGGACTTACAATTCAGCCCAGGAAATTTCTATCAATTTTAATGAGGAAAGCCGCTGTCTGAGGAAACTGAAAGAAACACGCGGAGTCGGAAAGGGAATTAAAGTTCAAATTAATGACCCCAAGTACATATGTTATAAGGCAACTGCCAGTGCCTTTAATTCATCTGAGCAATACGTCTGTGAGCCAGGATTGGCGTAAGTTATGATTTTACATTCTATATTTTATTACTAAAATGTGAAATAACATATATATATATATATATATATATATATATATATATATATATATATATATATATATATATATATATATATATATATATATATATATATTACCATGTGAATTTTAATATGTGAAAATCGCTAGTGGATGTCCCAGTCATTTGAGGCTGGCAACCTCAGCGTATAGAATGATGATTCATGAACCACCACTGCCAAGGGCTGGTGATTGCTTTATTGCTAGTTTCGTAAAGAGAACTAAAAGCATAAAGTAGTCCCAAGTTCCATACGGAGCAGGGAGGAAAAGATGAAAGAAATGATGTACATTCTAAGTATAATACTTACAGTTTCAAACCAGTGTAAATGTCTATGTGAAAATATTCATTTTAAAATTAATGGAAGTTTCAAACTTTTCAAATCAGTGTAAACATAAATGAAAACATATTCTATCTGTACTATTAACCTTTTCATTTAAATGTAATGTAAAGCTAAGGCTATTCAATTTAAATGTAAAGAAAGCTTTATCCCGGGGGATTAAATTTAATTCTCATCGAGGGTAAATTCTGAGTTAAAGGGGATGGTGGAATGGGAAGATAGGGACCCATAATCATGGGTTGGAAAACGCAATACTCAGGACAGCGTTTCGTTTCTATTCTTTATCAGTTATTGGTCGCAACACCAGAAAGTACTATCTCTGGAACAAGAAGGGAACAGTGGCCTATGCTTTAAGACGAAGGACCAACTTTGCAGACTTTCCATGACATTTCTGGGAAACGAGCTACACCCGACAACCTTGACCAACGACGAGTGTGAGCAGTGTAAAAAGAACCAACCCATCAGAAGGAGCAGAACCGTCACTGGCAGCTAAGTTAATATATGCTGCCACTTGAACTTCTTGAAACAATTTACCGCCTATCACGACCATGTTGATAAATTTTCCTTGATCCATAACTATTCTTCTTCTTCCTCTTCCTCGTTCATCCTGAAAAGGACGTTGGTTGCGTTGTGTCTGTTTACAGAAGAGCTGCGATATCTGCGCCTTTCGGCCGACACATCCGACTTCAGCACGGCATTTTATTCAAATTATTTTCAAACTTATTATTAAATTTTGTTATTTGTAAATTTACAAATTTAATTTCGATTTAATCATTTTAAAGTTACTGCATGTTTGTCTCAGTCAATTTACCACACACCCTCTAAACTGAGCTATACCAGAAGAATAATAATTCCCCTGAGTTAATCAGAGGTGGGGGCTTAAACGAGCTAACATAAACCATTGCTTAATCCTTCACAAAAGTTGTCGGTAGATTCTAGAATTAACGATGGATGTAGTTATGTGAAGGTGATAGGAAGGCATGGATGTAGTTTTGTGAAGGTTGTAGGAGGACATGGAAGTATCCATGTGAAGGTTGTAGGAGGACATGGAAGTATCAATGTGAAGGTGGTAGGAGGTCATGGATGTAGTTATGTGAAAGTGGTAGGAGGACATGGATGTAGTTATGTGAAGATGATAGGAAGGCATGGATGTAGTTATATGAAGGTGGTAGGAGGACATGGATGTAGTTTTGTAAAGGTGGTAGAATGTCAGGGATGTAGTTATGTGAAGGTGACAGGAGGACATGGATGTAGTTATGTGAGGCAGGTTTGAGGTCATGGGTGTAGTTATGTGAAGGAGATAGGAGGACATTGATGTAGTTATGTGAAGGAGATCGGAGGACATTGATGTAGTTATGTAAAGTAGATATTACCCTTGTACATGGGTGCAGTTATGTGAAGGAGATTGGATGACATTGATGTAGTTATGTCAAGGAGATAGGAGGAAGTTGATATAGTTATGTGAAGGAGATATTACATGGGTGTGGTTATGTGAAAGAGGTAGGAGGACATGGATGTCGTTGTGTGAAGGAGGTAGGAGGACATGGATGTCGTTGTGTGAAGGAGGTAGGAGGACATGGATGTAGTTATGTGAAGGAGGTAGGAGGACATGGATGTAGTTATGTGAAGGTGGTAGGAGGACATGGATGTAGTTATGTGAAATAGGTAGGAGGACATATATGTAGTTATGTGAAGGTGGTAGGAGGACATTTGGGACTGTTTGGCAAGGAAGGACATTCCAGTACCTATGATTCATGATATACAGAGCTTTAGGGCCACCACGGGTGTGAGACAGGGTGATATCCTGTCACCTTGTCTTTTCATACTCCTCATGGACGATGTCATCAAGGCATGTAAGGAGAGAACAAGAAAGTATTCAGTGGGGTACTGGGAGATGAGACAGGTCTGTATTTCAGAGCTGGCATTTGCTGATGATGTTGTCCTGATTGCTAAATCAGAGGCACATCTCCAATCCAACCTGCAAGTCTGGAAGGAAGAGCTGGAGAAGAGAGGGATGGTCATAAGCAGCTTTAAAACAAAATCCATGGTGTTATCACGAGACGAAAGAAGACATCAGATTAAGCTGGGAGAACAGGTCCTGGAACAGGTCGACCACTTTAAATACCTCGGAGCTATTATAGACCGAAAGGGAGGCATCATAGAAGAGATGGCCACTCGAAAAGCAGCAATTGGGAGACTTTTTCAGGCCACAAATCGATGATTCCTCAGCAAGAGAGAGGTTGGTAAGAAAACGATGATTTCTGTATACCGCTCCACGTATGTCCCAGTCTTGACGTATGGTGCGAGTCATGGGCAATGACCACAACCCACAAAAGCCAGATCCAAACCTCAGAAATGAGGTATCTGAGGAAGGTGGTTGAAGTAACAAGAAGAGACATGGTCCGCAACCAGACGATACGTCAAGGCCTAAAATCCCACCCCCTGCAGACCCAAATAGAACAGTCCAACTAAGATGGTTTGGCCATGTCTGCAGAATGGGAGAAGATCGTCTACCACGACAAGCATGGGAAACAAAGAGCCAGGGATCCAGACCCCGAGGACGACCCAGAGTCCGCTGGGAGGACAACATTAGACAATCTTTGAAGGACCGAGGACTAGAATGGAACCAGATCAGGAGGAAGACAGCCAATAGGATAGTCTGGCGCTCTCTCTTCCAAACCTCTACACCTCACGGTAGAAGGGGGACGACTAACTAAGTAATTAAGGTAGGAGGGCATGGATGCAGTTATGTGAAGGTTGTAAGAGGACATGGATGTAGTTATGTGAAGGAGGTAAGAGGACAAGGGTGTAGTTATGTGAAGGAGGTAGGAGGACAAGGGTGTAGTTATGTGAAGGAGGTAGGAGGACATGGATGTAATTACGTGAAGAAGGTAGGACATGGATGCAGTTATGTGAAGGAGGTAGGAGGACAAGGATGTAGTTATGTGAAGGAGATAGGAGGACAAGGATGTAGTTATGTGAAGGAGATAGGAGGACAAGGATGTAGTTATGTGAAGGAGATAGGAGGACAAGGATGTAGTTATGTGAAGGAGATAGGAGGACAAGGATGTAGTTATGTGAAGGAGGTAGGACAAGGATGTAGTTATGTGAAAGAGGTAGGACAAGGATGTAGTTATGTGAAAGAGGTAGGACAAGGATGTAGTTATGTGAAGGAGGTAGGAGGACAAGGATGTAGTTATGTGAAGGAGATAGGAGGAAAAGGATGTAGTTATGTGAAGGAGGTAGGAGGATATTGGCACAGTAACATGTTGGAGGATATCATCGCTATCGATTACTTCCTTTGTCGCTTGTATGGGGCATGGGGTTGGCACTGTTTCTGGTCCCCATGCAGGGTGCCTGTACCAAAACATTCTTGTGCTTGTGCAGTTGTGGTTTTTGCAGCAATGTGTTATACACGCTGCTGTTGCCAACCTCAATCCCATAGGACGGGAAAAAGACGAAAAACGAAGAAACTGGGAGATCACATGACAGCAGAATCAAAAATATATATATATCTCTCCCCCGACATCCTTCTATTCATATTAATATACCAGGTTTGAATGACCTTGACACTTACTGTATAGCTTTGTACATATGCCGGGTTGGCTGAAGCAGTAACAATCTTCCCCTAACCCGGACATTTCAGTTGTCTTATATGAAAAAATAAAAATGTGCTCTTTTGTCATCTCGCGCCAACGGAAGATTTGAAGAACGCGTGTTTTCTGTAAAGATGTAGAACTTTTTGTACAAACTATTTTTTGCTTTCTTGTACTCCACTTTCCAATTATGTGAACTGGGTGTATTCCAGTACTCGGTTAATATAGTGTTGCTGGTGAATACAGGCCAGTGAGTGGTTCCACCCTGGGAGATCAAGAAACCAGACACGGACTAACACCTTGCAGAAATACTTGAGACAACACACAATATAGAAAATATTAAATGCACAGCCAAAAAATATCAATAAATATAAAAAGACAGCATTACTGTATACACAGATGGATCCAAGGGAGAAGATGGCAAATTGGAGATAGGAATATATATTCCAATATGGAAAATGGCAAAATAGTATAGTATCACGGAATATACATCCATTTTCACTGCAGAGATGGTGGCAATAGTAACAGCACCAGAAATATTCTCTAATAACCCTCCCCAGAAACTAACAATTTTAACAGACTCAATGTCAGCAATTCAAGCTCTAAGAAGCTTACGAGAATGCAGTTGATCTGATATAGCGGAGGAAATATTTCTGGCTACTACATACTTATATTCCAGAGGATGTTCAGTCTTAACAGCTTGGATACCTTCACATGTTGGCACAGAGCTGAGGCAGATCACAGCAGAGATGAGGAACTACAGATTACATATCCTGGGAATTTATGCGAGCAGATGGACCGGGATGGGGAGAATAAAAACAGCTACAGGAGAAACAGTACTTTACTGTGGTAGACAGGATGGTCAGCACAATGAAGGCGTAGCCATTATCCTGAAGAAAGGAATAGAAAGGTCATTACTGGAATGGAAACCCATCAACAACAGGCTGATAAGAACAAGACTGAGAGGGAGATTCACCAACATCACAATTATACAATGCTATGCACCAACAAATGACAGCGACGAAGAGGTCAAGGACAACTTCTATCAATAGCTACAAAAGGAAATCGAAAACTGCACCCAGGTACGATCTTATTATAGTAATGGGATACCTCAATGCGAAAGTTGGTACACACAATACTTATAATGAAAGAGTAATGGGGAAATGCGGCAGTGGAACAGTAAACGAGAATGGGGACAAACTAATACGCTTCTGCAACATTAACAACCTGGTCACTGGAGGAACACTTTCTCCGCACAAAGAAGTGCACAAGTTAACGTGGGAATCACAAAACGGACAGGACGAAACCAGAAAGACCACATTATGATCAATGTTAGATGGAGGTATGCATTACAAGACGTGAAAGTAAAAAGAGGTGCAGATGTGGGAAGTGATCATCACCTTGTAGTAGCAAGATTGAAGGTAAAACTCAGAGCTGCTGGACCAGTTGCAATCAAACAGAAAAGATATAACGTCATGAAACTCAAGGACCCCCTCACCAGAAAAGCTTTTGTGCTTGATGTAAAGAGACGATATCAAATCGCCAAAAGCCAGGAAAGTACAGCGACTGATGATGTTGACCAGAAATTCAACATCATTTCAACAATATTCAAGGAAAGCAGCGAATCATGTTTGAGATTCCAGGAAAGAAAGAGACAAGATTGATAACACCAGAAACGTTAAACGCCATAGCGATGAGAAAAAAAATGAAAAGAAAGAAAACAGAAGCAAAGTCTCTCATGTTAAAGGAAAAATATAGCGAACAGTACAATCAGCTGGACAAAGAAGTAAAACATCAAACCCGTGCCAACAAAAGGAAATTTCTGGATGACCTTGCAAGACAGGCAGAAGAGGCAGCACTGAGAAATGAACAAAGCACAGTTTATAAAATAACTAACACTTTCAGCGGAAAACGAGGTGCAAACAATATAACGTTAGTAAGAGACAAGCAAGAAAATCTTATCATCACAACACAGGGGCAGGAAACAAGATGGGCAGAGCACTTCAGAGAAACACTGAATAAGGAACCACCAGAGACGCAGCTGAATGTTCCTGAGGCTGAAAGTGACTAAGACGTAAATACAGACACTCCACGAAGAGAAGAAACCATCACAGCTATCAAAGGGTTAAAGAATGGAAAAGCGCCTGGTCACGACAATGTAAATGCTGAGTTATTCAAGGCAGACCCTGAACTAGCAGCAGAACTATTAGAACCACTATTTGCACAAGTCTGGAAAACAGAGACAACACCAACGGAGTGCAGTAAAGGAATAATTGTCAAATTGCCCAAGAAGGGCGACCTTGCAGACTGCAACAACTGGAGAGGAATTACTCTCCTCTCAGTTCCCAGTAAAATACTAGGCAGGACAATTATCCAGAGAATTTCAAAAGCAGTTGAACATAAACTGAGGAAACAACAAGCGCGATTCAGAAAGAACAGAAGATGTGCAGATCATATATTCGCCCTCAGGAACATTATAGAGCAGTGCTCAGAATGGCAGAGACAGCTATACATTAACTTTGTTGATATTTAAAAGGCTTTTGACAGCTTACACATGGACAGCCTATGGACAATACTGAGTGCTTATGGAATTCTTAGCTGCATTGTTTCCATTATAAAAAGCCTATATTCTAACTTTACATGCAGTGTTGGGTTGAGCAACCTAACTTTCGAGGTGAAGACAGGAGTACGCCTTTTCAACAATTTTATTTTTGACAGTCATAGACTTGGGTGATGCGCCAAACAGAGGGCAGTCCAAGAGGAATTAGATGGACAACATTTTTTACACTAGAAGACCTGGAATATGCAGATGACATTGCACTACTCGCGCATTCCCATCAACACATCCAAGAAAAAAACCGATAGACTGAATAAGTATAGCCAGCTGGTGGGTCTGAACATCAATGTGAAGAAGACAGAGGTCATGACCCTCAATGTGGGCAATCCTGAGCCAGTATCAATAAGGAACCAGAAGTTAGAACAGGCAGGCACATTTACATACTTAGGATGCATAGTAACACCAGACGGCGGAACAAGCAAGGACATCAACAACAGAATGAATAAAGCGAGAACAGCCTTTGCTAGTCTCAACAACATCTGGAAGTTTTCCAAGTACAGCACAAACACAAAATTAAGATTATATGAGAGATGTATGCTTTCTGTGCTTCTCTATGGTACAGAATGCTGCAGAGTAACAGAGAAGGAAATGTCGAAACTGTCCTGTCTCCACACAATGTGTCTAAGGAATATTCACCGAATCTTTTGGCCGAATACCATCACCAACCAAGAACTACTTATTCGGAGTAACCAAGAGGACATGCACACCATCCTAGCTGGCAGGCGCTGGAGCTGGCTTGGCCATGTCCTCAGAAGGCACCCTGAAGCCATTACAAGAACAGCTATGCTATGGACCCCCGAGGGAAAGCGAAAGAGAGGCCGACACAAAACAACTTGGCGGAGAACTGTGGAGGCTAAGATGCAAAAAATGAACCAGAGTTTGGGCACTGTACGAAGGATGGCCGCCGACCGAACAAAGTGGAAGCAATTTGTTACTGTCCTACAAGACGCCACCAGGCGTGATGGCCACTGACTGTTTTGACAGTCTGCGGCTAAGGATAAAAGGAACGAAGGACATACTTATATTCCAGAGGATGTTCAGTCTTAATAGCTTGGATACCTTTACATGTTAGCACAGAGGGAAATGAAAAGGCAGATAAAGAAGCCAAAAAGGTAGATCTGATAAAAAATCTAATGTGTAGGGACGAGTAAATCAGAGATTAAGAGCTTAATTAAAGATTTAATAACAGATGAATGGAAAGCAGAGCGGGATAAAAATCTGAAAGGAAGATATGCATATAAGATGTTCAAGGCTCCAACAAGAAAATGTCAGATATCTGGGAATTGAAAATTTCCAATAATAAGAAACTTCTCAGACTACAGTTGGGAAAAGGTTATTTCAGAACAGAAGAACCTTATTGCGCAGGATGTCTTCAAGACAATAATATAGAACATGTCTTGTTAAAATGTAAGAGGTATGAACAAATGAGAATCCCAATATCAGATTATTTGCAGGCATCAAATTTACCTATAAATATAGAAGAGGTGTTGAGAATAGACAGACCTAGGGAACTGCAAAATTTAGTCAAACAGTATTTAACAAGAACAAAAGTTAAAATGTAGTAATTGGGAAGGCTAAGGGCTGATTATGTTCTTACAATACATATGACTTATGGCAAGTGAAAGTCAATTAAATATCTAACTAGGAACACCACGCCCTTACATCCCTCCCCCTGAATATTATTTTTGTTTGGTTTTGTTTTGTTCTATTTCGTTTTTGTTTGTTTGTTGTTGTTGTTTTTTTTTAACCATAAACGCAATAATGCAATTTCGATTTGCCATATTTACAATGATTTGACAGATGTGATACCACTTTCCCGTATCGGCAGTTATTCATATTATTTGAAATTGAAAACAATATATATCCTAATTATAACCCATCAGAGGTTTAACAGGATATGTTAAACACATTAAAAAAATGAATCTGGTAATCGGTTCCTGTTATTAGGTATCGAACTTCAATATCTACACGACGCTCTGTACTCTTGATTGACTTATCATTTATTACTTGCCTGTCATGTGACAGATGTGACAACTTGTCACTTTTTCCAGAACTTGACAGAGGCACACAGCAAGAAACGACCAAGATAACTGCAGATTGATCTAAGACGAATACAGTAGAATGGAAAAATCATCAATCTAGAAGGGTGTTTTGAACTAGCGTATGAATACATATGCTCCACGTGTAGCTAAAAAGTCATATAAAATAAACGTGCTCATTAAATCTTTCAGAACTATAACTGTATTACTGTCACGGATCGCCTACAGACATATGCGCCCAGCTAACCTGTGTAGTCGCACCAAGATGACTCTGGCAAAAACCCTATTAACAATACCAAGGAGAGAGATGACTCTGTAGTTAATACAATCACTTCTTTCTCCTTTATTTTTATACAGTGTTACAATCTTGGCATCTCGCAAGTCTTGAGGAATAGTTCTCTCTTCTCAGCGCTGTGGGATTTTTTAGGCCGCAAACGGCTCCTGGTCGACCCAGCCCCAATTGGGTACCAGAGCAACTTCTGGGAAGGTTAAGGCGGCCGGCGTGATGCTGACCACATCACCCCTAGTGTGCCGATGGTCAAGAAAATATGGGCCTAACACCATATTCCCAATATGCCTCAATGGGCGTGTAACGGGATCCTTTACCCTTTACCTTTTCTCAGCGCTGGCACAGCATCCTATGCAGGGGGTGTGATAGCGTGCTCTTACAGCATTTGATTAAATCAGGAGGAATCCCATCACTGTCTGGTGCTTTGCCAGAGGCCATGCTGTCAATGGCCTTGCTGGGTTCCTCTAATATTGGTTCGGCATGCAGCTCCTCCATAGTTGGCAGGCATTTGACAGCATCAAGGGCTGCAGGCGTAACGGTATTTTCTCTAGCGTAAAGCTCAGAGTAGTGCTCGACCCATCTCTCCATCTGCTTACCCTTATCGGTTAGCTCCTCTCCGTTGATGTTTTTTAGCGGTGCCGTCTTGCTTTTTTGGGGGGACCAAGGGCTTTCTTTATACCGTCATACATTTGTCTAATGTTGTCTGTTTGCGCTGCGGTCTGGATGCTCTCACTGAGCTGGAGCCAATAGTCATTTGCACAGCGTCGAGCAGTTTGTTGAACTTTGCTTCTCGTAGCCTTCAGGATCTGTAGGGTTCTAGCACTCGGTGAACGTTTGTATTCATTCGCAGCACTGCGCTTAGCTTCAATGACAGGTGTCATCACATCTGATGAAGCATCGTACCAGTCATTTGACTTCGCTGTTTTCTGTGGCAAGTGCAGTACTTTGAATGGTGTTCCGTAGATGCTCCCAGTTCTCTGTAACAGTATCACCATGCTGAGAGATACTGAGCACTTTCTTGAAGGTCGCAGTAAATTGAGCAATCATGACAGGGTTTGACATCTTGCTGGTATCAATGCGTAGTTTACCTTCATGTCTGACACGATAGACTTTTCTTGGTTGTGCTCTGATTTTACAGCAAACCAAGGAGTGATCTGTATCAAAGTCTGCACTATGGTATGAGCGCGTGGAGAGCACAGACCTGAGAAGTGGCCTTCTGACGAAGATCAGACCCAGTTGGTGCCAGTGCTTGGATCGTGGGTGCCTCCATTACACCTTATGCTAGGGTTTTGTCTGAAAGTAGGTATTGGTCACGCATAGGTCATGAAGGACACACAACTCTCAGAGCCGTTGTCCATTTTCATTCATCTTGCCAATATCAAACCTGCCCAGGCATGAAGGCCATGAAACATTATCGGCTCCCACTCTAGCGTTAAAATTAAAATCACCAAAAAGAACAAGCTGTTCTTGCCTAGGTACGCTTTTGATGACTGCTGCTGGATTCTCGTAGAACTCATCTTTAGCTTCTGAGGCAGAGTACAGAGTAGGAGCATACACACTGACAAGGGTGATGGGACCTGCGCTAGTTTGCAGGCGGGGCGTTAACAGGCGTTCTGATCCATTCTCACCCAGTTCAACCATTTTAGTTAGCGATTTTTTTACCGCAAAACCTACTCCGTGTTCTCTAGTTTCATTTAGGTCTTTCCCTTGCCAATAAAATGTGTAGTCATTCTCACTCACCATTCCAGAGCTTGCCAGGCGCGTTTCCTGAAGTGCAGCTATATCCACCTGGTCGTTTAAGCTCATCGTTGCTTATGGCTGTGTACTGACACCATCTATGTCCTTTAGGTTTTCGGATGGTCCAGTCAACATGGTCCTGACGTTCCAGCGTCCCAATCTGAGAGTTTGCTTATTTCTATTATGATAATTGCTTGGTGCAAAATTTTCTGTCCACTGTTCAGGTTTGACCCTAATCCCCATGCACCCAATGGGGAAAGCAGACAGTGGCGGGACAACACCTTATTGACTGGGGGCTGCCTAGCTTGAAGCGGGTGGTAGCTGTCCAGTGAGATCCTAGAACCTCTCCCACTGCCGGAAGTAGCCCCTGGCGCCATGCCCTACGCCAATTGGGCAAAATGCTTATAACCAGTAACTGCTACTTCCCGTGTTTTGCCGACACCTATAGGGTGAAGGTCTATGAAAATCTCCAGGATTGGCACCTGGAATGTTTGCAATCTGTGTGAACAAGGGAAAACTGCACAGGTAGCAGCAGAAATGACAAATTACAGGATTGATATCCTGGGTCTCTGCGAGACACGGTGGAAAGGCTTAGAGAAGAGAAGATTGATCACAGGAGAAATGGTGTTGTCCTCAGGACATGAGGAGGAAAGAGCCCACCACAGTGAAGGGGTGGCTCTAATTGCTGTCCAAGGAAGCACAGAAGGCACTTATAGAATGGGAAGCAATGGGACCCCGAATTATAACAGCAAGGTTTAAATCAGCCAAAAAGAAAGTAAATATAAACACCATCCAGTGTTATGCACCAACAAACGATAAAGAAGAATCTGTGAAAGAAGACTTTTACACCAGACTACAAAATATCTTGGACAATAAGAAAAGAAAGAATATCACAATTTTGATGGGGGACCTAAATGCGTAAATAGGAACAGACAACACTGGCTTTGAAGAAATCATAGGAAAGCATGGATTAGGTATGATGAACGAGAATGGGGAACTATTAGCAAACTTCTGTGCTTCGAATCAACTAGCTATAGGAGGAAGCATATTTCCACATAAAAGAATACATAAAGCAACATGGATATCACCAGACCACAGAACTGAGAATCAGATTGATCACATATGCATAAGTAAGAAGTTTAGGTCATCATTGCATGATGTGAAAGTATGTAGAGGAGCAGATGTTGTATCAGACCACCATCTTCTGTTGGCTAAAACAAAATTAAAACTCAAGAAATTTACAACAGCATATAGCTATAGACAACAGTATAATGTGGGATATCTAAGAAATCAGGAAATAAGAGAAAAATTTTCAATCACAGTATCCAACAAATACCAAGTACTCGAACAGCTGGAAGATGAAACAGATACGGAAGACCACTGGCAACAAGTACAAAATATATGGAACGAGACATGTGAAGAAGTACTGAGAAAAAGAGAACATCAGCACAAAGCATGGATAACAACAGAAACCATTAGTAAGATAGAAGACAGGAAAAACAAGAAAGCAGATTTAAACAGAAGCAAAACCAGAAGCTCCAAAGACAAGGCTCATGAAGTGTACATAGAAGCAAACAAAGAAGTAAGAAGAAACATCAAAAGAGACAAGAGGAAGTATATTGAGGAGTTGGCAAGGGAAGCAGAGGAAGCTGCAGCCAAAGGAAATATGAGGGACCTGTACAACAACACAAAGAAGCTAACAGGGAAATGTAAGCAAGCAAATGGCCTCATAAAAGATAAGAATGGAAAATTGCTTAGTAATATACAAGAACAAATGAAGAGATGGACAGAACATTTTGAGGAACTTCTCAATAGACCATCTCCTACTAATCCCCCAGACATCCACCCAGCAGAAGAGGAGCTACAAATCAGCTGTGAACGACCAAGTAGAGAAGAAATAAAGAAAGCCATAAAGCTTCTGAAAGATGGAAAAGCAGCTGGTCCAGATTGCATTCCAGCAGAGGCCATCAAAACAGATATTGATACCTCTACAGAGATATTATACAAACTACTTGGCAAAGTCTGGGAGAGAGAGGAAATACCAGCAGAATGGAAGGAAGGTTATCTGGTCAAGTTGCCTAAGAAGGGAAATTTACAAGAGTGCACAAATTATAGAGGGAAAATGTTACTATCAGTGCCAGGAAAAGTATTAAACAGAATCATCATTGAGAGTGTGGTGAAGTGGGATGTTATAGATATTTATAAGGGACTTAGTGTACTGACTGAGATCAGCTGTGAAGGTATATATATATCTAATAAGAGTAGTATATTATATATATAACCTTACTTGCTGCCACATATCTATATATCTCAGTCAGAATTATTCTGGAATAGTGTGGTGACTACGTTTTGTGTCTAGGGTATGTGTATGGTGAAGTGTAAGTCACAACAACAGACAGATAAACAATTTAATTTAATCCACTACTCTTGACAACACTGTGACACTCACATACATATAACACTCTACACAGATATCTTAAAAGAGTCACTGATAAACTTTCAAATAACAATATGTATTCATTACTGGCATGAAGGAATATGTGTCCTGATTCAACTACAAGGGAACCAGGAATCACAATCAATTTAAATTACAAGTTATGTACAGAATGTATTTAATATGAATATTGTAGTGACATATATTAGTACAAATGTTCTATGTGTGTCAGTTGTGTAGTAGTAAAATGAGGTAATACTGGTTTTTGTTTTGTTCAAGCTCTGTTGGTATTGGTCATCATGACTTCAATAGTTTGTCTTTAGGGACTATTATTGGAGATGTTCACAGTTCCTGATTTTAAGACAAGTAAATTCCCCTCTGAATGGTATTTTTATAAAGTTATTTCAAGATGAGGGGACATAATGTTGAGCTCAGCTGGCCAATTCGCTTATCTGGCGTGATGGCGGCAGGAAAGGACTCCTCTGCTCGAATTCTCCTCTGGGCTCAGGAGACACCTCACTGATAGCTAAAAAGACCAAGGAGTATGCTGTCCGACTCTGGATTCAGCAAATCTCTGACCAGATGCTGCTCACTACCATCAAGACCACTGTCCACAATTTCATGGAAATAAACACAGATACGTTGATTAGCAATGAATTCTGGCACAAACTGGCACAAATTCCGTTCTGCCTATGTTCCAGGCTTTTATTTTAGCAAAAATGTGAGCTGGCTTCAACGTACTGTCGCTTTATCAAGCTTATTTGAATTAGTGGTCTCGAACTAACGCTCCCAAGTGTGTATATCAGCGAGACTGGCCAATGAGCCACGTTTCGACAAGTGTTTGAAAAAATGTTATCTTTTCCCGTCTCCCCTAACAACCAAGATAGTATTTATAACCCGACCAATCGTGGTTAGGCTTTCATTTGTTGCGCTCCAATCAATTTGGAGTTTACATGGTAGGCTATTTATGTAACGTAAGGTTTTTTCAAACACGTTATAAAAAAAATTTTATGAGCAGAAATGATTTTATGCTGTCAGGCACCCCCAATATTTTATTTTGGGTATAATTTATTAATTCCTGGACTATTTGCGTAACGTTTTACATATTATTTGTCAGCAAACCCTAAGGAACCCAAAAATACTAATTTAAAGGAGCTACGTGGCTGCGTTCAAAATATGCAATTTCTTCTATCTCCTGTTTAGAAGATGTGCTGTCTGGGTACTGTTATGTGTTCAAACGTAAACCCATATAATGTTGTCTTTTCTAATAAGAGTCTGTTATGATTTATAAACCTAACTCTGGGAAAGGGTAGTGTATTTTATCACTGTCCGTCTGAAAAAAAATTAGTGCATGTAGACTTACACGCGTGATGGTAGTAATTGTGTATCGCGCGAAGCGGGTTTAGTGTTCGGCTTTCTGCCTCTCCCTTCTCTTTTTATCCCTTTAGTCCATCTGTTCGTTCGTTTTGGTAACGCAGTATAATTAATGTTAGGGTTAATTTAGGTCATTACGCAGTACGTCTCAATGCTTTTCCAAGAAATACAGCACACGTTTCATTGAAGAAGGCGGGTAATAATACAGTAAGCTTTACTATCAACGTGAAAGCGTTACAATTTGCAGACGAAGCAGAAAACAAGGGGGATTTCGAGTACATTCTTTGGGACAGCACTGTCATTTTACCATTGCTCTTCTCTTTATTAATTTTATTTGTTAGGCTTCATATTTACCTAATAATTTATATATGTGGATTAGAATATTTCATGACACCTCCCCTCTTAAAACAGACATTATATGTCAGTCCTTTATTCCATATACACATATAGAAATTTATTATTATTTCTGGGGTTTACGGTGATTCTCATCACACGGATGGCGGCTTAAAAAATCCGCTCCCAGATTGGTTTTTCCAGATATATATTCAATGCTAAAATTATATGGAGCCAGAAGCAAAGACCATCGGAGTAACCTAGAGTTCTCATGCTTAGCCTGTGCTAAAAACGATAAAGGTTTGTGGTCAGTTTGCAACTTAAATGCCTTCCCATATAGATAAATATTGAATTTCTTTATTGCCCATATTACTGCAAGACATTCTTTTTCGCTAGTTGAGTAGTTGATTTCAGCTTTATTCAACTTTCTGCTAGCATATGCCACTGGGCTTAATTCCCCATCCAATGCATCTGATTTCTGTAGTAAAGTTGCACCTAGCCCAATATTACTTGCATCCGTCCTTACTATGAATTCTTGACTTAAGTCAGGTAATTTCAAAATGGGTTTACTTGTGAGCTTTTCCTTCAATTCTTGGTAAGTCATTTCACATTGTGGTGTCCATGTAATGCGATCTGGAAGTCCTTTACGTGTCAATTCCGTTAAAGGTGCACATATGGAATTAAAGTTTTTGATATACTTCTGGTAGAAACCACATAATGAGACAAAGGATCTCACGTCCTTCTTGGTTTGTGGTCTCGGGGCTTTCTGTAGTTTCTCTAAATTCTTTGGGTCAGGGGTCATGTTTCCCTGATAAACTGTGTGTCCCAAAAATTCCAATTCTTTACATCCAACGCAACATTTGGTTGGTCGGGCTGTTAAATTTGCCTCCCTAAGTCGATCAAACAGCATGTTCAGAGAGTCAATGTGTTCCTCAAATGTTTCTGTTGCTATAAGGATATCATCCATAAAATTTGTTATACAGGGATTATTCAGAGGATCCAATAATTTTCTCATCATTCTAGAGAAGACACTAGGCGCATTCTTCAATCCAAATGGCAATCTATTAAACTCATAGTGTCCTTCTGAGGTACTAAAAGCTAGGTATGGTCTAACCTCAGGCTTTACTGGAATCTGATAGTATCCTTTACTCAGATCCACTTTTGAGAAATATTTAGCTTTATTTAGTCTGGCAAACAGCTGATTTGTATCCGGCAATGGATCCACCTGTCCTTCTGTAATAGCATTCAGTCTCCTGTAATCTATACAGAGTCTATGTTCTCCAGAGGGCTTCCTTAAAAGTACAACACCGGAACTATACGAAGACTCACTGTGCGAAATAATTCCTTCCTTCAACAGATAGTCTATCTCTTCCTTCAAAGCTTTTTCCTTAGCAAACGGAATCGAATATGGTTTCATACAGACAGGTGTGGAGTCTATTAATTTCATATCATATTCCAATAGGTTTGTATGCCCTGGTCGGTCTGTTAACACCTCTGCATGATTATTTAGAACCTGTTGCACTCTCTCTTTCTGAGTTTTCGTTAAATGTGTACTGATTTTCACCTGTGCTGCTGTCTCACAGGGGTGTAATGGATATTCAAATGATGAAAGTGGTTCCTTTTTCATCTCCATGGCGATGGACAAGGTCAACAAGTGTGTCTCTTCCTGATGTTCTCTTTCCAAATATTTCTTCAGGAGATTCACATGATAGATTTTTTCTTTCCCCTTCTTATCTATCTTATAATTTGTTCTAGACACCTTCTCTAGAACTGTATATGGACCCTGCCATCCAATTTGTAACTTATTCTGACTCCCGGGCAAAAGAAGCAGTACCTTCTCTCCCACAGCCAAATTTCTGTCTTTCGCCTTCCTGTTATAATAGGCAGCATGTTTCTTCCTGGCTTGTTTCAAATTTTCATTGGCAAGTTTCCAGCCAGTTTTTAACCGAGTGGTCAGCTCATTCACATACTGGTATGAAGATGTAATGTTTTCCTCTGCCTTTTCATCAGTCCACGTTCTTAACATAGCTACATATGGACCTTTAATTGTGTGGACCTATTTGTCCATGCACCGGTATGGTCTCTTCCACTCGAAGCTTTATAGTGATGATTTTTCCTCCCAGAATTATCATTCACAAAACGACCGCTACCAATTTTTCTTTTGGGGCTTTCTCCCCTCTTAAAATTCTTGATGAGAGATTTCCTCCCTACATCTTCTTCCTCCAGTTTGTTTAAGTCCGATTGAGGGATTTTCGGCTTATCCTGGGGTAAGACATCCTTTTGCACTCTCCGCATAGTGGCCATTGTAAAACAGTTAAGTGAAGCTTGTCCGTGAAAAGGGGCTTCCCATTCCATTTGGTCCACTTTATCAAATCTATTTTTCTTTTTATTATCAGGCCTAATTTTGCTCCGGGGCGTGTCCAGGTCCTGATCCATGTTCCCACTTGTGGGTGTTCCCTCATGTGCTATGCTACACCTTTCTACAAAATTCTCAATGTCCCATCTTGCTTTGGGCCAATAATAATTGTGAGCCACCTTTTGAATGATGGTACCTATCTTCTCATGGTCCCCATCTGGTTTCACATGTAGGCTCCTTATTAAGTCTGTCCTATATCTTTTTGGAAGAACCAGCTGTCCGTGACCATGGGATCTAGTTCCGGCCTTCCTATACATCAACTTGTTTTTCATGTAAAAATCTCCCTTGCCTGGAGTTGTATGACAAGTTGACAATTTTCTGAAACAAGGCTTGAGTGTTTTATCCCCAGCCTGTGCCTTCCTCATCTCTTCTGGAGTGGTATCCAACATAATATCCTCCTCCTGTCTTGAGGTCGACCTGACCTGAAGGGTTGCCATATACACAGGTTTCCTTCTGCAACGGTCAGTGTCATGATTGTCCATCTGACAATTTTTACACCACCTTTTTCCTTGGTTGAAAGATTTTCTTTCATCATATTTCCTTTCATCGAATTGTGGGAATTTATTTTTATTGTCATACCGTGGCCTATCAAATTGGTGCTTACCTTTATTTTGATCCTTAGGATCAAATTTATTAAAGTTCTGTGGTGCCCTAAAGTTGTCCACCTGTTTCTTTTTATTACCTGTTACCTCTGCTTGAGCTGCTTGATACCTTTCAGCAACATTTAGCAACTCACCCAGCCTCTCTGCACCTTGTTCCATGAGAAACTTTCTCAGGTCTGGAGCCATGGACTCTCTTAGTTGCTCTATAAGGACCATTTCCTTAAGATCTTGGGTTTTCCCCAGAGAAGTCCATTTCTCCAAGTATGTCTCTATTCGTGCAGAGAACTGGTGATAGGTTTCACCTGACAGTAGTTTAGCATTCCTAAATTTTTTCCTGTAAAACTCTGCATTCTTTTCATACCTTAACAAAAGAGCCTGCTTTAGCATGTCATAATTTTCCTGATCACCTCTGCTCATTTTTGCAAAAACTTCATAAGCTGCCCCACGAAGTCCCTGAGATAACTTTAAGCTCCACCTTTCTCTCTCCAACCCATACGTGGTAGCTAATAGTTCGTACCTATTTATATAGCTCTCAATATCATCGTCTTTCTCAACAAAATGATCTAAATGAAAATTCATAGCTGAGATTGAGGCTCCTTGAGTAACCGTAGCATCAGAGGCAAAAGGACTGGCACCATTTTCAGGAGCATGGCCTTGAAACTCAAACTCCCTTAGTCGTAACTCATGTTCCCTTTGTAATCTCTCTCCTCCTTTTCTGCTTCCCTCTCTGCAGCTAATCTCTTCTCTTCTCTTTCTGCAGCTAATCGTTTGTCTTCTCTTTCTGCCTCCAATTTCTTAGCCTCAGCCTCAATCTGCAACCTCTTAGTCTCAGCCTCAGCTTCAATCTGCAACCTCTTAGTCTCAGCCTCAGCTTCAAATTGTAACTTCTTACTTTCCCTGTCAGCCTCTAACTTTCTTTCGGCTTCAAACCTTCTTTCTTCGCGTTCAATAAATTTGTCACATTCCGTAGTAACATAGGCAACCATAACTTGCCCATCTAATCCTAACTCTTTTGCAGTCTGAACCGCAGCAGATCGAAATTTGGCCAGGTCCGCCATTGTCTATCAGGTAACTTAATACAATGTCTAACCAACAATTCAATCTCTAATGGACAAAACAGGCACCGTGAGCTCAACCTTATTTAATTCCACCCAAGGATACCTTTTAATTCTTATATTCCCTGAAGTGAATTACCCCCAATATTTTTAATAGTTAAAGATTCAAAATCCCAAGAGCGAGACCCCAATATATGTGGTGAAGTGGGATGTTATAGATATTTATAAGGGACTTAGTGTACTGACTGAGATCAGCTGTGAAGGTATATATATATCTAATAAGAGTAGTATATTATATATATAACCTTACTTGCTGCCACATATCTATATATCTCAGTCAGAATTATTCTGGAATAGTGTGGTGACTACGTTTTGTGTCTAGGGTATGTGTATGGTGAAGTGTAAGTCACAACAACAGACAGATAAACAATTTAATTTAATCCACTACTCTTGACAACACTGTGACACTCACATACATATAACACTCTACACAGATATCTTAAAAGAGTCACTGATAAACTTTCAAATAACAATATGTATTCATTACTGGCATGAAGGAATATGTGTCCTGATTCAACTACAAGGGAACCAGGAATCACAATCAATTTAAATTACAAGTTATGTACAGAATGTATTTAATATGAATATTGTAGTGACATATATTAGTACAAATGTTCTATGTGTGTCAGTTGTGTAGTAGTAAAATGAGGTAATACTGGTTTTGTTTTGTTCAAGCTCTGTTGGTATTGGTCATCATGACTTCAATAGTTTGTCTTTAGGGACTATTATTGGAGATGTTCACAGTTCCTGATTTTAAGACAAGTAAATTCCCCTCTGAATGGTATTTTTATAAAGTTATTTCAAGATGAGGGGACATAATGTTGAGCTCAGCTGGCCAATTCGCTTATCTGGCGTGATGGCGGCAGGAAAGGACTCCTCTGCTCGAATTCTCCTCTGGGCTCAGGAGACACCTCACTGATAGCTAAAAAGACCAAGGAGTATGCTGTCCGACTCTGGATTCAGCAAATCTCTGACCAGATGCTGCTCACTACCATCAAGACCACTGTCCCACAATTTCATGGAAATAAACACAGATACGTTGATTAGCAATGAATTCTGGCACAAACTGGCACAAATTCCGTTCTGCCTATGTTCCAGGCTTTTATTTTAGCAAAAATGTGAGCTGGCTTCAACGTACTGTCGCTTTATCAAGCTTATTTGAATTAGTGGTCTCGAACTAACGCTCCCAAGTGTGTATATCAGCGAGACTGGCCAATGAGCCACGTTTCGACAAGTGTTTGAAAAAATGTTATCTTTTCCCGTCTCCCCTAACAACCAAGATAGTATTTATAACCCGACCAATCGTGGTTAGGCTTTCATTTGTTGCGCTCCAATCAATTTGGAGTTTACATGGTAGGCTATTTATGTAACGTAAGGTTTTTTCAAACACGTTATAAAAAAAAATTTTATGAGCAGAAATGATTTTATGCTGTCAGGCACCCCCAATATTTTATTTTGGGTATAATTTATTAATTCCTGGACTATTTGCGTAACGTTTTACATATTATTTGTCAGCAAACCCTAAGGAACCCAAAAATACTAATTTAAAGGAGCTACGTGGCTGCGTTCAAAATATGCAATTTCTTCTATCTCCTGTTTAGAAGATGTGCTGTCTGGGTACTGTTATGTGTTCAAACGTAAACCCATATAATGTTGTCTTTTCTAATAAGAGTCTGTTATGATTTATAAACCTAACTCTGGGAAAGGGTAGTGTATTTTATCACTGTCCGTCTGAAAAAAAAATTAGTGCATGTAGACTTACACGCGTGATGGTAGTAATTGTGTATCGCGCGAAGCGGGTTTAGTGTTCGGCTTTCTGCCTCTCCCTTCTCTTTTTATCCCTTTAGTCCATCTGTTCGTTCGTTTTGGTAACGCAGTATAATTAATGTTAGGGTTAATTTAGGTCATTACGCAGTACGTCTCAATGCTTTTCCAAGAAATACAGCACACGTTTCATTGAAGAAGGCGGGTAATAATACAGTAAGCTTTACTATCAACGTGAAAGCGTTACAATTTGCAGACGAAGCAGAAAACAAGGGGGATTTCGAGTACATTCTTTGGGACAGCACTGTCATTTTACCACACATTGAGAATAATAGTTGAACAAAGTCTGGAATGAAATTCACCGCTATACATCGGATTCGTGGACTATGAAAAGGCATTTGACAGTGTAGACAGAGAATCGCTTTGGAAATTGATGAGGCATTATGGAGTTCCCATGAAGATCATTAACTTAATAAAGAAGACCTATGAAGACATGACATGCAGAGTTCTTCATGAAGGACAACTTACAGAAACGTTTAGGATTAGAAAGGGAGTGAGACAGGGATGCCTCTTGTCTCCATTTCTTTTCTTACTAGCAATAGATTGGGTTATGAAAGCATCGACATCACATAACAGAAATGGAATCCAGTGGAATCTGACTAAACAGCTTGATGATCTGGATTTTGCAGATGACTTGGCTCTTCTGTCCCATAACCATAATCAGATGCAAGAGAAAATGAAAATTCTCGATGAGCGGTCACAACAAGTGGACCTGAAAATACACAGGGAAAAGACAAAGTATGAAAATAAATGCAAGAAATGATAACAAGGTTGAACTTGAAGAAACACCACTAAAAGATGTAGAATCGTACACATATCTTGGAAGTAATATAGACAAAGTTGGAGGGACAGACAGTGATATCAAAATAAGAATACAAAAAGCAAGATGAGCTTTCATTGCATTGGGAAACATACGAAGAACAAGAGAAATCAAGTCCAAAACGAAAATAAGAATCTTCAACTCAAATGTGAAGTCAGTCCTATTGTATGGCTCTGAGACATGGAGAACAACAAAAACAACAACTAAAAAGCTACAGACTTTTATAAACGGGTGCTTGCATAGAACAGAAGAACTGAAATGGTATGACAAAGCCACAAATGTTGAATTGATGACAAAAACCAGACGAGTGCCAGTGGAACAAGAGTTGAGAAGAAGACGCTGGCGATGGATAGGACACACATTGAGGAAACCTGTTGATAGCATTACAAGGCAGTCCTTGTTCTGGAATCCACAGGGAAAGAGAGGCAGAGGTAGACCAAAAAACACATAGAGAAGAGAACTGGAAACAGAGGTGAAAATGATGAGGAAAACATGGAAAGAAGTTGAGCGGATGACACAGGACAGGAAGACTTGGCATGTATTTGTTGAAGGCCTATGCTCCTTGGGGAACTAAAGGGTATTGATTGATAGGGTGAAGCAGGAGTGTCCTCTCCAGGGCGCGAGCTTGGGCACAGCAGTTATATGGAGATCAAGCTGTTGCCCATGCAGCATGTTCCCCCTCTCCACACAGCTGGTAGATCCAAAGGAACGGCAGTAACCAATACAGTTTGGTACCAGCCACGTCGCAGGAGTTGCCAGAATAATGTCGAATCAACATTAGACTGCCTTAGGGACTCCGACTCCGGATTTATCCTCAGGGTTTACTCCCGAAGCCAATTCCATAAATGGATATTCCCGCAAGGCAGCGGTGGTTTGAATTCAGAGTTCCTTCTCTTAGATAAGCTGCCAACCAAGGATCACGAGCCCATCTGCCCGAAGCTGCTGGTTTTAAGACGCCAGTCGCTTGCCTTTGCCCCTTCTCCCGTCAGTGGAAACAGTTCCGCCGGGCTCAAATTGAGCCTCACGTGAAGGCCGGAAGCTGGACTTGGTTGTCAGAGGCTACTTGAGACGCGTGCCATAGAAGCATTTATCTACAGTGAGAGCTTATCCTCACTACAACTCCCGGCTATAACAACCTTTGGAACCACATGTGCCTAAAGTGTATAATACGGTGATTTTTAATCATCTTTTCTGAGCTACACTGTGTACTCGGGAATTGAATTCTTCTGAGAGATTAACATTGGTGGGTGGACAGCGAGAATGCACCTGTTAATTGGCAGCCCACAAATGTACTAAGCAGAGGCATTTGTTTTCTATTTTGTTCGTGGTACAAGACTACTTTTGGTTACAAGCTATCAGACGGTTTAAAGTACTAAAGTTACTACGCCACTCGTGTGAGAGAAGTACACTCATCATCAAGAAGTGACGTAAACTACGGCGTCAGGACTCACCTAGAGTTAAGTTTTCTTGTAAAAAAGGCGAAAGCAACTGACTTTGATAAATCCTCACCTACGTCTCCGTGACGAAAACTTGTATTTACAGCAAAATTCATCATTCCCTCCTTATTTTAACTGTTAAAGACTAATTCATTATTAAATTTGTTACATGTTGTTTTAAAACTAAACAATCATAGTCGATTCAGTTTTTATATGTATGCAAGCGAACGTTTGAGCAAGATTCTTTAAAATATATATATATATATATATATATATATATATATATATATATATATATATATATATATATATATATATATATATATATACACATCTAAAAACCATTGCTTAAATCCTTCACAAAAGGCGACGGACAGATATAAGTTAAACATTGCTCAGCCGTATGCCGCATGGTTCTTGGCATCTGAATTATCTTGTGAACTCCCGTAAGGTGGAAGCGTCATTAACCTTCTATCTACATCTCTACCAAGAGTAATCTTGTGCGAAGGTAGACACCTTTGACGGCCCATTTAGATACTCTTGAGATTTAGCCATTGTTGGACCACTACTGCAAAGCAGGGGAGGCAATCCGCGACAATTACCTCGAAGAAAAACTAGAACACAATTTAGTATATTGGTTTGGTTTGGTATGTGGACCAAGCACTTGAAAACCGGTGTTTGTCGTGTGCACGGGATATCCGGCTCAACCCCATATGGGTTATAATTATACAGTGTTCGTCACTCTATATAGCACCTTACATTGTTGTTTTTCTTGTGTATTGGCTCTTCCAGGCTGTAATTTATCTGCTGTTTGTTGTGGCATTGTTTAATGTCTATGGTGTTTGTAATGTATTCTCTTTCATGATACTATATTTATCTTTCTCTCGTTATTGACATTCTTTGAAATGTATCTACTGGGTGTTTGTTGGTTTGTGAATTGGTTGTTGTTTTTTTTGTTTTTTTTTTTCTTTTTTAATTCTTGTATTGATATTGTATGGACATTTTTTTAACTTATTTTTATTTTTGTTCTGTTTTTGTTTTCCTTTGTTTGTCATTCTCATTTGTTCTGGTTGTTATATGTTGGTTCTTGTTTTGGTAATATACAATTTTGTTACGTTGTGTAGCTCCCTGGGTAGGTCAATTTTTGTACAGTGTCTAGCCATTGTGATGGAGAGTTTTGTGTTCTCAAGTATTTCATGAGTGGTTATCTATGCTGTTCATATTTCTTGCATGTTAGCACATAATGTGCTATGGTGTTCTTTTCCAGACATGTTATACAGCAGGGTTCCTCCACCATGAAATAGCCTTTTCCTAGTTGAAGTCTAATACGTTTTCTATTGCATGGTATTTTTGGTTCTCTAGATATCTAACATGTCCGTGTTAAATCTGTTAGCAGTTTATAGGCTTGTTTGTCTTTCTGGATTTTTTTTCCAGTTTTGTGTCCATTCCTTTGTGATAACAATTTTAAATTTTACTTTTGATCTCTGTTGTGCCTAACCCTGAGTTTATGTGGTTTGGACTGCTTCTTCCTGTTTTTTTATTCCTTGTCGCCCACCCCATTTCCTTCTATTCCCGCGTGCGGGGGTATCCATGCTAATAATACGGTGCAGCCTCTGACACATAATTGTACGTTCTCTATTTTTCTAGTCTTCACTCCTATCCGGCATTATTAATCTTCCTCTCATGTTATGTGCAAAATTCTTCCATCATTCATTGTTTACGCTTTCCTCCTTCAGTTTCCTGGCATGTCGTTACCTAATTGACCAGCCCTCACTATTATCTTGATCGCTGATCTAGTTTTGAAACCATATTGACTTCTGGTTGTGCAGAATGAAGTGTTCGTGTACGTTTATTTTAGACACTTCCGACTAGACAGTTAGGCGCACGGATTAGTGTAGGAGTATATTTATCACTTGGATCATGAGACCATTGTTATTGTTGTCCCCGACTCTGTCTAGAAAGAGATCTAACCAACATTGGATATACGGACAGTAGCTGCATAATACTAGATGGCATTTTGATAAGCTGCTTAGAGTAAACGAGTCGTGCCCCAAACAGCGGCAACATTCACCGAAATGTCGAAAGATGACAAATCTTGGTAAAATATTTAACCACGGACAGTGATGTAATGCTTCCGGTGGATTTATCTTCGTGTTGGAAAACACTAGAGGGATAACAACATCTTGGAGGATTATGATGATAACTATGTGAAGAAGGAAGAGGTAAACATGATTATGAAACCGGGAAATGTTAAGATCTAATATGGTTATGGATGACATGTATATAATATATATTGAGTATCACAAATAACAGTCTATAGCAGGAGGGTGGAGGTAATAAACCAAGAACCTACGGTGTCAAACCTTGCTCGTGGTTAGATCGGCTGAGAGAGGGAAAATATATAATTTCTTATTGGAGCCTTGTCATATTTATGACGTTATTGGTCGCTCCTCTTTTCGTATTTCCTCTCTCTTTCTCTCTCATTACCTACTTATTTCTCGTTTTCGCAGCTCATGAATATGTGCCCAGTCACTTGCTTACACTTTTTCCTGTAATAATTCGTCACGTCTGTTTGTTTGAATCCCAGGGCGCGAGTTATTCACTCTTTTGCCCTTTAGGGGACGAGTTATTCACTCGTTCATACCCTTGAGCCAGTTATAGGAGGTGAGGTGTGGGCTTTGTTTCAACCCCAAGGGAGCATCCTAGACTCATCGGTATGGTACACCAGGCCCATTTTGGCGTGCGTGCGATACCAAGAGGTTTGACACTCTCTACCCGGTGCAGGGGGGTTATATCTCCGAGACAAGACGGACACGAGCAATCAGTCACCGGCCATGGCACGAGCAGCCAGACAGCATAGTGGCGCGGTGGCGAAGCCACCGCAACCATATGGCTGTCAAAAGTGGGCTTTCTTGCAACCCCAGGGAGCATCCTAGACTCAGAAGCATGACGCACCATTCCCACTTTGGAGTGTGTGCCATGTTCCGAGGTTTGATGGCTCTCTACCCTGCAAAGGGGGTTATATCTTCGAGACAAGGAGCGGTCTTGGGCTTTGTTGCAACCCCAGGGAACCTCTTGTCGGGTAGCGTGGGTGCAATGCCACGAGAAAGAGGTTCTCTACCCTGCAAAGGGGTTATATCTCCGAGACAAGACGTGTCGAGGGATCGGCGCAGCCAGCGCCAAGCCTCTACCACTGCCGAGCTGCATTACCAAGAAGAAACAAGCTCTGGCCCACCTGAACTGGGAGAACCCGGCAACCGGGACCACACACAGTCTCGATAGGACACCGCTTTGTTCATCAATGGCGTAGCAGCGACCGATCCTCTACCACTGTCAAATTGCGTTATCTAGACGGACACAGACACATATCACTGCCTCTACTTTACTGGGAAGACCCGGAAGCCGGGACCACGCACAGTCTTGAGAGGGCAAAGATCGCTGGGAGGGAGTCACGTCTGTTTATCTGATCATCCCCGCTGAGAGAGTAGACAAGTGATGTTATAGTTGATTTAATTCTTTTGAGTGTACTGCAACCGTATGTTTCAGTCACCTTAAATACACTTAAAGCAGAGCTACTAAATTAAGATTTCACTGAATTAAATCAGTTGGGGGTTTGAACGAGCTAAATCATACAATATATCTCTTCACAAAAGTTGTTGGGCAGAAAATAAGTTAACTGTGCTAAGACACATTCAGCACTGTTCTTGATTTCTGGATATCTTGTGAACACTCCTTCAAGGTAGAAGCATTATCATCCTTCTACGTGCATCTCTGCCAAGAGTAATCTTGTGCGAAGGTTTGAAGACCCACATTAGAAACTCTAGGTTTTGGCCATTGCTGGACCATCACTGCAGAACAAAGGGGAGGCAACCCGTGACAATATAGTAGAGTGTGGATGCGTGGGCCGAATGTTGCTTATGATCTAGCACATTCTGAGTCTATGGCATTGCTATTCAAACTCGTCAAAAAGGACATTGCAGACAGCTAAGAAAGATTAGAATACCTCAACAACCTCAAGTCTCTACTGCTTTCTTTAAACATATTCAAGGGGACGTCTGAAAGTGTATGAAGAAAGTGTATATCTCCAGCTCCCTTTTCCGTGTGTTTTTTTATTATTTTTTTTTTTTTAAAGAATAGAATCCGGATTCTAACTTAAAGGACCAGACAACGTATTTGAGGATCTGCAGGAAGAAAATTCTACCTTTTCTAATACGGAAAGCCCAGAATCCTAGGAACCTGAATACAAAGTTATTGTGGGATTCTATTTAAGAATTATACCCCAGACCGGCTGTATGCGGCATATTAACCAAGTTAGCCGACACTATTTACCTGAGCAAGAAGTCTGTATCTTCCAAAGTTATTTGGGGTAAGATGTACATTGTATCATTCTATATTTTGCCTATTAACGTGAAAATTGCTGGTGGGTGTTCAAGTTCATACGAAGCTGGCAACCTCAGCATATAGAATGATGGTTTCAAGAGCTGGTGACTGCTTCTTGCGGGTTCTTTCTCATAGAATCAAAAGCAGAGGTAGTCTCAGGTTCGATATGAAGCAGTGAGTGAATGACGATAGAATTAATGTACATGACTATTATTATTAACATTTTAACAAGTGTATATGTAAATGTAAACATGTTTTATATAAATGCAATTGTTATTTTCCGCTCACTGGGATTAACATTAGTGCTCAGAGAGGGTAAATTTAGTACGTTTTTTTTTAAATAAAATTTTGCTTCGTTGTGGCGAGGCGCATCCCGTTCAACCTAGTCGGTTATATAAGTGCGCATGTCCATATATAAAAGACCTTTTGGTCTGATGACTGTTATTTAATAAGTGCCAGTTTACCAAGACATGATTTGGCGATGAATAGGACACACATTGTGAAAACCTGTTGATTGCATAAATAGGCAGTTCGTATTCTAGAATCCACAGAGCCGGACAAGCAGATGTAGGCCTACACCGAAGGAAACATGGAGAAGAGTTCTGGAGACAGAAATAAAAATAACGAAGAAGGCATCACAAGACCTTGAGCTGATGACATACGTCATGAGCACGTGACACGTGTTTGGTGAAGACCCATGCTTCTCGGGGAGCTAAAGGTATTGATTCATTGATAAAACTTAATAACTCCAACACGTGACTTCATTGATGAAACTTAATAGGAGTAACTCTAACAAGTGACTTCATTGATAAAACTTAATAACTCCAACAAGTGACTTCATTGATAAAACTTAATAACTCCAACAAGTGACTTCATTGATAAAACTTAATAACTCCAACAAGTGACTTCATTGATAAAACTTAATAACTCCAACAAGTGACTTCATTGATAAAACTTAATAACTCCAACAAGTGACTTCATTGATAAAACTTAATAACTCCAACAAGTGACTTCAAAAGAGAACAAACCCTGACTCGTTCAACACCCTCATATTTAAACTGTAACATTTATAAAGGAAGTCATTGACCTCAAATGTAGGCCTACCTCCAACTTGTCCTGCTCTAGCTGTCACCATTGATGGCCTGGACTATTGAAACCAATGACAACCAGCTCTGTGTCATCATTATTATCACCGCTCAGCTCCTAATGAGCATGCGCTTTCACCAAATTATTCTCAAAACTGCGTGTCCAGTGACATCCGTTCTCTATCTTCCCTATCCATTTCATGTGTGTCATGTCATATCGCAGTATGCCTACCATTCCTGGAATAACTCTATGGAGATTCCAACAACCTCAAGTCTCTAGGCCCCTACTGCTTTCTTTAAACATAGTCAAGTGTATGAAGAAGGTGTATATCTTCAGCTCCCTTTTCCGTGTGTTTTTTTTCTTTTCTGACTTCCTGTACCGCTCTTACCATGGTTGTTCCAGTACTAAGAATGTATTGTAATGCTTGGTTCCTTCAATGTATGTCCTACCCAATGCCAACGTATTTTCTCATGTCGTGTTACACTGGCACTTGTCTAATCTTGTCATCAGCTCCACATTGGAAATCTTATCAGACCATTTTAGTCCTTCTATTTTAAGCAAACGCCCATGTGTAAAAAAACAACTTATTGATTGTAATTTTTATTGTTCCCCGTTTGTCAACGACATACAGTTGGATTACTTTGACAGTTGAGATGAAGAAATTTGACCTGAAGACATTTGAGTTAAAAGATTCGTACTTTATACAATAGTTCTACACAAAAGTAATAAATTCTTACCTGATGCTTATGCCATGTAATCGCGCAGTGTTATGTATATTAGATATCCGGATATGCCTTACTGCTAAGGAAAACACGTGTGTGATTATGAACAAAACCAGGATGAACACAGACTTTGGTCCGTTTGCTTTGACCTCGACTAGGAAAGGTAGTTTATCTAACAATCACTTAAGCTTGCTGACATTATCAAGGCGGTTCGCACGTACGCACAAAGAAAACACACCAGACTGATAAAGAAATAGTGTAACGCGAACACAGGTTGTAGTTAACACATTACACTGTACAGTCGTTCCGGGAGCTCTTGTGGGTGTGTTTTTAGGTCACGTGTGTGGTGTTTGACACACCTGTGCTGTTTATTGTTCAACCAACGGCATCTCTCATTGTCACATTAACAAGCTGACTAGAGTGGAAAAATACAAAGTCGTCGACACAGCAAGACACGGGGGAAGTAGCCCTGGGGCCTGAAACTGGGTTGGGGTTTCCGGAAGGTAGGTCAACCAAGAAAATATTATGGGTCCGAAAAGTGTCGCAAGTTTAGAGTCCCTTTCTGCCTCCATTGGTCATAGTTGTGCATATAAAAATATTCTGTCCTTCAGAAGCATTCTCTGAGGTACATTCACACAGGAGCAGAAAGAATGTTACGATGAAAGCAAATGTTCTAGAATGTGCTTCTTTTGTTTCAATTTCTTTTCGTGAGGTCGTTTGTAAACGATTACTGCATACTCCACCAACATCTGTCTCCACGCGCATGTGTGTATGGTCTTACAATGGGTCGAGCTTTTAACAGTGGGTGTAAACAAAACAAAACTACACCCTATTATAAATGTCGGCGCGGAGGGCGTTACACTGACATAAACAAACAAACATAAAACGTTGTATTTGTAAGTGTCCCGTGAAGTTACCTGTTTTCTGGAGAGACATAAATAATCGGCCGACTGCACCGTCAAGCATGTCGTACATGGCGACTAATTCGAGGGTGTGCCTGGGGCTGCCAACCTCACCACACAAAACAAATTGCCACATAAACCACCACAAACAACAGCATGTGATTGCTTGATGCAGGCTTCTTGCTGGACCAGCTGCAGTAGTGGTTATATGCTCTGTAAGGAGCACAAAGGACATGGTGATATTTGTATGTGTGATGGTGGTTACGGTAGCATACACACAAAAACTAAAATTATAACACGTTATGTCTGTTATTGCGAAGGTGGTTACGGTAGCATACACACAAAAACTAAAATTATAACACGTTATATCTGTTATTGCGAAGGTGGTTACAGTAACATTCACACAAAAACTAAAATTATAACACGTTATGTCTGTTATTGTGAAGGTGGTTACGGTAAAATTCACACAAAAACTAAAATTATAAGACGTTATGTCTGTCACTATGAAGCTGGTTGCACCGAAATTATAACAAGTTAAATCTGTCAGTGTGGCTGTGAAACATACGAAATCTACACACTAGAGGTAAATTTATTATATAAACATTAAAAGTACACATATTCACACTGTTAACTTATATACGTACACGTGTACAACTGAACTGAATGTATGTATACGGATATGTTCCTTCTAGAAACACATACATGTATCTACATGCACCGTGTGTATATGAGGCTCGCATACATAAGACAAGGATTTTGAGAATAAATCCGACAGATAGCAGTCGGACTGCACGTGGAGATACACCCTAA
The DNA here is from genome assembly GCA_024509875.1 of Oreohelix idahoensis. Classification (NCBI taxonomy): domain Eukaryota; kingdom Metazoa; phylum Mollusca; class Gastropoda; order Stylommatophora; family Oreohelicidae; genus Oreohelix; species Oreohelix idahoensis. Next base: position 231,306 of record JAMPIV010004968.1, read on the forward strand.
CAAAACTCATACGTGTATCTTGGCAGCGATATAGACAACGTTGGAAGAACAGACAGGGATATCAAAATAAGGATACACGAGAAACTTTTATTGCGTTGGGAAATATACGAAAATCAAAAGAAATTATGTCCAATATAAAAATACGAATCTTCAATCCTGATGTCAAGACACTACTATTATATAGTATATTGTATAATATAAGGTCTTTCAACTCTTCCTCACTTTAAACCAAATCACTGCGCAAGCCACTCTTTCATCCACTCATCCATCCACTCACTTCCATACAGTCTGTCTCAGGAAGATAATGAGCATCAAATGGCAAGACAAGATCCCGGATACCGCCGTTCTTGACAGAGCTGGTATCCCTAGCGTCGATACTATTCTGATGCAGTCACAGATTCGCTGGGCAGGTCATGTAGTCCGCATGCCAAACCATCGACTGCCAAAGATACTCTTTTATGGTGAGATGCAGAAGGGTAGACGCTCCCATGGTGGCCAGAAAAAGCGCTTCAAAGACACGCTTAAGGCTTCATTAAAAACCTTTGACATAAACCCAGACACATGGGAAGCTGCTGCGCAAGACCGAACTGCCTGGCGCACATCTCTTCGTAAAGGTGCAGTGGCATGCGAATCTTCCAGAAGAGCAGCAGCGGAACAGCGGAGACAAGCTAGAAAAGATCGTGAAATAAAACTTTCACATGAAGCAAACATTCCCTGCCCACACTGTCCGAGATCCTTCCAGGCCCGCATCGGGCTCATCAGTCACCTTCGTACTCATAGACTATCCTAGCATCCTAATAATTGGATGAACAGAGTGGTCTTCATCACCTGTGATGGACGAACAACAACAAAAAACACTATTGTATAGCTCTGAAACATGGAGAACAACCAGAACTAAGAAGTAAACAAACTTTTATACACAGATATTTGGATAGAATAGAGAGATGAGAATGGTATGACAAGATCTCGTACAGTGTTGATAAATATCAAACCCTGAAAAGGACTATTAGTGGTGATCAGGTAGCGCGAATAAGCCCCGAAAATGGCCACTCGGTAAATGGACTTCTAACACGCCACTGGAACAGTAATGGAAAAACTTTGTATATCAGTATGAAAAATAGGTCAGGTCGCGTCACGTGACTTCACCATTCAGGTAGAAACAAGTTCACGGATCACCTGTTATATTACTTGCCGGACTTTCCCCCACCTGCCGGCTTCAGGGCACAAGATCAAAGACACGGGATGGGGCTTTTCACGCTGGTCTTATTTTAATTCTAACAGTAATATTCTTTAACGCTAAGACTGACACAAGAGTCACCAAAACTTGATTATGTTTCTTGTTCGCAAGTTAACGCATGATGAAATGTATTCGCATTCTGGTTTTGCTTCTGTTTACATTCGCTTTCTTATCGTTATATTTTTCTTCTTCTTGTACTTACTAATAGTTTCTAATGTTATCCATGATTCTAGTGTTTTCTTTTCCCCAGAACTTCTCCACCTGTATCATTCCACGTATTTTTTTTAATCTGTTGCCACTGCCTTCAGCACTTGTGAAGTGATTAGGTAAACCTACTCATTGGATATAGTAACCAAACATTATGTTTTCTTCAGACATCCCACATTAAATTGTTATCTTTAGCTTTGTATTGTATTTCGTTCGAGTTTTGTTTGTCATTTTGGATAATAGAAGATAGTGATCTTACATACTTACACGGTCCTCTACTTTTAAATCATGTAATGGGGTCGTCCACATATGACGTCACGCAGTGCTTTAACACCCCTTCCCCCCCCCCCCCCCAGTCACATTTCGTCACAAAACCCAGATCCCCTTACGTAACGTTCCCACCCCCCTCCCTTTTTTCTAACTATTTTATGGTAATACGGAAAAGCAACGACATAATCTATTGTAAATTAGTTATCTAGTCATCATCATCATGACCTTTCAACTTCCTAAGGTGCATAAGTTCAAGGTCTTTCCATGTCGTCTTCATCCCCTTCATGCCTGTCACCACTTCTCTTCTCCATGTGTTCCCTGGTCGCCCTCTGCCTCTCTTACCTTGGGACTTCCAGCACAAGGACTGCCTGGTAAATCTATCAGCACATGTGCTCAATGTGTGTCCTATCTGACACTTGTCTGGTTCGTGTTATAAGTGCCACATTAGTGATTTTGTCATACCACTACAATCGTTCTATTTTAGGCAAGCACCTATTTATGAGAGCGTCCTTCGTAAGAGCGCAGGCCTCTCCCGGCAAAGGTAGCGTGTTGGAACCACGGTGGAGTCACGCTACAGTCTGTCATCTGTAAATGGATATCCAGCTCTGCTCTTGGATCAGTAAAGACAAAAGCAGCGAAAGTGGGGAAGTGGTTACTTGATCTAGTATTGTGAAGTCTCTAACACTTCACCCCCCTATGGCAGTATCTACTTTAAGACTAACTTGTTTTACCCATTTATAAAAGTCTGAAGCTTTTTGGGTGCTGTTTTCGTTGAACTCAAAAGAGTTCAGAGCCATACCACAGCACTGACGTGATTTTGGGTGCTGTTTACGTTGAACTCAAGAGTTCAGAGCCATACCACAGCACTAACTTGACATTTGAAATTATTCTGATTTATTGTGTTTTGATCTCCATCCAATTCTTTGATCTCATCAGACTGTTGTCGCGATTCTGATAACCTGTTACTGTTTTTTGTTTTTTTTTGGTTCAGTCTATCCGATATTTCAGCTGAGATTATAGTACGAACTAGTAATTATACCTGTCAAAATAATATCGGGAAAAGAACTAAAGCGAACGTCTTAACTTGTCAACATCTGCAGCACATTTAGAAGATTGGCACACTCATTTTGTTGATTCTGAATGAATTTATTTTTCCCATTTTTGTAAACTTTTGAAAAAATATTTGTTGGTTTTTTTCAAAGGATGTAATTTATTCTCTTCCTTGTCAACGGGAAACAATCAAACGTCAAACCATAATAATAACAATAAAATATATTAGATTTTTGAAACATTACCACGTATGTTCAATTTCTAAAACAAAATATATCTGCAAAGTTTGTGTGAAAATAGACGCGCACTATATTAGACGTCGCGCAGTTTAGTGCAAAGGCCAGAAGCGCACGACTTTTATATAAGTTCCAGACTGTCCGTGACGAAACGCATATATACTGTATATATATATATATATATATTTTTTTTTTTTTATAACCAGCGGCACTCGAGCATTTCCAGCTCTTTCGGCCCAATGACATGTCATTGCGAGGCTGGGGGGTCAGTGGACTTTCCTTCCAACCCGGTCAGGAGCTTCCCATCCACACGGGATTTATGTGCAGGAGCCGTTCAGATTATTTAGTCAAATTTCCGGTCGTAAACATTTCTTCACACGCCGACGGCCGGGTTTGAACCATGAACACCTGGTCGCCAGTACAACGTTGTAGCCATTACACCAGCGCGGCTCCCCCATATATATATATATATATAATTAGGGGATATAATGTCACCGTAAGGCCTACTACTGATACCATAGCATCATTCGTGCTAATAGTTATCAGTTAGATTAGGAAGAATAGTTACGAGCTTTTATTGAAATAGACTCGAGATACGCAGTTATCAGATTGAAACTGGAACTATGATAGGAAACTCTTTACAGAGCGATACAACAGGAGATCTGCGGCCAATCCGATCATCAGAAGTGGTCCCCCCGTCCGACAAGTGTTTCGGCCCATTATACTCCTTTACACTCTAAGGGGGGCGGGCCCACTTGGGTCATGACTCCCAAGTGTCTCAGCCTCCTGTTGTCTTGTATCGAAAATGAACCCATTTCACTCCGGCAGCAACTTTAAAAAAACCACAACTCCGCCAGCCGTGGACGCAGTTGTGAAAGTAACAAATAGAAGACAAATTATCTCGATCGTTCCGTCGCACACAGCTAGGGACAGACACGGGCACACCTGGGCGAAGCCGACGAGGCTAGCCACTACGCGCTAGCAACTGAAATTCTGTGCCTAACCACTCTTATAGTATACACCGCGTGTTGTCCCTTAGTCACAGCCCTTTCACCAGTATACCAAAAAACTCAACGTATTGTGGAATATGAAAAATTCCTGGTGTTTTCTGTACCGCAAAGTTTACTGTCACGATTTCCATAGCCCATTGCGGTTGTTCCACAGCCAGCATGATGCCTTTTCGGCAGTTTCACTAAGCCTCTTCAGTGCCCTTGTTCTCGACTGTCCCCTCAGCCCCAACAGTTTCAATAAATTATACACTGATGCAGCCACGAGACCCATCGTGTCTCAGATCCGCGGCCAGATCATTATACTTGGCCGTTTTGAACGAATGTTGCTCGTCCAATATGGATTCAAATGGCACGGTCAGTTCAATCGGTATAACCTGAAGCGATGCTGAAGAATGAAGCACTATATCCGGCCGTCTCCGCGATTTTCTGATACTCTCTGGATATGCCCCTCGTCCAGGTATGTCTACCGCAATCTCCCAATCGTTTGCACAGTCAAGAAGAGATGGTAAACTGCTACCTAGGTTAAATAGCGACTCAACGCTAATTTTTGGCGGGAGTTGCTCAGCAACCGATGACGTAAATCGGAATAGCAGAGACACTCCATCGGTAGGCATATAAGATCCAATAAAATAAATAAAGAAATATTAGACTGTCCAACCAGAAGGCTGGTAAAAGCGCGCACGACGACGCAAGGCAAATTTCTATATCAGAAATCAGTTGATCCCCAGAAGTCAGTTTGTACGGACGAATAACTGCTGGTCTTGAAGTATCAAGATATCAACTCTGTAAAGCAGATAGCTTTTTTTTATAATGTGGGAATTCCTAATTACCGTGTAAGTACAGCTTCGTGTGACCTTTTTAATATTTCAGAATAAAACCTAGTTAGGCCAGAAATGCCTAAATGTTGAGAGAACGAGCTGAATTTATGAAAGAAACGAAACGGAGCTCGTAAAATGTCAAATTAGCTCATATCACAAAGAAGAGGTAGAGTTTCAACTGTTATTTAACCCTGAGTCGGATAAATCTAAGAAGCAAACGCAAAGGAACTAAGCAGAAATAGTTACCCCAACCTGGATAGGCTACAGGGAGAAAATAGCCAATAAATGACCAGTACAGAGGCACATTTTTTTATGAGGATGTTTTAAGAAAATGCATGCAAATAGCTTTGTTTATGGATTGTAAATACAAGAGAATAAAATTGTTTTATTGGATCCTGAGGACTTGCTTAATTACCTCATGTTGAAGGTTTTACAGTAAATATTGAACATAAAGTATGCTAATAAAAGTCACACAATATTAAACACCACAGTGGAATTTTGGAACGAACATGGTTACAGTTATCATCAAGAATTAATATCTCTGGCAGTATACCAGTATTCCTGACTTGAGTGATACAATAAGCATATACACACTCCACGGTCACAATAAGTCGTCCACGAGTGAGTTGTTATCTATTGCTGATAAAAGTAGAAATATAATTTATGTAAGAAGCGAGCATAACTCTTATATTTTTGTGTAACGTCACATTTTTCCATACCCCATACCCCCCCCCCCTCACCCCCTCCTTTTTCCGCCCTCACTGCGTCATATGTGGACGACCCCCACTAATCTAAACTTCTTGTTTATGTATGTATGACGAATCTAGTTTTCTGTCCTGTCATCTGGTTATATCCATGTTGCTTTATGCAGTGGCGTACTAAGGATGGTGCTAGGGGAGGTCTGCTCCAGGTGACAGGCAGGAGTCTGATGCCATCGTCTACTATTATGAAATTATTGTTCTATTTAAAATGTGCTTGAAAGCATAATATCTTCTTCTTCGTCTTCCTCGTTCGCCCTGAAAAGGACGGTGGTTGTGTTGTGTCTGTTTGCGCCTAAGCTGTGATATCTGCACCTTTCGGTCGACACATCCGACTTCTGCACGGCATTTTTTATGGACCGGGTTTGCCTTCCCATTTCGATCCGCACTCGCTCAGCCAGACTGCACTGCTGCAGACTGTTTCCAGGACCACCACGTGGAGGTGGAGTGCGGTCTTGACCAGCTCTGATTTGCTGGTCCTGGCGCAGGCAGTCAAGCTATGAGTCGCTGACTGCATTCACTATTGCTGCATCTTGGGGTCCCGAAAGCATAATATATTTGTCTGTGTGTTTTATGGGGTGTGCCTGTGGTAAAGTGGGATGTTATAGATATTTATAGGGGACTTAGTGTACTGACTGAGGTCAGCTGTGAAGGTATCTGTATCTAATAGATGTAGTGTTTTACAGATAACCTTACTTGCTACCACATTATACCTCAGTCAGAATTATTCTGGAATATTGTGATGACTACGTTAAATGTCTAGGGTTATGTAAATGATGAAGTGTAAGTCACAACAACAACAGACAGATAAACAATTTTATTTTATATATTGTCCACCCACAATGCACTTGACATCCTAACAAATGACAAACCTGTGTGACCACTCAAAAAACAAACAATACACAAAACAAACACACATAAATTACCACACACTCTATAAGACTATTGTGTTTTGCGGTCTTGATAAATTCCTCTCCTCGCAACATCCGTGTTTGTTTTTTCAGGGTTCAGTACATTCACAAACAAGTGAAATGTTCCTGTGAGGTTTATGTTAATATAGAATATAATTGAGACGGGGCAGCGGAGCGGGAGGGGCGAGGGAAAGGGGTGTAAAGGAGGACGAACGTGGGGTGTAGGGGGGAGGAATGTTGAGTAGGGGAGAGGCAGCGGTTTTCTCGGTAAGAGGGAGGTCATGGGTTGTGCGTTGCCCGCGTGTCGTGGGGCGGTGTAACTTCGGGATAGGTATGTGGCATGTTTGTAAGGGTGTGGGTTCTTAGGCTGTGGTGAATGTTGTTTTTGCGAGCAGGGGGACTTTGTGGTTGTTGTCTGCGCACATTTGACTAGTCGTGTCTTTTGTTTGGTTCGATGTGCCGGTTATCTACCCTCCCGTCCCCGGAGGCCATTCCGTCAGAGTCCGACACCCTTGAGACATCGTAAGAGAGGCGAAGTGAGGCGTATCGACACAGACGGAAAATGTGTGACGCTGGAAGACGGGTATCCACGCGCGCTTTTCATAGTGTTTACTAATTATCTCGTGGTCGGCGTTGGGCTCAGTCTTCTACAATGGATAGGTCGACTTTAGTCTTGTCAGATAAGACCTCGAAGTGTTTTGCCCACATTGCAAGACGAGGAGAATATCTCTGTGAGTCGCATACTGTCAGGAAACACAATAGCATGCGGTCAGGATTGTTCTTACATTCATCAGAACGCGTAGCGAAGTTGGGTGTCGTGTGCGATTTCGAGTTGGACAACTGCCTACGCTCCGGAGAGACTTGAGGCGTAGTGAGCGCAGTCAGTTGATATGGAGTAGTCTTTCTATAGTCCACAGATCGGGCGCGTGACCGTGCGTTTATAAATATATACATTAGATTATTTTTCGGGATGGGGGGTGTGGTGGTGGGGGATGGGGGGAGGGGGGGCGGGGGGTGTGGGAGACAGTTGCGAGGTCGTGCTTCTGGTATAACTATGTGGTCTGCGGTTGACGTGAATATAACGCAGAGGGGACGCTATTAGCTATACTTATTCGTGTAGGCTAGGGTTTAGACTTTTCTTGTTTTCTAAGGATTTGTCTAAAATGGTGAACTTTAGAGTACACGAAAACTGTACGAGTCAATTAGTGATGGATGATTGATATTAGTAGCAGGCTTGTATGAGGATGTTATCATGCACGTTCGTGGGGCAGGGAGCGAGGTCTGTCTTGAGCTGAAGGATCAGAACTAAGGAGAGCTGAACTTGATCTTCATAGGACGCGAGGGCTGGTAGTAGCGGGCAGGTCTATGTTACTTTAAGCGGTATAAGGGATGTTGAGTTAGTTTCTGTCGATCCATTCCGAGATGATTTAACACTGTCCCATAGTATGAAGCATTATGAGGCTCATAGTCTAGTCTTCTCTGACTCATACGATGTAATGGCTGATCTACTGTCTGATAGGTGCTTGGTGTCTGTTAATGAAGAGTGATTGACACTGTGGAACATGATTCCTGTCTTTAGATCAGATGCTCTCTATCACATTTTTGCATTCAACACATTTTATGAGTCATCGCTGGCGGGCTGCGGCAACAATAGAATAATGAAAGTAAAAACGTCAAATCGCATGTTTTCGAACTGAATCTCAGTTAGTGGGACTTTTGATTGGCACTATGACTGTCGTGATGTGGTTCGTAGTGCTTTGTGGACGATATACCCTAAGTATGTGACTCTCTGTGCTCCTGTATTCTGATGACTTATTGTGGGTATCAGGGATCTTTGTTTTTGACTGAACATCATCTAGCACACTACACCAAAGACCGAGACGGATGCGGATAACGAGATCCATGCACTCTCAACACTGGCTTGCATGAATTGTGGATGCAGTGGTAGGTGCGTGTTGGCGCAGAGGAGACTTGGAGTTAGAGGTTTTCTGGTATAATATAACATAACGATGTTACCTCTTTTACCTCTCGCGTCTCTTGGTCGCAAACAGGAATAGTTGATTTCGAGCAGCTCAGAGTCCATCTATGAAGGGACTTCTATTACTCAGAGACTTCTCTGAACTGGTCGCAAGACAATCATCTATCAAATGTTCAAAGTACTACGGCTTCCATCGGTAAAACACGTTATAAAATAAATTGGGGGGGTAGGGGGGTTGGGGGGGGGGGGGGGGGTGGGTGTGGGGGGTGGGGTGGGGGGGGTTGGGGGGGGGGTGGGTTGGGGGGTGAGTGGGGGGGGGGTCGGCTGTGGTGTTGGTGTGGTAAGTTGTTGTTTACTGCAGTGCTTACACTTGGTGGGGGACTCCATATGCTAGTGGGGGGTTGGATGTGTGGGGCGGTGGTGAGGGGTTTATACGGGGGGGGGGGCGAGGGCTGTGCCTGAGCAGGGCTGGGCGTAGGTTGTCAAAAGTATGGGAGTGCTCTCCCGGTGTGAGGTGCTGTGTTCATGCTTGTTATCAGGGGGTGATGCAATTAACAAGTTAGCTACATGCTCGATAATAAAATGGCTCCACCTGCGGGGGAATATTAGTATAATTATTAGGAGGGGATTATGGGAGGCGAGATTTGAGTGGATGTTTCGTAAATTAAAACTTTTTAGCGTGGTTAGCGCTCGGTTTTGGTTAAAGACATGCGAGGAAATTAGAGCGCCGGAGGCGGCATGGCCGATTTTAATAATGAACGGCCCCCATGGCAAGCTCGGGACGCAGTATTGCTAAGTTGGTGCTAGTGCTTAGTTGCTCAAGTGAGTGCTTACGAGGTCATGGAGAGCTAGGGGGGGGGGGGCATTAGAGTATCGTGCGCGGCGGGGACGTCGGGCTCGGGGCCTAAATAGGCCGTAGGTCCGCCGCGTGCGGGGTAACATAAATCTCGAGATGTATTTATGGAGATATGAGTGCAATATAGGGGGAGGTTAATATGCAGCTTATTATTAAGGGTGAATGGGACATAGTTTTGGAGTCGTATTTTGAATAAAGAACGCGTGCCCTATTAAAAAGATTTCTGGAGTAGTTTTATGGAGGGAGTGAAGTAGATTTTTGTGCGGATAGTGGTATTGGTGCGACTAAGCATGCGTTTGATTGATTGTAGGGTGTAATTTATAGCGCTGCGTTGTTGTGGATGTTAGAAGTGCTGTGCTTCACAACATGTTGCTGCTTCTGCTTTAATTACGGTTGAGCAAGCTGGGAGTCCTTAGCACAAATGAGGGGGTCGGCATGGGGGGGAACGGGGTAAATATGGTGGGTAGAGTTGTTAGTAGTTTGCAGTTCACCCCAGTTATTAAGTGTATAGAGCCCGGTGGAGGGGTGCGGTTGTTAAGCCAGCTGTTGGAGTTAGTTGAGTGAAGGTGTATGCGATGCTTTGACTTTGTTCTAAAAAAGTGTTGCTGTTTAGTTGGGTGTCACACAGGGTGAGGGGTAGTTGTTTTTTGGATGTTTTATAAGCGGGAGATTGGATTAGTCATAGCATTGGGAGAGTGCAAATTTATGGAGAAAGACCGTGGGAAGTGACGACGGAAGGTGTCATTTGACGAGTATAGGCAGGTGGTCTGAGGTGTACAGGTTAACTTTATGGTAGGGGGGGGTCACTGGTTAGGCGGGGGGACAAGTGGGAGGCTCGATGGGGTAGGGGTTGGGGGGGGAGTACAGGGCGCATATGGTAGATTGAAAGGGGTTTGATTGGTAGGGGGGGGTTATGGGGGGGGGGGTGAATGAAAATTCTATTCGGGGGGGGGTGGATAGGGGTGGGAAGGTCATTCTCTGGTACAGGTTTAGCGGGATGGGTTGTATGTGAGGGGAAAACCACGTTGGGTGGGGGGGGGGGGTGGATTGGGGAGGGGGGTAATATTAGTGGATCGTTCGAGGAGAAGATCTGTGGTATATGGGAGTTAATAGGGGGGTAAAGGTGGCAGTTTATTGTAGGGGAGCGGGGGGGGCTTTGGGGGGATGGGGGGGAGCTGAGGGGGGGGTTGGGGTGTATAGGGGTGGGGGGGGGATGGGGGGGTTAGTTTGTTGGGCTGGGGGGGGATTCGGATTTGTTCATGGAACTGGGAGGGGGGATGAAGTTGGTTAGGTTTTGAACGGGGGTAGGGGGGGACGGGCTAAATGGGTCAGTATGTTGGGTTCGGAGGGGGGGTTGGACAGTATTCAGGGAAGAGTTGATTGGGGGGGGGGGGGGAATAGGGTTAGTGTGGGATGGGATATGGGTGGGTAATGGGGGAGTATTAAAGATTAGGGTAATGCGAGGAGGTGATGGGGGGGTAGTAAAAAGGGGGAATAGAAGAAAGATATGGGCAGGGTGGTTAGGTGGGATTATTTTGTGGATGTTAGGGTTAACAGTTTTATAGTTTAGTACGGGGCCCCGGCCACAAGCAACGAAGGAGATGTAGGGGGGGGATTTGATATATTATGGGAAAATAAAAATGTAATGATATGAAATTAGTTGTAGAAATTAGGAATGGAAAGGAATGGGTTGTTTTGTAATCTTTTGAAATAAAATTTCGAGAGGATTTGTGGGGGTGGTTTGTATAAAAGTAATGATGAGGTGGAGGGATGTGGAGGGGAAAGGGGGGGGGTAGGGGGAATGTGGATATGATGCTGGGGTGGAAGGGGGAGGTAAATAAATTGGGGATGTGATTTAGTTGATGGGGGGGGGAGGATGAGGGGATCTCCTTTGGTGTGCGGGGGGGGGGAGGGGGTGGTTAAAAGGGTTTTCGTGGTTGGAGTTTCGGCAATAGGGGGTGGAGGACGTGGGATGGAGGGGGGAGGGGGTACCTTTACTTTGGGGAGGGGGTAGCACCTATCAATGGACGAGGTGGGGGTCGGGGTTGAGGGGCGGGGTTGTGTGGTTTCCGGGGGTTGGTGGGGGGGGGGATAGAAAGGGGGGGGTGGGGTGTGTGTGGGTGTGAGGGGGGGTGGGGGTGATAGTTTTTAAGGGGGGACTCGTGGACTTTTGGGGGAGTGGTGAGGTTATTCCAGTAGGTTTTGGGAGACGAGTGGGGGGGGGGGGGGGGGTGTGTATGCCTTAGTGGGGTGGGGGGCGGGGGGGTAATGTTTGGTGTTAGTTGGTTTTTGAGGGTTATTTGGTGGGGTGGAAAGGGGGGGGGGAGTAGGGAATGGGGGATCGTTATACGATTGGTAATAATATTAATCTGCTACAAAATATGGGGGGTTTGGGTGTGGGGTAAGGGTTAGGGGTGTACGGGATAGTGTTATTAAGAATTTGTTCTTTGCCAGGCTGCTCCAGAGTATGACCAGGTTGAAGATACCCATGTTTGGTTTGTTATTCTTCTGTGCAATGGTTTTAATGGATCAATTTGTGGTGGTGAAGAAACGGGGGTGATTATTGGTCATGTAAGATAGGGGGAGATTAGAGGTAAGGGGACTTGAATAGGGCTAAGGTTTATTTTTGTTGTGAACGTAAATGGTTTTATAAGTATGAGGAGATTTATTTCTTGGGTGTAGGGTTTAGGAGCTATTTTAAAATGGTTTTGTGGGGAGTTAAGATAGGTGTTAGGGATTTTAGTTGTATTATTGTTTTTTTTAATGAGTGGGGGAGGAGGTTGTTATTTGACAGGATTTATGTAGGGGGATTAGAATACAGTGGAGGGGTGAGGAATGAGTTAATTCGGGTGTGTACTCAGTCTGGTGGGGGATTGGGGGGGATGTGACAAAGAAAATTAATGTCTGGGGTGATTCTATTATTAGGCTGGAAATATAATTGGTAGGCATGATAGTGATAAGAGGGATAAACCAGCTCTTGGAAGGGGGAAGAATTCCATTGAAGGAAACGGGAACACGAGCTGTGCACATCCTTTGAATCGGAAGTGGGATTGGTCGATGGGGGAGTGTTGGCGGATGGTGTTATCCAGGGGGACAGGGTGGGGGTATAGTTATTGGTGGGATCTGGCTTGCTGAGGTTTCCTTTACCAAGGTGCTGCAGCGATAAACATTAGATGAGAATTCATTGACCCAAGATTGCAGATTCTTTTTTTCCATTTGGGGGACTATTACCTGAATTTCGTTAAAATTACCCCCCCCCAACCATCAGTTAGATGATCACAATGGGAGCCTCCGCCCACGGACAAGCTAGTCTCATAGGATAGAAATTTTGGGTAGGGGTATTAAACTCTCAAAGGTATCTGATTTCAACATGTAGGGTTAGATGGAAAAAAATCTGTGGGACAAGGGTTGCAGATAGGGGGTAGGCCGTGCCAGCAAGATTGAATATGTAGGGGGGTAATAGTCGTGGTTTGGATTGGTGGATGGGGGTTGGGGGGTTAGGGTACAAGAGTCAGTAATTGGGGATTTATTTACCAGGAGGTGGGTCAGACTTTTGCCCAGATCGAACAGTTGTGTGGGTGGAGGGCAGCGAAATAATACTCGTGGCGGGGAGACACGTTGACTGATTTCTTTCGGAGTAAGGGCCCCCCGCAGTATGGTGAAGGGGGAATTTTGTTAATGTAGCTGTGGGGGGCTATTTAATGGAGGTGAGAGAGTCTTTTTACATGTGATTATATTCTTGGAAGGGGGCTGGTAATATTGGGTAATGGGGGTTTGCATTAATACAACTATTGATCACAAATATGGGCGGGGAGGGGGAGGTTATGTGAATTTTGGTGTAGTCGTTATGGCGAAATTGGGTAAATGTGCGGGGGTTGCTTTAGTGTTGGTCATGGTTTACAATAAGAGACTGTATTCCCTTGGTATCAGGAAGTGGAATCATAGGTATCTGGTAAGAGTGGACTTGGGTCGAGATTGGGGTTATTTGTTACCCGGGATAAGTGATTCAATAGCCTGACGGGGATAGGTAGTCTTACTAAAAGGGTTGGGTTGGGGTATATTAACTTTTCTTATTAATGGGCTAGGAGGTTTTAGGTGTTAAGGGATAACCAGGTGAGCATAAGAATGATTCTGATACCATATGCCGACTTCAAGGGTGGATTATCAATATCTAAAATTATGGGGGGAAGGGTTCCTGTCGCGCCACCGTAAGCTCAACGTTTTTTAGTTATATGAATTGGGAATTGTATGTTACAGGTTTAGGAGTCTATATATCCTCTCTTATTATGTTGGTATAAATTTATTGACATGAGGTTGATCTTGCTGATGTTGGGAACCACCTTAGCGCATCACCAGCCATCAAGTGTGAGAGTGGAAATATAATGGGGTTTCTGATGTTGTAAGTTTAAGAGATCGAGGGGGGGGGGGTTGAGGAGATGAGTGATTAGATCAACTAAAAGGGATAATTAAACTGTTTTTGGTGTTGTTAGTGTTATGGACTAAATGTTTGATATTTTATGTAAATAGGTGGGGTGAGAGGACGGTAAATAAACAATCTTTGTTTTTTTTATCTTTTAGGGAATATGGAGGACTTTGCTGGGGGGAGTACATTAGGGGCAGTGAATGATCTTATATGTCCATGTTAGTGAGTTTGTATGTGAGGGCACAAAATTTTATTTGAAGAAGAAAGTTTTTATGAAGCCGAAGTGATATCATGGTGTAATTATGGGAACATAGGGCGTTTTGTATCTTTTATGGGGGGACAAGATTTTTAAGTTTTGGAGTAAGTTAGTTTGGAGGAGAATTCAAGGGTGTTGAGGTAGTTAAATATGGCGTGGGGTTTTGGTTTATGAGATGGGGACCGCCCTGAGGTAGACCTTTGCTTATTTGTTTAAGCGAGGATTTAGGGGGTATTGGGTTAGTTTGGGGATATGTGTAGAACGAGTGTAGGTGGGTGCAGTTTGACTGTTAGGGGTGGAGTAAATGAAATTGTATGAGATGTGTGTGACTAGTATAGGGTTTGGTAAGTGTTGGGTTTATGTAGTTTGTTGACAACAAGGATGTAATAAGGAGGGTAATGTTGGGGAGGGGGGGGGTTGGTTATTTAGAAAGGATGAAAGCGTAGGGCTGTAAGTTAGGAAAGTACTGTTTTATGGGGGAATTTAAATGGATTAGGGGGGTGGAGTGAAAGTTTTTGTAGTTGTTTTCTTCCTGGTTTAAGGCATAGTAGATTTTTTTAATGAATGTTGTGTGTATTTATTGTAGTTGTGATTTTGTTTTGGGATACTCAACTCTGGGCTTGGAAGGATTAATTGAAAATCTATGGGTAAGGGGACCAAGTTCTGGTGTATATTGGTCTATTTGGGATGTTTAATCGGGGGGAAACAAAGTGGTATTAAGTCTTTAAAGTATGGTAATGGGGGGGGGAGTTCAGTAAGTTGGGGTGTTGGGGAGTAACAAGGGGAATAAGGGTGGGTTAGGGGGGGGGGGGGGGGAGGGAGGAAGTGGTGAGTTAGGGGTTTTTTATTTTAAGTTTTAATTGGGGGGGGTAGGGGGGGGGGGGGGGTGGGTTATGTGAGGGGGGTGTGGTGGGGGGAGTAGGGGTGGGGTGGTGTGGGTTGATTGGTGAGAAGGGGGGGTATGGGGGGTTTTGGTGTATTGGTTTTAATGGATTAAATGAGGTGGGTTTTTGGGGGTGGGAACAATGGGTTGGGGGGGGGTTGGGTTGGGGAAAGAAAGGGGTGAGTTGGAATGGGGGGGGTTTATATAGTGGGGGGGGTTTATGGGAGAGGAGGGGGGGGATTTTGGAGTGGAGTATGAAGTTTTCCCCCCCCCCTTGGGAATTTGTGGGGGGGCAGGGTGGGATTTTTGTATTTGGGATTTTATTTTGGGGAGGTGGGATTAGTTCACGGTTGGGAATTGGTGGGTTTAGGTCATTCTAGAATGATGATGGGGGTGGGGAGTGGGGGGACTAAAAATATTGAAGTTGGAAATAGTATTTAAATTATACCCAACATGGGGTGTTTGGGAACCCCCCTTGGGATTTTTGGGGAATTGGTTTATGGACCCAGGTTGCAGGGATTATTGGGGGGTTTGTAAGGGGTATGTGTTATGGGGTTAATTTGGTATAGGTTGGGAGAGATTGGGTTGTGTGAGGGGGTTTACACAGATGTTTTGGGTTTGGGGGGTTTTGATGGGGGGTGGGTGGGTAATGGGGGTGTAAGGGGGGTGTTGGTTCAAGTGAAGAGTTGGAGGGGGGCATAAGGTAATGGGGGGGGTAGGGGAGAAAGATGGGCAAAGGGGAGGGAGTGGGTATTTGGGGGGAGTTGGGGGGATATGGGGGGAGTAAGGGGGTGGGGGGTATGGTAGGGGTTTGGGGGGGTTTTACATTGGGGGTTGGTTTTTGGGGGATGTGTTTGAATTAAAAGGGAACCTGGGGGGATGTGGGTGGTATGGCATTGGGGGTTTTTTCAGGTATATTTTGGGTGGGGTGGGTTGGTAATGTGAGGGGTGGGGAGCAGGCCAGTTTTTTGTTTTTGTGGGGGGGTGCAAGATGGGGGGTAGTTGGGGGATTAAGGGATGGGGTTTGTTTGGTGGGATGGGGGGTTTTTGGTTTGTAGATTTGGTTGAGTAAGGAGGTTTTATTGTGCGGAGTGGGTTAAGGATTGTTAAAGTTAAGTGTTTTGATTTGTTATGGTTACATTGAGTATTGAGTTGAATGTTATGTAGGTTGGGGTTTGCAAATGTTGTTTGGATGAGGGTGTGAAATAGGAAATTTTATGTTAGGTTGGAATTTGTTTTTTGGATTTTGGGGGGTTTTATGGTCAAACATGGGTATGGATTGGTTGGTGGGTTATTTAATGTTTGTTTGGTTGGGGGGGGATTGTGGGTGGATTTGGAGCCTGAAAAGTTTTGGTTCTTGGGATGTGAGAGAGGTAGGGGGGGTGTGAGTTAAGGGGATGGGGGTCTGGGGGGTTTGGAGTGGGTTTGGGTTATGGTGGGGGGGGGGTTACGAATTGGGACAACTCAACCGTTGGGGGGGGAGTTTGGGGGGGTTATGTAGTGTTTGGGTGTTGGGAGGTGGGGTGGGTGGTTATTGGTGAAAACAATTGGGGTTAACTTAGAGTGCCATTTGGGGGGGAATGTGGGGCAGGGGGGGGGGAGTGGGAGGGGGATTTTTATGGGTGGGGGGGGGAATTGGGGGGGGGGGGGGTGGGGGGAAGGGTAGGGATTTGGGGGGGGGGGGGGGGGGGTGGCGGGGGGTTTGGTTGGTGTTGTATTTTGGGGGTGGGGGGCTCCAGGGTGTGGTGGGGGGTGGAGGGGGGGCTCTTACCAAGTTGATTTAACCCCCCAGGTTGTTGTGAGGGGTGGGTTGAGTGGGGGGATGGGGGGGGGGGGGGGGGGGGGGTGGGGGTGGTTTGGTTGAAATTCCTGTGTTTAATTGTGTTGGTGGGGTGGGGTGTAGGTTTGAGGGGTGCAGGGGGGTGGGGGGGGGTGGTGGGAGTGGGGAAGGGGGTGGTGGGTGGGGGGGGGGGACCAGGTGGTTTTGGGGGGGGGATTGGGGGGGATTGAGGTTGAGGTTGGGTGAGATTGTGATGGGGAGTGGTTGTGGGTTGGGGATATGTGGGGTTTGGTTGGGTGTGGGATGTTTGGGGTTAAAAAAGTGATGTTGGGTGATGAGGGGTTGGGGAAATGGGGTGGGTAAAAGTTTGAAATGGGTCATGGTAATTAGGTTTTGAACAATTCGGGTGGGGCAGTTGGGGGGGAGGGTTGGTTGTGGGGGGGGGGGGGGTGTGGGGGGGGTTAGGTGGTATAGTAAAATAACTTTTGAGCGGGGGGGGGGGGGGGTCGGGGGGGGGGCGTGTGGAAGGGTGTGAGGGAACTGGGTGGGGGTGTTTGGGGGTGGGGGGGGGGTGGGTGGTAGGGTGTTTGGGAGGAGTGAATAGGGGGGGGATTTTGGGTTAATAGGTAGTGGTAGTGGAGGCGTGATTGTGTTTGTCCGGTTGTAGGGGGGGGGATATTGATGGGGAGGGTGGGGTGGGGGTGGGGAGAAGGTGGTACACCCCCCCCCCGAAAAAAAAAAAGGGCGGGGGGAATGGAGGCGCCAGGGGGGGTGTGTGCGGGGTGGGTAAGGGTTTGTGGAGGCACCCAATTGTGGGGTGAGGTGGTTGTTGTGTAGGTGGGTGTTGTTTGTGACTGCATTGGGTATGGGGTGGTCCACAAGAATGGGTGGTTTGTGAGGAGGTGTAACTCACATGATTTTAGGTTTTGGGGGGGGGGGGGGGGTGGGGGTGGGGGAGGTCTGGGTGATTACACGATCCCCCCAAGGTGGGAAATTTGTGCTGGAAGCGGTGTTGAGTGAGGGGGGAGGGGTACCATGTAAAAAAAAAATGGTGGGTGGGGGGGGGATGTGTTTTAGAAATTTCAAACTCTTGATTTGGCACATCGTTTTGACCAGGTGGGGTATGGGGGAGGGGACTTAGGTTGTGATTGGTGGGTTTTAGGTTTGGGGTGGTTGTGTGGGATGGAGGGATATTATGAACATTAAAAGAATGGGTGAGGTTTGGATGTGGTTGGGATAAAAATGGTGGGTCGAGGGGTAGAATATCAAAGATATGAGATTAGGGGATTATGTGGGTTTGCAACAACCAAAATATGTGGAGGTGTTGAATGTTGGGTGGTGGATATTGGTGTTGGGGTGTTATTCGGGATGTAATATAATAGGGGGGGAGGGGGGAAGGGGTGGTATGGGGTTGGGGGGGGGGGGTAGGGTAGCGGGGGGAATGGGGATTGCAAATTATAACGGAGTGAGGGGGGGGAATAGACGGTTGGGGTACAAGGAGAAATGGGGGAGTTTTTGGGGGGGGGGATGAAAGGGGAGAGGGGGGGGGGGTAGGGGGGTGGGTAGATGGGGGGGTAAATGAGTATTAAATGGTGAAGCGAGTGTGGTGATGGGTAGAAGAGGTTGTGAAAGGATTTAACACCTCGCCCGCGGTGGATTAGTGGGTAGGGTGACGAGAAAAGAGTAAATTTTAGGAAAGAGTGGATGTAGATGGTTGATTGGTAAAGACTTAATGGAATTTCGTGGGTGGAATGGGTTGCCGGGGGTGAGGCTTTACGCGGGGAAGTGATTGTGTTGTAAGGAAACTCTAAATGGACTTTCATGTGACTACGGGGTCCGGGTGTTGACAGGGTGTTAAGGTATATAATTACGTAAGTGCAAGAGGCCTCTGAAAGTATTGAGGATGGGTTTGCATGTTTGCCCAGTATAGGCAAGTGGTGGGTCGTAGCGGTTAGGTGCTGGATTGTGTAGAATGGGAAAAATAAGGACATTACCGGATAGTGTTAGTTTGATTTGTGGAGGGTAATGTTTAGAAGGGAGTGGATGGTGGGATTTAATGGGAGATTAAAAGGAAATAGTGTGAGCAAAGGATTTTGGTAGTAATGATAGCTAATTGAGAAAATAGTTTTGAGGGTCGGTACTTAGGGTCATTTTGTAGGAATAGATTGAGCAAAAGTAGACAAGATAAGATGGAGTGACAGAATAAGGGTAAAATGGGTGCGATTTTTAGAATGTATGATTTGATGGCTGTTGATACAGTTGGGGATCAGTGCATTTTTTTAGTCTAGAAGACATGTAATTTGAAGACTGTTGTTAAATAAAGGTTAGGGTAATCTTAACGTGGAAAAAGGATGGGAGTAAGAAAAGTCGATAGAAAAAGTGAATACTGGAAAGATGATTGTTAGGAGTTTGGAAAGTTGCATCAAGACTAGTGATTATTAAGGATAGGAGATGGTGACATTGATTTGTAAGAGGTAGGATGTAATTCTTAAGAGGTAGAGGGGGAGTATAAGTGTTAGTGGGATTAAGGGTTGGGGTGGAAAGGGGGGGAGATGGTTAAAAAGAATAGGGAGGGAGATGGTGGGAGAGTTGGAGGGATATGATTGGAGGATGGGATGAAAAGATGTAGGTGTGAGTATGAGGGAGATGGATGGGTGTAAGGTTTTGATAGTATGTGGGGGTGTAGGTAGGTAGGAATAGAGTAGGGTGATTGTTGGGTATGATTTAAAGTTGGAGTTGGAGTTGTGGGGGGGGGGGGGGTTTGAGAGGGAAGGGGAGATTGGGGGGATGGGAGAGGTTGTATTTTAATATTGTAGGAATTTTGTATGTTATTTAGAGATGAAGTTTATTTTATATGGGGTGGTGGAGAGGTGGGGTTGTGAGATTGGGTGGGGTTTGGTGGAAGAATTTTGGTGAGGAGATTGATGGATAAGAGAATTAATGGGGGTTGAGTTGTTGGGGAGAAGTTTAGGGGAAGGGGGAGGTTGTATGAATTAGTAGCGATAGTTAATTGATTGTTGGTTTGGGGATGAGAAGAAATTAGTATGTGGTAAGTATAAGTGTGTAAGTAATTGAGGATGAGGTGTATGGGATGATGTTCATGGGTGATGATGTCATGACTTGGATTTGTAGAAGGATGCAGCACTGATGCAAGACTATGCAAATACTCTGCATCCTGTTATGTACATTTCTAGAAAACTAAATGCGGCAGAGAGGAACTACTCGGTTTTAGACCGTGAGTTGTTAGCGATGGTTTGGTCAATTCTAAAGCTACAAAGATACCTCCTGGGCGCACATTTCATTCTAGAGACTGATCAGAAAGCTCTTACAGCTATTCAGACTAAGAATTTGAAGAGTTCGAGATCCACTCGATATGCTATAGCTCTTCAACCTTTTCACTTCACGGTACGAGCTATCCGTGGTGCGGATAATGTGATGGCTGACATTTTGTCTAGATGCCCACATGACTCCAACTAATACTTCGTCCTATATTTCTATATATTACAGAGTCATAACACACCTATATTTCTACAATAGATTAGCACATCTGTACTTACTTTATATGTACACACTATCGTGCTTTGTTGTCATCTTCTTCTGTTCGGTTTTTAAGATGATAGAGGAGGACTGAGTAGTTAATATAAGGGCCGTTAGTTTACTAAACAGCCACAATTATTAATAATGTATTGTACCTTATGAAGCATATTAGTTATTAATTAGCATTATATTGCTTGTACTTTCTCAGAATGTCATTGTTGAGCTGAGGACTTACCTTACGAGTTCTAGATTGTGTACTTACCCTCGGAATACCAGAGCATATATCCTGGATCGTCATGTAGTTTAACTTTACTATGTACTTATTTCATTACATGTCAAAGAATGTACTATTTAAATTTTCCTATCAGATTTGTACATCCATTTTTAAAGACAATATTAGAGTATGCTGTTTAATGATGATTATAGTAACTTGCATACGTATATTGTGTTTACATGCTAACGTGATGTGTGTTGGTGACACCTCCCCGATGTGAATATTTTTTGAGACATATTTATTTTTCTGTTGAGGTATATCCTCACCAGACACTCTATAATTAGCCTATTGTTTGGCAATTTAATTAATTATCAGCGCATAATTCGTGCGTTTTGAGCCGCTTATCGCTTGCTCTTTGATATGGAAAAAAAAATATGTTCCACATTTTTTTTTATCGGGAGGAGGTGGTGATATGTTGCGTGATAAATTCTCGCAACATCGTTTTGTTTCAATGTCTGTTTTATAACGCAAGGGCAACAACTGCTTGGAATTTATAGTCACTTTTCTCGGTAAGCATTTGTCTTCTCGCGTTGGTATCGAATGCAGTTAAGTTTGAGCTGTGGTCATTTTTGCGCTGGACTGCGCATGACTTGTCTTGTTGTTTGGTCGATCGGTTTCCGCCCACGACTAGTGGAGTGAGCGATTTGGAATGGCGAAAGAGATGCCTCGTTGAAGAGGGGATCTCCGCTATTTTTTGTTCTGTCAGGGATGTGTAGTCCTCTTAATGGATATTTCGTTTATTCGAGATAATACCTCTAGTGTTTTCCCACATGTCGGGAGGCGTGATATTTCTGTGTATTTCATGAAAGCAAGGTAAATTGACTTTTTCATTGACTCTATCGATTTTGGGTCGTGAGCGATTTCGATTCATAGCCTGTCTCCGAAAGTCGTCGCCACGAGATGTTTTTTTCCCAGCTCACATGTCGCTGCATTGTACTGCATCGGTTGATGCATATACCAAGGACCATTACTTGCTACTTTGTTAAATGAATTAGGTTTGGAAAACCTTTACTATCTAGAGGATATTTTTGTGGACATTATTTATACTTCGGCAGACGTGTCTGTCTTGCTGAAGTCAAACTAAGGAGAGTGAACTGATCTCATACATCTGGTTATCTCCTGGCTGTTATAGAAAAGGATGGAGTTTTTCACCTGACTACATTTACAGCACTTTGAAATATAACATGCATCTGACTCATCATTGTAATGCTGTCTACCGTCTATTGCTGTATTGAATGTTGCTGTGATAATGACTGTTTGATGTGCCTACACATTTGCGTAACCATTTTGTCACTGTGGCGTCCACAATAAATAATGAAGAAAAACGTCAACGGCTGTTTCAAGAATCATTGACTTTATACGTCGTGAGTTTACTGACGTCCTATGTGGATTGCCCTGTTATTTTTGTATGAACATTGTTTTGACTGAACACATCTGCACACTACACAAAACCAGACATGCGGATACCATCCATCATCATATGGCATCACGCATCAACTATCTTAAATAAGTCACTGGAAAAGTTTCAAATATATATGTATTAATTACTGTCACTATTATATATCCTGATTCAACTACAAAGTGAACCAGGAATCACAATCAATTGTAATCACAATTTATATATATACATAATTTATAAATATGAACCTTGTAGTGACATATTTTATTAATATTATCCTATGTGTGTCAGTTGTGTAGTAGTACTATGAGGTAATACAGGTTTTGTTTTTCAAGCTATGTTGTTATTTGTCATCATGACTTCAAGTGTTTGTTTATCTGAGAAATAGTATGGGGGAAAAGTTCACAGTTCCTGTCAATTTAAACAAGGTATTGTCCCTCTTTTTTACTAAAATGTCAATTTTTGAGGGGACACATAATGTTGAGCTCCACTGGCCATAGAGGCTTAACTTTCGTGATGGTGGCAGGAAAAGACTCCTCTGCTCGATTGCTCCCCTGTGTTCTGGAGACACCTCACTAGTCGCTATCTGGACCCAGGAGTATGCTGTCAGCCTCCAGATTCAGCAAAGCTCAGACCAGGTGCTGCTCAATAACTTTAGGACCACGGTCCCACAATTCATGGAAATAAAACAGAATTACGTTGACTGGCAATGAATAGGCACAAAATCCGACCTGCCACTGTCTCAGGCTTTTATTTATAAAAATATAAGCTGAATTTCAACGCACTGTTGCTTTAGAAAGTTTATTTGAAAATGTGGTGCCGACCTGACGCCTCTGATTGACTATATTGGCGGGTCTAACCAATCGTGCCATGTTTACACAGCTTTTCAAAAAAAAGTACCCTTCCTTCCGTCTCCCCTAACAACAAAAGATAGTATTTATAGCCCGACTAATCGTGTTTAGCCTTACATTTACTTTCCGCCAATCAAATAGGAGGTAACATGGGGACCTATTTCCCGTACAATGGTGGTGTCAAAATCTGCCACTGAGCGATTCTGATTTGGGTGTTGTCTGACAGCACCACCCTTTTATTTTGGCTATAATTTGTTAATTCCTAGACTATTTGCGTAACGTTTAACATATTATTTGTCAGCAAGTCCTAAGGAACCCAATTATATAAATTTAAGGGAGCTAGGTGGCTGCGTTCAAAATGTGCATTTTCTTCTACCTCCTGTTCACTTCGAATACGATGTGGTGTCTGGGTACTGTCATGTTTTCAGACATAAAACAGTATAATGTCATATTTCCTAATAAGCATTTTGTAAGTTTTAAAACCTAACTCTCGTATAGGTAGTGTTTTTTATCACTGTCGATTTGAAAAAAGCTAGTGCTTGTGGCCTTACACGCGTGATGTCATTAATTGTATAGCGAGACACGTGTTTAGTGTTGCATGCGTTCCTGCTTTCAGCCCTCCCTTCTTTCTATCCTAAGTTCATCTGTCTGTTCGTTTTTGGTAACGTAGTGTATAAAATGACATGAATGGAATATTAAATATAGGTCAGCTTGCGTATCTCAAGGTTTTTCTTAGAAAGGGAGTACACGTTTTATTGTGTTGTGGAAACGCGTGTATGTTGCAGAAGGCTTTTACTATCAACGTGAAACGTTATAATTTGCAGACGACTTAGAAAACAAGGGGGATTTCGAGTACAGTCATTGTGACAGCACTGTTCTTTACCATTCTTCTTTCCTTTTATTGAAGTTATTTGTTAGGCTTTACATTTACTTTTTAATTTATATATGTGGATTAGAATTTCTCACGACAGTGCCTAAGAAAGGATCTGTCCAGGGTGCCAAATATTTTAAATACGCCACCGTCTTTATGTATTATCGTGTGTGGAACAATGCTTCCTCCTATAGCCAGTTGATTAGAAGTACATAGTTTTATGAATATGTTTCCAATTTCATATATATTATTATTATTATTCCAATTTCATTCATTATTCCATGTTTTCGCATGACCTTTTCACAGCCATTAATGTCTGTTCATATCTTTGCACTGAGGTCACCAACCAAGATTGTTGTGTCTTTACTTCCCCTTTTGTCGGTAATAATTTGAAATCTGGTGTCAAATTCTTGGGCACGGATTCTTCTTTCTCATTAGCTGGTGCATAACGTTACATTTATTTTCATTTTGGCAGTTTGGAATTTTTCTGATATTAGTCTGGGTCCCGTTACTTCCCATGATGTAAGTGTCTTCTGTGATGTCTTAGACAGCATTACAGCCAGGGCTGGATTTAGACATGGTGAGGCCCTAAGCTGTAGGAAGCTGTGGAGGCCCTATTGTGCAATTAATAACAGAGAATAAGGGTGTAACAACTGAACTTGGCAAGAGAGGCCCTTTCAGACTATGAGGCCCTAATCAGTAGCTTATTTAGCTTATACCTAAATCCTGCTCTGATTACAGCCGCACCTTCATACAGGGGGTGTGCCTTCCTCATCGTGTCCTGAAGATGTCATTACTGTTGCAGTAGCCATACACCTTATTTGTAATTTTTATTTATATATTGTTTGTTTGTTTTGCTTGACTGACAGTTATTGCTTAAATTTGGGAATGTGTTTACGTGTTCTAGAGAATAGTTTGTAGATCTCTATTTCGCATCACTGGTTTTAACCCAAAATTAAACTAGAGAAACTGACTACCCAGGTCGTGAAGCAGGAATTGCACAATATAGTGTAATCTCGATTTACGTAATCTCAATTTATGCGTATTCGAAATAGCGCGAGCTGGTGATAAATGCAAACAATATCGCTATACTTACTTGTAGATAATCTCTCACAAACGCAGCGTTCATTATTTTAATGACAAGTACATACGTTCTAATGAAGTATTGTATGTGTTTGTTTTATGTTATGTGTTGGTTTCCTGTGCTTTATAAATCAAAACCTTTATTTATTTTTATTTTAATCTTTTTTTACAAATAATCCTTCCAGTTTTAACGTAGTGATTTCTTATGGACAATATGATTTTAATTTACGCGAATGTCGAATTACGCGCGATTCTAACTAACGTTACGTTTTGACGTTTTGTGTTAATCGCGGTAGATCTGTGTCTTCTTCTTCTTCTTCTTCCGTCCTTAGCCACCGACCGTCAAAGCAGTCAGTGGCCATTACGCCTAGTGGCGTCTTAGGGCAACAGCAGATAGGTTTTCTTTGCCATTGTTTCCCATCACGCCTATTGGCGTCTTTAGGGCAACGGCAAATCAATCCATTTGCTGTTGTTTCCGTAATCGAAGTGACTGGCAAACGGGTGATCAGCCCGTTGGTGTAGATCTGTGTGTCACGGTTTAATTCTGCCCATACTTGATCTTAGATTCATAAACACTGCAAACGTGTATTAACATTCCAGGTCTGTCGCAAGCTGGTTACACTTTAGCCTAGTTCCCTTTCCGCCTCTTATGGAGCATAGAAGTACCACTGCAACTGGTTTCCTTGCATTATTAAAGCACCCATATGCTCTTACAAGGGTGGTTCCAGAAGCCATGTCATTTTGACATGATGAGGTTACCAGACGCAGGGACATCCTCCTAATAGACGGGCTCTGTAGACATGATGAGGTTACCAGACGCAGGAACATCATTCTAATAGTCGGGCTCTGTAGACATGATGAAGTTACCAGATGCAGGAACATCATTCTAATAGTCGGGCTCTGTAGACATGATGAGGTTACCAGACGCAGGAACATCATTCTAATAGTCGGGCTCTGTAGACATGACTCAAGAACAGTACACCTATTCTTTATGAGAGACCCACCGGGAACTACAGGGGGAAGAGACATAAGTGAGGGTGGGGGCAGTAAATGTCAGAAAACGAGGCCATCTCCGGCTGAGATGAATAGTTGAGAAATTATGGCGTCAAGTTTATTTTAACGGACCAGTGACTAAGTGGCTTATGATAACGCATCGTTGATGCATTTGTTAGCGAATCTTTTGTTCCGTTTGTGATGTATTTTGACACTTTGAATTTTTTTTCTTTAAACCAGCGGCACATGGGCTTTCAGCCTTTCGGCCCAATGACATGTCATTGCGAGGCTGGGGAACCTGAGGACTTTCCTTCCAACCTGGTCAGGAGCTTCGCTCCTTCCCATCCACAGAGGGTTTATCTCAGGAGCCGTTCAGGTTATTCAGTCAAAATCCCGGTCGATGACACTCCTACAAATGACCGCGCCCGGGCTTGAACCTTGAAAACCTGGTCGCTAGCGCAACGTTGTAACCATTACACCAGCGCGGCTCCAAGACACTTTGAATAGAAGATACTTCGAAATATAAGTTACTTAAAAACTTCGTGAACGAAATGTTTGCATTAAAGTGGTTTTATCTGGGTGATTGTACCGTGACTGTTAACATGGTAATGACAATTTTGAGGTGCTTAGTTGGCACAATTATCTTGAAGGCCATTTTTTTCTGTTGTGACGAGTGGCATTTCTAAATTCATCAGCGGAAAACAAGGTGCAAACAATATTACATTAGTAAGAGATAAGCAAGGAAATCTCATCAAGACAGCAGAGGGACAGGAAACAAGATGGGCAGAGCACTTCAGAGAAACTCTGAACAAGGAAATACCAGAGACACAATTGAATGTTCCTGAGGCTGAAAACGATCTAGATGTAAATACAGACATTCCACGAAAAGAAGAAATCATCACAGCAATCAAAGGGTTAAAGAACGGTAAAGCTCCGGGTCATGATAACTTAAATGCAGAGCTATTTAAGACAGACCCTGAGCTAGCAGCAGAACTACTAGAACCACTATTTGCACAAGTGTGGAAAACGGGGACAACACTATCAGAGTGGAACAAAGGAATAATTGTCAAATTGCCCAAGAAGGGAGATCTTGCAGACTGCAATAATTGGAGAGGAATCACTCTTCTCTCAGTTCCCAGCAAAATACTAGGCAGGATAATTATACAGAGAATTTCAAAGGCAGTAGACTACAAACTGAGGAAAGAACAAGCAGGATTCAGAAAGAACAGAAGATGTGTAGACCATATATTCACTCTCAGGAACATAATAGAGCAGTGCTCAGAATGGCAAAGACAGCTTTACATAAATTTTGTTGATTTTGAAAAGGCTTTTGACAGCATACATAGGGACAGTTTATGGAAAATACTGAGGGCTTATGGAATTCCAAGCTGCTTAGTGTCAATCATAAAAAGCCTCTATGCCAACTTTACGTGTAGTGTTGGGCAGAGCAACCTAACCTTCGAGGTGAAGACAGGAGTACGACAGGGATGCCCCTTATCAACCACTCTATTTTTAACAGTCATAGACTGGGTGATGCGCCAGACAACAGAGGGCAGTCCAAGAGGAATAAGATGGACTACATTTTCTACATTGGAAGATCTGGAATATGCAGATGACATTGCACTGCTGGCACATTCACATCAACACATCCAGGAAAAAACGGATAGACTTAATAAATTTAGCCAGCAGGTGGGCTTGAACATCAATTTAAAGAAGTCTGAGGTCATGACGCTCAATGTAAGCAACCCTGAGCCCATATCAGTAAGGAATCAGCAACTGGTACAGACAGATACCTTCACATACCTAGGAAGCATAGTAACACCAGACGGTGGGGCAGGCAAAGACATCAACATCAGAATGAATAAGGCAAGAACAGCCTTCTTTAGCCTAAATAACATTTGGAAGTCCTCCCAATACAGCACAAGCACAAAATTAAGATTATACCAGAGTTGCGTGCTTTCTGTGCTTCTCTATGGTGCGGAATGCTGGAGAGTTACAGAGAAGGAAATGTCAAAATTGTCCTCTTTTCACACAACATGCCTAAGAAAAATTCACCGCATCTTTTGGCCGAATACCATCACCAACCAAGATCTGCTTACTCGTAGCAAGCAAGAGGACATGCACACCATCATAGCTGGCAGACGCTGAAGCTGGGTTGGTCATGTCCTCAGAAGAGACCCCGATGCCATCACAAGAACAGCTATGCTTTGGACCCCTGAAGGAAAGCGAAAGAGAGGCCGACCAAAAACAACCTGGCGGAGGACTGTGGAGGCTGAGATGCAAAGAATGAACCAAAGTTGGGGCACTGTACGAAGGATGGCCACCGACCGTGCAAAGTGGAATCAATTTGTTGTTGCCCTACAAGACGCCACTAGGCGTGATGGCCACTGACTGCTTTGACGGTCGGTGGTTAAGGATCGAAGTAGAAGAAGAAGATTGTACCGTGACTGTTAACATGGTAATGACAATTTTGAGGTGCTTAGTTGGCACAATTATCTTGAAGGCCATTTTTTTTTGTTGTGACGAGTGGCATTTCTGAATTTAGACATATTTTCATAAGTTAATCTAAGAATGTTTATTTATGTTAACAACAAATAGGAAAATGTAAGATACATTGTACACTCACTGGAGCAGAGTTTGGATCAGTTATCTCTGGGAGGGTGGGGGGAAAAGTGAAAATTATAGCCTGCCTAAGGTTTACCAGATACCTAAGCATGAAAAGCAGGACACCGAAAGGGAGAAAAGGGGGGGGGGGACAAGGAAGGCTTATCTTTAGGCTTTCATCTACCTTCCCTTATCCACTTCTAATTATAATTTCATATCTAATAACATTTTTAAATTCAAATGATTTATTATAGCTACATCACCAAATAGTACCATGAGTAATACCCAGAGAAAATGATTTAATTCGAGCCTCAAGTTATTATTGTAATCACGATATTTATCTTAAGAGCCTTAATTCTTTACTAAGTCTTCATTTTCAAGTATATGCGAATGAGGTTTCTCACAGACTATTCTGATATATGTTAGCATCAAGGGTCAATATGTTTTAAATTATAAAAATCAGTGAAAAGCCGGTCGAAA
Organism: Oreohelix idahoensis; assembly: GCA_024509875.1. Lineage (NCBI taxonomy): Eukaryota > Metazoa > Mollusca > Gastropoda > Stylommatophora > Oreohelicidae > Oreohelix > Oreohelix idahoensis. The sequence goes on from JAMPIV010004968.1 coordinate 260,071, forward strand.
TCACGCTTTTCTGTAATGCCTGCTGGCGGTGGGCGAGAGTGTAAAAGGGAGGGCCTGTCCTATTTTTGCCGGACATCTCGTAGCGCTACGCCTGTCGATGTCACCAAGGCCCACAATTCAAAATCACTTCCTAGTGATTCGGACTAAAAACTATGGCCAAACGATCCCAGGTTAACCGGGCTGTAACCGCCTGGAAAGGGGTGGGCTTAGCCAGATGTGAAAACGCCCAAGATACACTATAAAAAGAACAGTATATATTCCGGTCCCCCGGGTTTTCAAGAACCACCTTGATCAGGAATAGAAATGTACTGACTGCATAAAATAAACGATAAATATACTTGTCGCAGAATAATCGATAAACAAAAGTGGCGACTACTAGTTTAACACTCATCGTCTTTGATGTTTCAGTGACCAAGTATTATGGAATTGTAAAAAAGGAGTTTGTTAGTCCTACTCGATAACCACTGAAAGAATCACTCAGTTATCACTTGCGACTATTGTTGTAGCCAAAGTTGGTCCTATCACTGCACACGTACCTGATGTATATAAAATTCATATCAACAGACACCACAAACAAGTACATTGTCTTAGCTGTCTCCATTGTCCTTTGTCACAACCGCATGATTTTAGCTAACCAAACTTTTTAAAAAAAATGTGTCTATCTGTGTTACGTTGTGGAAGTTGATCAAAAAGGAGAGAATCAGTTGTTTAGTCACGGGTGTTGTTGGTTGTGTAAAAGTATCCAAACGTTTTATGATCATGTATATTGTCTAGAAAGCAAGACAGATACTTGAACTTGTGTTTGGACGTGAGGCATCTCATAATTGTACCAACGAAGATGAGAAGCATGTCACGGAATTGCCTCCCCTGCTTTGCAGTAGTGGTCCAACAGTGGCCAAAACTCAAGAGTATCTAATATGGGTCTTTAAAGGTGTCAATCTTCGTACATGATTACTCTTGGCAGAGTTGTAGGTAGAAGGATAATTGTAAAAGTCTGTTTGTTCGTGATGTAAACTTTGGTAGAGTGGGCGTGTCGTTTTATCACCTGGACTGTCCAATGTTGCGGTGTATATCTAGGTCACCAGCGTGAGGCGCTGCCAGGGTGTAATGAATACATTCACACAAACAGCATACATGTTTTCAGGCGTGTAGTACTTGGAATATGATGTGGGATGATGTGGTAAGTGTGGGTGTAGACGAATGCGTTTAGGCTCTTGGACAGCTATACACTGAACCCACTCACCCACATGCAGAAGTCAGTGAAGGTAGGTAATACTGCTGACGTTTCACAATATTTATTATACGATGTACGATAGTATGGACGACACAGTCAATGGCACAAGAATCATGGACATTATATGATGGTAATGATGGTTAACACTTTGCATCAACTCGGATATATGGTGCCAACAATAATGGCCTGTCAATCTACGTTCTGCTTTCATACACTGAAGTTCTGGTACCCTGACAGAACCCGCCAGGTACCCCTTTGCAAATATACCGCACGGGAAAGGCGGTTTCAATTGCCTAACAAAAGGCTATGACTTCTCCTGGCATCACATGCCAGGCACTTCTTCTCATGAAGAATAAAGGCCGTAACAACGGGCCTCTATGGCGACAGCATCAGGCCGCAAGTAGCGGGCCTGCAATATAAGGTAACATTAGTGTTTTATCTTTCCGTGTACATATTCCTGCCAATCCTACCGCTTGCATAGCGGGTTACTCAAGTAGATAACTTTCTCTGGGCTTCTAATGTTCAAACGACAACTTGGTCTTGGTTCCCGTATCAAGCACCAATAATGGGGCTCTATATAACATATCAGCTGTGAGCTCTGTTCAACATGTCGCCTTAAGGTAATCAAATGTACTTCTCTAACCTAGGCATACGAGAAGATCAAAAATGACTCTATTACCTTGTTTCAGAATCCTTTTAAACACCAAACACAACACTGCCATTCCTGGCATACAAAATTCACTAGGGGAAGGAAAGATGACATCTCAGTCATACAATGAACTTCCAAATCCCCGAATATATGGCAAGGAAAAATCTACGGACCTCTGTCCGATCACAACGCCCAGGGTACACTGCCAAGACGGAAGTCTCTCGGTCTTTGCGCCAAAACCTGCGCATGTGCAAACAAGCACAGACCTGAGCGAAACTAACCCAAGACTAGGGCGTTTCCTCAAGCGAGAGGCAAAGCCACTCCGTATATGGTCATGTGAATAGTGACTTAAGACGTGACAACAATTCAAGACTTTCCCCGCCACAGGTTAACATAAGACAAAGGGAAGATAACCACAAATCAAACCTGTCACTAATGTAAATCACCAGTTCCCTTTCTTAGACTCAAAATAATTAACAGGTTGATGTCTTTAAACATACATGCCAAATAGACAGCAACAGATTACCGCACCCCCCGGGGGAAAAAGATGAAACATTTTTTTTTGTGTGGAAATCCATCACTGATCAAGATGCAACAAGCTCATAACGCATGAATGATGTGCCGATGAAATAATAATAATAATAAATTCTTTAAGCGCCAAACACGGCGCATAAGGCAGAAACCAGTGCTCTCCAGGTTGTTCGTTGTGACGCCACTCCTCTTAGCTCTTGCACATTATTTAGGCCCAACGTTCTTCCTTCTCTTATTATTGTTCTTCTGAGTGTTTCTTTTGGTCTTCCAGTTTGCCGCTTACCCTCAGGAACCCAAGTGAGCGCCTGTAGTGGTATTCTGTTGTTTTGCATTCGTAGGACATGACCGATATATGACCATCGTCTTTTCCTTATATAGTCGGAGACATATTTCTGCCTAGAGTCTTCTCTTATTTGTCGATTAGTCTTGAATTCTTTCCAACTGATGTTCATGAGTTTTCTAAGACATTTGTTCTCGAATGTATTCAGCTTGTTCTCCAATGATTTTGTTATTTTCCAACTCTCACAGCCGTATGTTAACACTGAGATAACATTTGAATTAAACAGACGAAGCTTGGTATGTATATTCAATGATCGTAATTTCCAAATGTTAGATAATCTATTGAAGGCGCTAGCTGCCAAAGCAATTCTAGTATGGATTTCTCTTGTTGTGTCACCATCCTGAGTCATTTTACTGCCTAAATAATTGAAACTTTCAACTTTCTGTAGTTTTTCCCCGTTCAAGATGATATCAAAGGTCTCGTTAGAAAAGTTCATAGCTTTAGTTTTAGAGGCATTTTATTTGGAGACCAATTTTTAACCGAGAGATGACACAAATTATTTATTGCTTCTTGGGATTGTCTTGGTGTTGAACTTAAGAATGCTACATCATCTGCGAAATCCAGGTCCCCCAGGAATTTTCCATTTGTCCATTTTATACCCAATTGTTCATTGTGGGTATAGTTTCTCATAACCCAATCAATACCAAGCGATTTCAATTAACTTGATGTAAGCTATTCCAAAAAGTAGTGGTGACATAATACAGCCTTGTTTCACCCCTGTTTCTACTGTAAACCATTCTGTATTCCCTTTATTTGTTCTAACACAACATCTTGCATTGTCATATAGCGCTTTGATTATATTCACATATTTTGTTGGAAAACCATAGATTGTAAGTATCTTCCACAATGATGGGCGGTGTAGACTATCAAAGGCTTTTTGAAAATCGACGAAGGTGATAATAAGTGGCGATTGCCTTTCCACTGATTCTTCTATAATTGTTCTTAGTGTGAATATTTGATCAATACATGATCGTTTCGGCCTGAAACCCGCTTGTTCTTCTCTGATCTTTTCGTCAGCATGCAATTTAAGTCTTTCTAACATCATGCAACATAATAATTTTCCAGGTACTGATAATAGAGATATACCACGCCAGTTATTACAGTCTGATAGATCACCTTTCTTCGGTAACTTTACAATAATACTGTCTTTCCATTGTTGTGGTGGTTGTTCTTCTCTCCATACTTCATTTATAATATCTAAAATTCTCAAGAGGTTGTTGTCATTAACTGCTTTAATCATTTCCCCTGAAATTTCGTCAACTCCAGCAGCTTAAAAATTTTTTAATCTTTTAACGGCTTGTTTGATCTCGTCCAGCGTGAATTCATCGCAAGTTATTGGCAAGGTGGTTGTGGATGTTTCATTATTATGAAAGGATCAACATAAATATAACGACATAATGTCAAACCCAATCGATGCACAATAGCGCGTCTGGTGAGAACAAGAGTTATCTCACAAGACAAGAGAAAATATATATTCTCCAAATAAAACATATCCGGGGAGGTGCCACCAAAGTACCCAAAGGTGCAGGCAATGCTACAATGCAAACAATATTTACATACAATATCATCATGTGTAGCAATGGTGAAAGACAATATATATCGAGAAGTCATATCAACAGAAATCTCTCGAAGTATAATGCTATAAAATCATTATCTAATGGTTAAACATAACAAAATTTATAAAGTATTTTCACATCAATATGACTATACAGGTATACATTCTAACTAACAGGCGATAATCTCAGAAGCCTTGTCCGGAGGACGCTTGTAAGCAGCATCTGAATGGTCAGCATGGAAATCATAATGCATCAAGATAATTCTGTGACGGCACTCCCGGACAAAGTACTGGTTTGCTGAGAACAATACAAATAACACAATTTTTAGAATGTTATAATGTACCATAGTCACTATTACATTTCTACCTTATTAAGTGTGGCCGTAATAATTTCCGACCTTTATATCGTGATAACTAAACCTTCTCTGTTATACCAAGAACGGTAACAGAGAAAGAAATCATACACTTCATAACACTGAATTTAAGTAAAGTGACATAAATGTTCTAGTAGCATGTTATTGTAAGGTACAGACATAAATCCAGATATATATCAGGAGATCTAGACATGAGAGTTAAGCAGATTCATGTGGGCATCGCGATAATATGTCTGCCATCACATTATCCGAACCACGAATAGCTCGTACCGTGAAATGAAAAGGTTGAAGAGCAATAGCATATCGAGTGGATCTTGAGCTCTTCAAATCATTACTCTGCATAGCTGTGAGAGCTTTTTGGTCGGTTTCTACTATGAAATGCGCGCCAAGAAGGAATCTTTGAAGTTTAAGAATCGCCCAGACCATAGCCAATAATTCTCGGTCTAGAACGGAATAATTCCTTTCTGCCGCATTCAGCTTCCTAGAGACGTACATTACTGGATGCAGAGTATCTAAATACTCTTGCATCAGTGCCGCCCCGATCCCTGTTGATGAGGCGTCACTACGAAGAACAAATGTCTTATCAGCAGTAGGTAGTCTTAAGATAGGAGGAGATGAAAATAATGACTTAATCTGATTCAATGAAGATTGGCATTCTTGTGACAAGCGCACCACATTAGGAGACCCTTTCTTCAATAGGGTTGAGAGTGGTGCTGTAATAGAAGAAAGATTCTGAATGAATCTTCCGTAGAACTGTATTAGGCCTAAGAGACTACGGATCTGTTTCTTTGTCTTAGGAATAGTGATGTTGAGTATCTTAGAAGTGTTGTGGTCCTCTGTCTTCAAGAGACCATGTCCAACACGGTGACCAAGAAAAGAAATTTCACTAAATCCAACATAGGCTTTAGAGGGTTTAGCTGTCAAGTTATGCTCGCGCAGAGTAGACAGCAGTTCACATAACCACAAATAGTGATCTTCCCAAGAATCACTAAAGAGACAGATATCGTCCAAGTATGCAATAACATCTGAACGATGTGAAAGAATTCGACGCATCATGCGTACGAATGTAGCTGGGGCATTCATAAGGCCGAAAGGCATGAAGTTCCATTGGAACAAGCCCCTGGGTGTAGAGAAAGCAGTGAGAGGTTTGGCTTGTTCAGTTAGAGGAACTTGCCAATAACCTTTAGACAAGTCGAGTTTGGTAAAGAAACGAGAGTTAGAAAGTCTAGTAAGTAGCTCATCCAATAGCGGCATAGGTTCAGCATCGAATTTCGTTACTTGATTTAGTTTACGGTAATCGACGCAAAGGCGTATGTTATTGTCTTTTTTTCGAACAATAACCATAGACGACGCGTATGCCGAATTGGATGGTTCAATTATCCTAACTGTATCATTTCATCCAATTCTTTCTCGACCTGTGTTTGGAAATGAATAGGAATAGGGTAAGGTCTGACCCTGATAGGAGTATGGTCAGTAAGTATTATGTCATGCTTAATGACTGATGTGTGTCCAGGAATGTCCGTGAGAACATCCTGAAATGTTTGTAACGTGGAATAGACTTGTAGCTGTTCCCCAGTAGACAATTTAGGAGAAATAGTAACATTTTTCCATGATTCCGTAGAATGAAGTGGAATCATCGGAAGAGGAAGATTAACATCCGAGAAAGTAGATTCTTCATCCTGTATAACTGACAGAGATGAGTAATAACCATGAGGGACTGGAGTGTCGTCCGTCGTTTGAAAGATAGGTTGCAAGTACTCTGGACGTTCAAAAAATTCCGTAAGCATATTTATATGGAAGGTTTTATGTTTTCCGTCTATATCGACAACATAGTCGACATCAGAAATTTTAGAGACAATCGTAAAAGGACCTTTCCATCCAATGAAGAGTCTATTTTCCCTGGTAGGGAGTAATACAAATGCTTTGTCACCAGGACAAAGTTGTCGTAGGCATCTTTTTTTATTCGCAAATTGCCTTGCCTTTTCTTTAGCAAATTCCGATGCAGAAGTTGCTAATTTGCATGCTTCAATGATTTTCTGCCTGAGTGCAATGACATATTCATAAGAAGATTGTGTGTCATCACTTATATCATCGGCAGCTATGAGATCGTGAAGCAAGGACATAGGGCCGCGCGAACGCGCGCCAAAGACAAGCTCAAACGGAGAAAACCCGGTGTGTTCATTAGGAACCTCTCTGTATGCGAAGAGAGCCGCGGGTAAGACTGTCCCAATCCTCGGGATGATCCTCAGTTATCTTCCCAAGTAAATTTTTGAGGGTTCTATTGAGACGTTCGACTAACCCATTAGACATTGGATGATAGATGCTACTCAAAGACCTTTCAATATTAAGAGTAGACATCACTTGTGACATAGTGTCAGATATCAGTTGGGTGCCATGGTCTGACAAGATTTTCCTAGGAAATCCCAGACGTGAAAATATCATCCAAAGAGCGTCTGCAATATCGGCAGTAGAAATGCTCTTAAGAGGTATGGCCTCTGGCCAACGAGTACACATGTCAACGCATGTAAGAATAAATTGGTGTCCTCTGGCTGATTTTATTTTAAAAGGACCAATGATATCTATCGCCATTTTTTGAAACGGACGAGTAGGAATGTCCGCGGCCTGGATAGGTGCTGCATGGCGAGGACCTTTCGACTTGACTTCTTGACATACTTTGCACGAGCGGCAATAAAGACGTATGTCTCTATTTACGAATGGCCAAAAGAAAGCCGCAAGAACTCTCGACTTAGTACGTGAAAATCCCATATGACCAGCGCATTGGGAGTCGTGAGCATGTTGCAGTATACGAACTCTCATACTTTTGGGTACAAGAATTTGTGAGTGTATAGACGTGTCTGAGTGTTGTACCATACGCACTAGTACCCCATTCTTCATAGTGATCCAGGATTTGCGATTTGTGTTCTGATTTGGATCACCATCTTTAACCAGAAGGAAGAATTTTTTTTAAAGAAGTGTCCTCTTGTTGACTTTTTATAAAAGAGTCACGCGAAATTACCGAATGATTATCTTGCTCAAGTACTTCACCTTCGGTCGATGAAGACGGAGACATATTCTGAGCCTGTGCTCTTGTGACAACTGCATTAGCAGTTTCCATATTTTGTTCTTCCCAGGCAACAATTTGCTGCGGGGTACAATCCTTAACCCCGTGTATACGCCCGACGATAAGATCCGCAATAGGATTCGGTAACAGACACGCGTGGACATTTCCCGTAAAGAAAGGAGTAGCTATGTGTATGATAGCAGTCGAATATTTTTCTACTGTGCCACCAAATGTTACACATTTGATCTCTTTCCCAGTGGCACAGGAACGATCTATAAGAGATTGCTTAACCCCAATAGTAGTAGATCCAGAATCACAGAGAACTGAGACTGGATTTTTATTCACTAGACCTCTATGTAGGAGAAAAGATCCTCTCCCGTCATGCGCCGCTGCGCATGCGGGTAGAGGATGGCAAGGTAGATATGGTAGTAGCGGGTAGAGGATGGCCACAACTCAAGGTAGATATGGTAGTAGGTTCAAACAAAGTAGTGCACTGAGGGCATTGAGATGCTCTCTCATAATCGAAGGCAGAACATGTGACAGCACTAGGGTTAGCTTTATTATCATTTGATTCATTACTAGCTAACTGTAACTCTTGTTGAGCACAGTTAGTATGATGACATGATCTATTATTGTTGTGTTGCCCTCTACCCCGACTATTATGTCCTCTGGAATTATTGTTATTTGACTTTTTGCTTTGGTTTGCACCGCAGTTTTCACAATTGTAATTGTGATTTACTCTTTGATTATAATATCTACCAGATTGACTTTGCTGTTTCCCTGCAAAATTTTGATTGCTAGGATAGTTTTTATTGTGGCTACCCCTACGAAAGTTCCCAAAATTGGCGGAACCAGGGTTACGAGGGCTGTCAGATCACCTCCAGTTCTTTGAAGACGAACCACTGTGGGATGGATCACCCTGATCCTGTCCGTAATTACGATAACTTTTCTTATCAAAGTTGCGTTTATTACCTTGAAATTTACCCTGAAAATTAGGCCCATATGGTGTCACAGAAGCCACGGGCAAACCCTCTTTAATCTTAGAATTACTAATCGTTTGGGGAGCCGCGCTAGCGTAGTGGTTACAACACCGCTCTGGCGACCGGGTGATTCAGGATCAAACCCGGGCGACGGCATTTGAGGATTTGTCGTCGACCGGGATTTGGACTGGATTAACTCGAGACCTGGCGAGGACATTTGAAGGAGTGTCGTCGACCAGGGATTGGCGGCTCCTGAGCCGACCCAGCTGTAATGGGTACCTCCGAAATCGGAGAGTATTTGCCTGATTGGCGAGGGACACCTGTCTCTGTACAAGAAAAAGGGATACTCACGTAAAATCAATGTCAGGTTAGACATAAAATAATAACCTGAGATTTCGCCTCGAGTATTAGCGGGCGTACGAAAAAAAAAAACTAATCGTTTGTTGTGGGTGTGCAGTGACATACTGGCAACAGTATTGTTCCATGTCTTTTATGTCTTTAGGTTTACGTTCATGTATAAAGGCAAGAAAGGACTCATTAACTGATGACATTACTTTGTCCCTAAGTAATAAGTCCATAAGTGCTTCATATGTGTGTTCAGTCTTAGACAACTCAATCCATCGAGTGAAAGTAAGACGTATCTTTGTAATAAAGTCTGAGAACTCTACCCGTGGGTCAGGGGGGTTCAGGACCGCCGCTGGTGTGGGACGGAGTGATATCCTATCACCTTACCTCTTCATACTCCTTATGGACGATGTCGTCAAGGCATGTGAGGAGAGAACAGGAGGGTGTTCAGTGGGGTGCTGGAGGGTGGGACAGGTCTGTGTTTCGGAGCTGGCATTTGCTGATGATGTTGCCCTGATTGCTAGGTCAGAGGCACATCTCCAGTCCAGCCTGTGGGTCTGGAGGGGGGGGGGAGAGATGGTCATGGGCAGCTCTAAAACAAAATCCATGGTGGTATCGCGGGAGGAAAAAGGGCGTCGGATTGGGCTGGGAGAACAAGTCCTGGAGCAGGTCGACCACTTTAAATACCTCGGAGCTATTATAGACCGAAAGGGAGGCATCAAAGAAGAGTTGGCCACTCGAAAAGCAGCAGCTGGGAGACTTTTTCAGGCCATAAATCGAGGATTCCTCAGCAAGAGAGAGGTTGGTAAGAAAACGAAGATGGCTGTATACCGCTCCACCTATGTCCCAGTCTTGACATATGGATGCGAGTCATGGGCAATGACTACAACCCATAAAAGCCAGATCCAAACCTCAGAAATGAGGTATCTGAGGAAGGTGGTTGAAGTAACAAGAAGAGACATGGTACGCAACCAGACGATACGTCAAGGCCTAAAATGCCACCCCCTACAGACCCAAGTAGAACAGTCCCAACTAAGATGGTTTGGCCATGTCTGCAGAATGGGAGAAGATCGGATACCACGACAAGCATGGGAAACAAAGAGCCAAGAATCCAGACCCCGAGGACGACCCAGAGTCCGCTGGGAGGACAACATTAGACAATCTTTGAAGGACCGAGGACTAGAATGGAACCAGGCCAGGAGGAAGACAGCCGATAGGATAGTCTGGCGCTCTCTCTTCCAAACCTCTACACCTCACGGTAGAAGGGGAACGACTAAGTAAGTAAGTAAGACTGAGACAAACATGTAGTACATTCAACATGATTAAATCGACGTTAAATTTGTGTATTTACAAATAACATATTTAATAACCAACTAAGTTTTAACAGTTTTAAAAAATTTAATAATCTTTAAAAGAAAAAAATTATCATCACTGTGGAATGAAATGATAGTTTCAGCAGTTAGGTTTGACAGCTGCAAATGGTAGTTTCTGCTCCCGCTGTGTTTTTGCGTTCTGTGCAGATAGGTCAATAGAGTTTTTGCGTCTCTGGTCAAGAATAAAGGCGCAGCACGTTCCAAGTAAGATCAGGGAGTAACTGCAAAGCTGGTCCCGCGACTCTAAGACCCTCTGATGATGGTGTCTAGCTCGATGTCAGGCCACTTCTACCCTCACTTTGTTCCAGAGATTAGTACCCTCAGCTGGTACCACCAAGTATGGTAAAAGAAGAGAAACGAATACCCTCTGAGTATTGAGTTTCCAGAGACATACTTATGTGTCCCCATCTTCCTATTCCACCATCCCATTTACCTCAGAATTTACCCTCGATGAGAATTAAGCTTAATCCCTTCGAGAGAAAATTTTCTTTACATTTAAGCTGAATAGCTTTATATTTACTTTACATTCAAATGAAAAGGTTAATAGTAGATAGAATATATTTATGTGACAGTGCCAGTTCTTCTTTTATATATCACAATACTACTAGGTGACTGAGGCAGGCCTAGTTAGTTCTATTCAAGTGGTCAAATTTCCTTCCTTGACCTATCTTCCAAGTTAGAGCTATCTCTTTGACTGGCCCTTTTCGCCAGAGATGGGAATTCCTGGATGAGATAAGGTTCGTCTTTTTCAACCCAGACCACGTTCTTCCCTCCTAGGTGTTGACTAGCGACTGATTCGTATAGGGTGTTTCTATTATTCCTTATCTAAATCACTCCTAATATCCCTCTCTCTATTCCTCAATCTCTTCGCACATCAAATCAACTGAAGAGATGTGATTCAACTTCAAAATAATTTTATTTACATGAGTTAATATCCATGATCTTCAAATATACATTATCAGACACAGTTCTCAAATTCAATGTCCTCAAGTCTCCCACTTGATTCAATCAGATATCTCAAAGTATAGGTATATTGCTTCTTCTGTAGCCTCTTACTCATTTCTTTATGTACATAGTCTACTAAATTTCATTCTCAATTTCTATTTGTTTTCCTCGTGATTCTTACAATAGTTCTAAATCCTTGGGGTCATGTTCCCTCCTAATCTCAACTTGGATAGGCTTAACTCCTTTAAATGCAACCTTTTCAAATCAATAGTTACACCTGGAATAATCAAACAATGTCTAATACTCATATGGCATCCACCATACTTACACTGACATGAGAGAGCGCAGAATAAGCTCTGTAGATGTTAGAGCATTTCAAACTCTTACTTCTTACTCTAGACGTAGACAATACCTCTCTTTTAATTTCATGACAGCTAATCCTGGTTATTTACTGTACATAAGTTATCCGCTTTGTACTTAGTCGAAAGCTCAACTTCCATCTTCTCCCTGTTTAACCGCTCCTTTAAACCCGAGCAGCCTTACCCTCATGCAGTGTCTTGGCTATACTTCTGCACCTTGGTTCTCTTTTCTTCATCAGTTTATACAAAATATGATAAAAGTCATGAAAAGTCAATCTTACCAGTGTCAAAGAAATTCCAATACCTATCACAATTTTTTACTAGTCACTCCTACAAGCTAGTCCTATGTCTTAAAGCACAGTTAAATCTAGTATCCAGAATCTCTACCACTATTCAATCTAGAGCTATCTACTTTCTCTGTATTGAAGTTCTGTCACCCACAGATTCAACTTCTTGAGCCCAGCTATTCACTTCTTGCTCGGTTGGGTTCGCCGTCTGGACTGAGTAAACCCGACCGCTCACCAGCGCGTCGAGATGTGTACTGTCCTACAATTCATTCCCATGAACCGTATTCCTGTTTATCCAGTCAATGCGATTGGTCCATTGTTTTTCCAACTCACCTATCACAACTTTCACGCTTTAACTCTACGCTGTCAACCCCGTGAACTGTGCTTTATAACTTTATTTTCTACTCACTATTTTCTCGTGCGATTATTCCGCTCTTTGTTCACTTAACTCTAAAGGGCGCTAATATTATGGTTATCTCCCTTAGTGGTTTATGCTCAAATGCTATGTTCTCTTACTTCAATCCTATTAAAAACGATCGTTATGCTAATTTTATAAAGCAAAACTATGTACACCTAGGAAATATTAAAGTCTAAAATAGTTCTCTCCCTTACCATCTAAGCACATGTGTGCTGGCTTTTATCTCCCATCTAGAGAACAAATAGTCTATTTAATAAATTATTTATATTTCTAAAACCATTTTCTCATACCCTGTTATTTTAACCACCCTAAATGACGGACAATTGGTAACTTGCCACCCTTATCGACACCTGGTATTAAAGTGTAAGATGTAGGTGTCTTCTCTGATTTAGGATGTTGCTGTGTATGTGGTAGTGGAACAGTTCACAGGGTTATCACACAGGCAACATGACGTGTAGAGTCATAGAAAGGGTAACTTCGTTGTATAAGTTTCTTCCATTTATTGCACGCCACAAAACAGTCATGATACTTATGACATCAACATAGTTAACGAGTTCAGCAAGATGATATGGCACATTGAAAACAATTTCTGTAGTCAGCAATGACAGCTGTTGTATATATGCGTCATAAGACATCACAGTTCAATAGATTCAGAAATTCACAAATCATAGCGTTCTAGTTCGTGAAGCTGTATAAATAATAATAATTTCTATAACTTCTGCAACAGTGTCAGCTACAGATCTTCAATGTTCATAAACAATAATAAATGCTCCCATTCTGATGCTAGCAGATCAGTTGTATACAATAAGTCCGTTCACTGTCTGCACGTGAATAGCATACATGGGCTACAGGTCAGCTCGACCTTTATAATGTTCCTAAGTCTAACCATCTGACTTGGACGTGATCTCTGATATAACGAATCCTGGAACACAGACAATAGTCTTGTTGGTCTAGAGCGACCCATATATATTTAACTAGTTCAGGTATAAAGCTACCGGTGACTTAATCCTAGTCAAAGTACCTCTCCATTTTGCATCACACAGGCGAGCAAATAGGCGACAAAATGACGAACCTCTAGATGATAGCATAAAGTTCGATACAAGAGGAATTACCTTATTTCGGAAAATCAACCATGAACATATGCCTCCAGGCAGGCGTGAATAATACTGGGAAATAGTCTAGTTAGCTAACTAACTCACAAAGACCATGTATTTCCCTCAGAAAATCACAAGACGCAGTTGCGTCTGCTCGCTTCTTAAACCATTTCTTAACTCCCGAACTGGGCGGAACACACAGAACGAACTCCCAGCTTTTGACATGCGCAGAACGACAATCTCTGAGTTGCCGTTCACAATAAGACGATTCTAAGAACATTCGAGATAAAAGTCTTACACAGTCGCGCCTTTTATGGTCATGAAAAGAAGCGTTAAGAAAGGTTTCAGACATCTACCATAGTTGACTGGTACTACCAAATAAGGAGATGTGGTCACGCTTCGTTCAAGAAATTATAGACCGAACGTGTCTCTATACAAGAGAAGGCAAACTCCTAAAAAATTGTAGTTTCGATAACTCGGATTATGTCCCTTTGACCATAGAAAACATAATACACACTTCAGTCAAAAAAATGATCATACATATGAAAAATGTTTATACAAACGAAAAATAATAATGATCCGTGCGTAACAACATATTAATTCACATATTAGTAATGAAAAATTATAGAATGTAAAATGTACAACTTACGCCAATGTTGGCTCACAGACTGTTTGCTCAGAGGAATAAAGTTAAGGCATCAGCACATGCCTTTTTACACGTTTCTGGTGTGTATTTATGTTAACAATGAATTTCCACTATGACTCCGTGTTTTAAGTTTCCTCAGATCCCGGTTTTCCTTATTAAAATGGGTTTTCTCGGCTCTTTAAGTCCATCTCTTTAAGATGTTCCACAAAGTCCGGTCTGATATTTATGAAATCTGATTCTAACTCTGGCAGTCTGGTGGTCTTCTTGGCACGAGTGAATTTTCACAGTGAACTAGACTTGCAAACAAATGTCAGTTTATATTGCAAGTTTTCATTCCCCGCCTTGTTTGGCTGTTGGGACAAACGCACAATCGACGCAATTGTTATTTGCGCCTCACCGTATCAGCCAATCTTATTTGAACGTTTAAATTTATGGCACTTAATGATGAAATATTTTGCTTGACTCATCTAGTGCAAAATTTCAAACGTTACTTTTATAAAATGGGACTGTAAACATCCGATTGTTACTTGGTCAAGTTACGTCTCTCACACTTCAACATGTCCTCCCAGATTGGGGGATTATCTGACTTGCATATCCCTTACTTACTTAGTCGTTCCCCTTCTACCGTGAGGTGTAGAGGTTTGAAAGAGAGAGCGCCAGACTATCCTATCGGCTGACTTGCATATCCCACGTAATTCAACCGTCGTTATCAGACTATGGCTCGTGTCACAAGAGGGTTGATGTTATTGAAATTATAAGGTATCCTGGACAAAAAGTGTATCAGATGATACCCGGATAGTGCCAGATTAGAGACTGGACTTATGAGAAATACCCCCTTTTCTGAAAAGAATAAGGGTGTATCGACATCAAAGGTAGGATCAAGCTGTATAAGTTTCCAGGTATGATGATATTATATGTTCCTGAATTCCTATGGGTTCCCTCTCAAGATCCTCATATGAGTTTATTATTATTATTATTATTATTGTTGACTCTGCTAGGGGTATTAACTAAATTATTTACCTACAAAAACGTGAACTCAACTTAAATGATTAACTAAGTCTGCTGGTAAATATTTACAATTTATTTATACAGTTTTTCTTTTCTGTTTGAAAAGCTTGAAATGAAATCAAATTCAATTACAACATTAAATCAATAAAACATTGGAAAATAATCAAAAAAGTCTCAAAAGACATTAAACTTGTTGAAGGTTATCACTTTGGTTAATTATCTCCGCTGGAAGAACAT
The DNA here is from genome assembly GCA_024509875.1 of Oreohelix idahoensis. NCBI lineage: Eukaryota > Metazoa > Mollusca > Gastropoda > Stylommatophora > Oreohelicidae > Oreohelix > Oreohelix idahoensis. Next base: position 275,507 of record JAMPIV010004968.1, read on the forward strand.
TTATATAATACTACCAAGTTCATGTCACTATCACTTGAATGTGAATCTATTACTGGATTTATCTATGTCCACACTTTTCATCATAAACTATGTCTTTATTAGTATCTTGATTTCACTATTGTGGTGTCTTCAGGATATTCTGATCAGTAGCCTTGTTTGGCCACTTATCTCTTGTATTGAGGTCTGTCACACTCCTGCCATGGACGGACAAGTCATATGAAGTTCCTCCAGGCAGTGGATGCTGGGTATCTGGCCCTGTAAACAACAAGGGCGCTCGCACCACAGGGTCCAGCAGTAGTGGCTGACTCTTTAAAGTGTGTGTGGGGTTTTACAGGATAGAACCTGAAACAAAATAAATGTAACCCCTATATGGTCCATCACTATCCCATTATCACACAAGGGGGGATGATAGTCAGTTTCAGACAGTGTGCTAGTAGATGCACAGGACAATTTATACCAGCAATATTCTATAGGGTGACTACACTTTCCCTCTAATACCTTAGAGCCATTTGTCCATGATCCGCCTCCATACAAAGATTTGGTCTAGTATAAAATACTAAGTAATAACTTAAACAATCCAGTACAATAATCGCTTCCATCCTTCCTTACGTTCCTGGTGAGTGTGTCATTCCATCAAGAAATAATTCTTTAAATGCTTTTCTAAACCTACAGACACATTTTTGCCATCATTCTCAATTATTTTGAATATTTCACAAGGCTGGATTTTGCCTCCAGAATTATACACAGGCTTGGAAGTCCGCCAGCAACACACCGTAGTTGTCTAACACATTCTACACACTTCCTAACGCACAAATGAATTAATCACTAAAATTACACGTATCTATAGGCATATATCTATCTATAGGCATATATATATATATATATATATATATATATATATATATATATATATATATATATATATATATATACATATATATATATATATATATATATATATATATATATATATATATATATATATATATTTCAAAATATATTTGGCCTGATTTAGTTTACAACACCCGTTTATTTATAGGGTGAGGACGGGCGTCCGAGGGGGTTTTCCCTGCTCGCTAATATTTTCGTCCCAAAATGTTAGTAAAATCTGCCTAGGTGTGCAAATCAGGAAAACTTAGATTTTATTTATCTACGTTATTCCTGGAGCGATTTTCTTCATCTAAAGCTTAAAATACGCTCTGAATTATTCTACATCTTCCTAGCTAATAATCTTTTATGTTCCTAAGTGCATTTATTTCTATGCGTTCTCTAAACAGCAAAATTATGGACTGACCTGAGGCCTCGATGCATTCAACCAAAGATTTCTCTCTTAATATACCACTGGTTGTGAAAGTCTCAGCACAAACATGTAGAACAATATGTCCAATATCGTGTTGGTGACCTCTTCCAGGTGGTACTGCTTTCCTAATTAAATGGCATCCTCTCCTCGTTTGCACGGATTAGTCCTAGTCATTTTGACTGTTCAATGCTTTAGTAAACACAGCAGAACGGTACCTTCTGATTGTTCAGTGTATCAAGCAGTTCCTACAAAGTATGGCGCGTGGTTTCGTCAGAGTTAAGTAGAATGCCGTAGTGTGAATCAGACATTTCACGACAATAGCCTCCCTATTCAAAAGCGTAAACCCTCTGTTGGAGCTTCCTTTCTTGATTCACAATCAAGGCACTCTCCCACTAGGGGTTAACTCTGCCTTCCTACTCTCCTGGTTTCCTTCAGGTGGGTGCCTACTTAAGAAATCCGTGCCCCAACATTCTGAGATTCAATGGTAAACGAGTAAGGCTGGATCAGAAGTGACCACCTTAACAATCTTGCGTTACCATGTCTAGCCTGAGCAAGAAAAACTAGGGGCTGGTGATCACTCTGGACCACGAAATGTCTACCATAAAGATAGATCTGGAATTTCTTTATTGCCCAAACTAACGCCAAACATTCTTTTTCAACCGTGGAGTAGTTTTTTTTCTGCTTTATTTAATTTGCAGCTGGCATAGGCAACAGGATTAAATTTTCCGGGCTGTAATTGTGATCTTTGCAATAATGCTGCCCCTAACTGTATGTTGCTAGCATCCGTCCTAACCACAAATTCTTGACTCAAATCTGGAAGTCTCAGTATAGGCCTACTTGCGAGTTTTTGCTTCAGCTCTGTATATGTTTGCTCATAATCCGCCGTCCACTCTATTTTGTCTGGCTTGACTTTCTTGGTTAATTCAGTCAGAGGAGCACACACACTGTTTAAATTTTTAATGTATTTCTGATAAAACCCACACAGTGAGACAAAGGATCTCACATCTTTCTTGGTTTGTGGTCTTGGTGCTCTCTGCAGTTTGTCTAAATTCTTGGGGTCAGTGGTCATATTACCCTGATATACTGTGTGCCCCAAGAATTCCAATTCTTGGCAACCAATACAACATTTAGTAGGGCGAGCGATCAAATTTGCCTCTCTGAGTCTATCTAATAACATCTCCAGAGGTGATATACGTTCCTCAAATGTTTCTGTGGCGATGAGGATGTCATCCATGAAGTTTGTGATAGTTGGGTTTTGCAGGGGATCCAATAATTTCCTCATCATCCTGGAGGAAACACTCGAAGCATTCTTCAATCCAAAAGGCAACATATTGAATTCATAGTGCCCCTCCGAAGTGCTAAAGGCCAGCAATGGTCTGATCTCAGGCTTGACGGGAATCTGGTAATATCCTTTACTTAGATCCACCTTAGAGAAATATTTTGCCTTATTTAACCTGGCAAACAGCTGATTGGTGTCCGGTGACGGATCCACCTGAGACTCTGTGACAGCATTCAGTTTCCTATAATCAATACAGAGTCTATGTTCCCTAGAGGGTTTCCTCAGCAAAACCACACTGGAGCTATAAGGAGATTCACTATGGGAGATGATACCTTCTTGCAATAAGTACTCTATCTCTCCCTTTAAAGCTTGTTCTTTGCCGAAAGGAATTGAACAGGCTTTCATACAGATCGGTGTTGGGTCTAGTAATCTCATGTCATATTCCAACAAGTTTGTGTGCCCCGGTTTGTCCGTTAACACGTCTGTATGTTGTTCCAAAACTTTGTGAATCTGCTCCCTCTGCCCTTTTGTCAAGTGGTTACTGACTTTTACCTGTGCAGGAGTTTCACGGGGTCTTAAGGGGTATTCATGTGAGGTGAGACGTTCATTCTTCATCTCAGTAGCTATGGCCAGGGCCATTAAATGGGCACCTTCCGAAACCTTTCTATCATGATATTTCTTGAGTAGGTTCACATGATAGACCTCTTCTTTTCCTTTTTTGTCTACCTTGTAATTAGTTCTAGACATCTTTTCTAGAACGGTGTATGAGCCCTGTCATCCTATTTGAAGTTTGTTGCTGCTGCCGGGTAACAGAAGAAGCACCTTCTCCCCAACAGCTAGCTCTCTATCCTTCGCCTTCTTGTTATAATACGCAGCATGTTTCCTTCTGGCTTTCCTCAGATTATCATTGGCTAATTTGCAGCCAATTTTTAAGCGAGATGTCAACTCGTTTACATACTGGTATGATGAGGTTACAGTCTCTTCTGCTTTCTCATCTGTCCATATCCTCATTAAGGCTTCTAATGGACCTTTGATGGGCCGGCCAAATAACAACGTTGCCGGAGCCATACCTGTTGAACTGTGTGGGACTTCTCGGTAAGCAAATAATGCAGCGGGTAAGTAGAGACCCCTTGTATCAGGTTTTTCATGTGCCAGCTTCCACAGGATAGAGATAAGAGTTCCATTGAATCTTTCTACTTGCCCGTTCCCTTGGGAGTGATAGGGACTACAGTGAAAGTGCCTGGTTTGGAAGAATATCCTGAGTACTTCCTCAGTTAGTCTTCCCTTGAACTGAGAGCCATTATCAGTCAAGATTTGGTGGGGAAAACCTAACCTAGTGAATATTGTAAGTAACGGCTCTGCCACATGTTTTGAATCTATTGATGACATGGCTACTGCCTCTCCCCACATAGAGCAAGTGTCCACCAGAGTAAGAATATAGCTGTTTCTCCTCTTGGCTCGTGTGAGAGGTCCAACAATATCCACCGCAACTCTTTCAAATGGAGTTCCCATGATTGGCATTTCTCCAAGAGTTGCAGGCGCAGTCCAGTGCTTTGGAGCTACCCTTTGACATTCTGGGCAGGATTTTACATATCTTTTTATATCATCCGTAATCCCTGGCCAGACGTAGTAACATGCTATTCGTTGTCCCGTGGCACTAATTCCCATATGTCCACTAAAGGGTATAGCATGTCCTAACTCCATAACCCTTTCCCTATATGAAGAGGGCAGTACCAACTGTCCATGGCCATTGGACCCTGTTCCAGCTTTTCTATAAAGCAATCCATTCTTCATATAAAATTCTCCTTTATTTGGAGGGTTATGGCTTTTTGGTAGTTTTCGAAAGCAAGGCTTTAATGAGCTATCTTCAGCTTGTGCCTTTCTCATCTCCTCTGGATGAGTGTTTATAGGGCTGTCTTCCTCCTTCCTAGACTGTGACCTGGTCTGTACTGCTGCCATGATCACAGGTCGTTTGGGGTTTCCCAAAAACACATATCTACACCCCAATATCAGAGGGCAGATGGATTCCTGTATCACTGCTGCTCTAATCACTCCTTCTATATAGCGAGTCCTGACATTGATCCTAGCTATGGGAAGTGTCATGGTTGCTATATCCTTGGTTGCTCCTTGTATCACCACAGTTTCTGTGGTATATTGGTCAGGTTGCACCAGGGTAGAACTCACGACTGAGTCAAAATCCAATCCTGTATCATAAAGGCACATGATTGTAGTACCGTTACAAGTTACTTCTTCACACACAGGGGGATGCTGAAGGTTATTCTGACTTGCGGACAGTTCCTTTTTTCCTGTGTTCCCTGTTGCGAGACATGCAGCGAGATATGGAGGGTTTTTCTTCCTACAGTCCCTAGTATGGTGGTTGTTCATTTTGCAAATTTTACACCACTTATCTCCCTGTTTATAGGGTTTCTTATCTTGTACCTGAGGGCTCCTGTCTCTCTGATCAAATTTAGGTTTGTCATAACCTTGTTTGTATCTGTGTAGTTGTCCCTATTGTCAATTTTATTCTGGTTTTGTGGTGGCGTACTACTTTCTCCTTGCTTCTTCTTAACTTCAGCTATTTCTGACTGAGCCGCTTGGTATCTCTCAGCCACTGTCAAGATCTCCCCCAATCTCTCTGCACCTTGTTCCATAAGAAATTTTCTCATGTCTGGAGGCATAGACTCTCTCACTTGTTCCATCTTGACCATTTCTTTTAGGTCTTGACATTTTCCCAGAGCAGTCCACTTCTCCAAATAGGTTTCTAATCTGGCAGAGAATTGATGGTAAGTTTCTCCAGAAAGTAACTTGGCAGTTCTGAATTTCTTCCTATAAAATTCTGAGTTCTTTTCATATCGAACCAGCAAAGATTGCTTCGAGATTTAGTAATCTTCCTGGTCTTCTTTTCCGAGTTTTGCAAAAACTTCATAAGAAACTCCTCTCTGCCCCTGTGATAACTTAAGGTCCCATTTCTCTTTCTCTAGACCATAGTTAGTTGCCAACCTCTCATATCTACTTAGTTATGCCTCAATTTCATCCCCTTTCTCCACATATGGGTCCAACTGAAAGTTCATGGCTCCATTTGAGGCACCTTGACTTGCACTAGTGTCAGAGGTAGTTGGGCTACTTCCATTTCCTGTAACATGTCCTTGAAGTTCAAGCTCTTTCATTCTCAATTCATGCTCCCTTTGCAACCTCTATTGCTCTTTCTCAGCCTCCATTTGCAATCTCTTAGCTTCAGCCTCCCTTTCAGCAAACTGTCTTCTTTCCTCAGCTTCTAATTGCAATTTATGTTCCTCAGCCTCTAATTTCTTAGCCTCTCTATCAGATTCTATATGTAATCTCCTTTCTGTTTCCAACTTCTTATCTTCTCTTTCTATAAACTTGTCACTCAATAGTAACATATTGAATAGGGGCCTCCCCACTTAACCCAAACTCGTTTGCCGACTGCACTGTAGCAGATCTAAACTTTGCCAAGTCTGCCATACTCATACAATAATAGCTTGCAGACACTTAAACACTCTTATTACCAATCTAACACTAAATACAAATCTAATTAATTAAAAGACTACTGTCAGTGTATCCAGTCACCACAACCTTATTTTGTACTCAATGGTACTTCAAAGTGCTTTATTTAGTTCTAGTATTTACTAAAATTTATTTTTATTTTATATTTAACTTTTACTCCTACTGCTAACTCAGAGGATGTAAGAAATACTATAAAGCTGAATGTCTCAAAGAAAAGATCCCAGGGTAGTACATGAAATCCCGGACTGAGACAACAGTGTCACGTCCGATAGGGTTTTCCCTGCTCGCTAATATTTTCGTCCTAAAATGTTAATAAAATCTGCCTAGGTGTGCAAATCAGGAAAACTTAGATTATATTTATCTACGTTATTCCTGGAGCAATTTTCTTCATCTAAAGCTTAAAATACGCCCTGAATTATTCTACATCTTCCTAGTTAATAATCTTTTATGTTTCTAAGTGCATTTATTTCTATGCGTTCTCTAAACAGCAAAATTATGGACTAACCTGAGGCCTCGATGCATTCAACCAAAGATTTCTCTCTTAATATACTAATGGTCGTGAAAGTCTAAGCACAAACATGTAGAACAATATGTCCCATATCGTGTTGGTGACCTCTTCCAGGTGGTACTGCTTTCCTAAGTTGGTAATTAAATGGCATCCTCCCCTCGTTTGCACGGATTAGTCCTAGCCATTTTGACTGTTCAATGCTTTAGTAAACACAGCAGAACGGTACCTTCTGTTTGGTCAGTGTATCAAGCAGTTCCTACAAAGTATGGCGCGCGGTTTCGTCAGAGTTAAGTAGAATGCCGTAGTGTGAATCAGACATTTCAAGACAGCTCGGTGCTATTCGGCCGTCTTGTCTGGACATTTCGGGGTTTATCCGCACCTCCAATATGCAAGTCTATTATTCTGTAGAATTGTAAAGGATTACTCCCATCTTGTGCAAACAACGTCATTAGCCTTTCACCTGGGATCAATTGTGGGACCGTCACGTGTTGTGACCCAATTAGTCCCCCAGAGATGGGCCGGCGAATTGAAGTGAACTGAAGTGTGAAAGTTATGTAAACATTGACCTTCGGATGAGTTTTCAGTGTTGACAAATAAGGGCAGGAGAGAAGGAAATAACAAAATATCACTCGCACAGGAATGTAATGCAATCCTGCCGGAGTGGGCATGAGAGCACACAAACCGTTTTGTGACAAAGCGGTTCATGAGAATTTAATGTTTGAAACAAAACAAAAACAAGACTAGATGTGAGAGTGTTTGAAGTAATCGTGCACGTAGGGTGATATCGATTGTCTTTGGGTATGTGACATGTACACTGTCATGGTGGAATGGGCTCAATTTTCAAGGTGGAATGGATTCAACTCCCAGAGCAGGCACACAAATAAACAGGAGGTGGACACCTGGAGTCATGACCCGAGTTGGCCCGCCCGCCTTAGGGTTCAAGGATCGAAATGTGACCTTTCTGCTGTAACGCTCTACAGTAGAGTTTCCTGCCACTGCTGCGACACATTTCGAAGGGGGAAGAAAGCAAGGCGCATGATCATTAGACTGTACGTACATGTGTTGCTAAATCTTTGGACATTCTCCCAGTTATGGTGTATTATTTATTTGTTTAAAAAAAAACAACATTCAGATGAGGTTTTCATCCAGCCAGGTCTACGCTCATATTAAAACCGAAAGACTGTCGTAAGAAGAACAAACTATCATACACGGTGGTAGTGTATTTTAAGACACTTGTTGAGATGGTACTCTTATATGTGTACTGTAGCACACGCGGTGTGTAGTTACGTACGGATATAATCACGTTGTACCCACTGCATCTGCCTGTGTGTTTGTATGTGTGTTTGTAAGACTGAATGTCAGTTCTGAGCGCCGATGTCAAGAGCAATGAGCATAGATTGACAAATTGGCATATTGTACATGTCCTGACCTGGCATATTAATTACTGTTGATCTCAGAATCTTATGAAACTTTACCCCACTCCTTCCCCACCTCCGTTTGTGACTAAGTTCAAAATTGTGATGAATGAAAATATGTGAGCGTAGTTGACATACCAATTAGTGTGTGGGGCTATATGACATTGGGGCACACTATGGAGCGTTGGTGGCAATGACGAAACACATTGGAGTGATGTGTGCCCGATACTATGGTAGGTCCAATGCAGGATGCATTTGTCAAAGTTTCGTTTGCCCTGACAGTTGTGATTTCTGAAGCAATTGGTTATAAGTGAAGATACTGCGAGCGCCATACACAAACTCTTGAGTACGACATGTGCGCGGTCATATTTTGTAATGAATCTCGTGAGGCCTCCATGAACCATGAAGCACAGGTTTTCAGTACCACCAATCCTTCCTGGCCTGTGCTATCCGTTCAAGGTCTTTCCATGTATTCTTTATTCCCTTTGCGTATATCTGCAATTCTTTTATGTGTGCGTGTGTTTGAAGTCAGGTTCAATATCCTCTAGCTCCCTAGTCGGCGTCTGTGGCCTAATGGATATGAACGCAGTTTCATAATCCAGATATACCAGGTTCGAAACCTGCTGCAGGCGGTTTGGTAGAAGATCGCTTTGTGTGGATTTTTAATAAGCGCCGTACCGTTCAGAAAGCAATGGCAAACTACTGAATGAAAAAAAATGCCTAGAAAAATCACAAACAGCCAATAAAAGCTGGGGTTGATTGCCACGTCCTGTAAAGGATAAGCAACTAACTAACCCCAAGGAGCATAGGCCCTTCAATAAACACTTACCAAGTCCTCCTGTCACGTGACATCAGCTCAAGTTCTTTCCATGTTCTCCTCATCATTTTCAATTCTGTCTCCAGTTCTCTTCTCCGTGTGTTTCGTGGTTCTACGTCTGCTTCTTTTTCCTGGGGATTCCAGAACAAGGACTGTCCTTGTAATGCTATCAACAGGTTTCCTCAGTGTGTGTCCTATCCATCGCCAGCGTCTTCTTCTCATATCTTGTTCCACTGGCACTTGTCTGGATCGTGTCATCAGTTCTACATTGGTGACCTTGACACACCATTTCAATCCTATTCTATGCAAGCACCCATGTATGAAAGTCTGTAGGTTCCTGGTTGACGCTTTTGTTCTTGTCAAATCTTTATGTATTATAGAACTAGCGCACGCCGGGTTCTGGGTTCAAAATCTGGTAGTGTCATGCGTCAGTCAATCTAGCTGTAAATTCACACCGGATTCTGCTCTTGAGTTAGGGAGAGCAAAGGTAGCGAGGAAGGGAATAAGTAACCCTACCTCATAAAGCGGAAACCCAGTATCGTAAATTCTCTAAACTCATTCTGGACGGCATTATCTGTTATGCCAGCGGTTCCCACCTTTTGTAGATCACGGCCCCATTAACACCTGAGCTGTATATATATATATATATATATATATATATATATATATATATATATATATATATATATATATATATATATATATATATATATATATATATATATATATATATATATATATATATATATATATATATATATGATGGGGTGGGCGAGATGATGATGGCGATTATATTGTGATGTGTGATCACTCTCTTTTCACACTCGCACCGACCCGAACAACAATAAAACTCTTGATTCTGAGGCAGGGGCTGTATTTATTTTTACAACCCTATCAGTGACACTTAAACACACGAAGCAAACATTAAACAAATAAACCAGCGAACATAACAAAACAAAACAAAACACTCAGCATGTGCCCGATTGCTAACTGTGTCATGTCTTTGTGTTCTTCTGTGTGGGTACACAGGGCGCCTCGTTTCGTTCTCTCTTGTCTGGACTGATACTTAAGAAGGGCCGCTGCTGGTTCGCTATTTCTTTTTTATAGGCACTAGGCTAATCACTCACTTACTGCGCGCTGGGCGTATTAATCTTGGCTACTTAAATATCACACGCGATTATCGCTTTAGGAATAGCGAAAACACAAATAAAACCTACAGCTATTTAATATAACCCACGAATATCAAATACGACTCACAACTATACACCACAATTAATTTCTAGGCATTATTATGGCCTAATTACATATCTTCTACTTCAGATTTTTCACAACCCAGGCTCGCGCCATCACGTGAGCTGACAGTCACGTGGGCCGACCGAAAATATATGGGCGACAAACATGCCTTGAACTGAAGTGGGGGTGGGGCCTCAGGGGTGTCTTCCCGGCCCCATCATATATATATATATATATATATATATATATATATATGTATATATATATATATATATATATATATATATATATATATATATATATATATATAGTCCACAACAAAAGAAATACAATTTACGAGAGTAGCTTGATATCAGATATAATTTACATATATTACAAATCTCAGCAGTTATTACACAGCAAAAAGGTGTATGCATTATTAAAAGTCAGGTCACCTAAAATTATAACTTGATATTACTTGTATTTATTTACTTTCGTAAAGTTCTTCAGTAATAAAAGGTAAATAGTCAGTAGTTTAATGAGATGGCTCATCCTGTGTTTCGCAACGGCAAACTTCCGAATGTCTGGATCCAAAGGCAATATTTTAAGCCGTAGGTCTGGCTCCGCATTACGTATATTCTTGATTTAAATATGTTGTAAAATATTTCTTCAGTACATTGCGGATCACTCGGTCCTTCGTCACGGACCCACAGAGGTCTGCGGATCCAAGTTGGAAACACTGTGCAATGAGACTACCTTTAACGTTACCTGACAATAAAACTGCCTTGACATTTGAGATAAAGATTCTATGATCGTTGTTTCCTTGCAGTAGTATATAGTTAACAACCAGGTGCTATATGAATCATTTTTTTCCATTTTGCAAAATAATTACATTAATTAGTATAATTAAATTTTAAAAAAACCTTGCAGATAATCTTTGCTTATCTTTATTTGACGAAGACGCCTGGAAGTAAGGACATTGATATCAATATTTGTTCCTGTAATCGAAGTCCAGATCATATTATGTCAAAGAAGCTATATCAACACTTTTACCATAATCCCGTACCATAAGTTTTTTTTTTATATTTGGACATGTGCCATATAACCGACGGGCCGTGTGTCTTGGTTGAACGGGCGAACCTCGCCAATACGAGGCAAAACGCATGTTAAAAGAAAAAAAAGAAGATATACTTAAGTTCACGTAGTCATTGAGTGTTATATTGACTGGCTTTCTTGAATGTGCCTCTCAATATGCTACGGCCTCTGGCGTTTCCTATTTCTTCTGCATTCAGGTCAATTATCATGCTACATCCGCGGGGATGTCGCTAGGACAAAGTCCACGGTCCTCTTCAGGTCAATTATCATGCTACATCCGCGGGACTGTCGCTAGGGCAAAGTCCACGGTCCTCTTCAAGTCAATTATCATGCTACATCCGCGGGACTGTCGTTAGGGCAAAGTCCACGGTCCTCTTCAAGTCAATTATCATGCTACATCCGCGGGGCTGTCGCTAGGACAAAGTCCGCGGTCCTCTTCAGGTCAATTATCATGCTACATCTGCGGGGCTGTCGCTAGGACAAAGTTCGCGGTCCTCTTCAGGTCAATTTTCATGCTACATCCACGGGACTGTCGCTAGGACAAAGTTCGCGGTCCTCTTCAGGTCAATTTTCATGCTACATCCGCGGGGCTGTCGCTAGGACAAAGTCCACGGTCCTCTTCAAGTCAATTATCATGCTACATCCGCGAGGGTGTCGCTAAGACAAAGTCCACGGTCCTCTTCAGGTCAAGGTGGCAGGCCCATAGTTTGTGTCTCAGCTCTGCATCCCGTGGCAGGTAAGACTTTGTAAGTCATTCTAGGCGGGGCAGTTTTAAAGAATACCTTCAGGCGTCTGGATTCCACTTCCACCTGAGCATTCATTCGTGTGAGATGGACTAGCAATCTGCAGAGGCCAGTTTTGAGGCGAAATAAGATGGTCTGCTTGTGTCTATGAAGTTAATGGATTGGGTCAGATCTGTTGTCCACATCTACTTCCTTCTTCCCTTGGTTGTTCAACTGGTTGTGGTTAGTGGTTTTTGTTTCTCGATAGCCACCGAAGAGCAACGTTAAAGACATTTTGATATTGTTTGATAACAAAATTGAAACGTTAACAGAAACTATAAAAATAACACGTGTTCATGCCAAGTTGTACAGTTTCTGTTAACAAGACTGATATAACACAAACAAGATTGGCTTGATCTCAGATCGCTTATCTCAGGATTAGCTCATACTGAAGGGTCATTGACAATTGCCTCCCGTTATTTTGGATGATAACAGGTGCTCGATAACAACAAATTGTTCTTTGTAGTTGGTGTGGTACACAACCGATATTGGGGAGATAGCGCTGACACTAAACCACTTATTCGTAGAAATAAATTAATCAGCAGACACGCCCCTAGGTCATCGATACGTTTTTAATCTTTGGTTTCAAAAATTTTCATCGTCAAATTGTCAACCCTCAGTTTCACATTTTTATCACATTTATGTCATCCACGAAGATAAACGTCTTTGTCACATACACAGACGCACGCATACGTACACATGTTATCTGTCCTTATCTCTCTGGGATACATTCATATACACATACACATGATGGGGAAAAAGAGCATGAGAATATCAGCACTCAAGAATAATAACAAATAAGTAAACAAATGAACAATAGTATTATAGTAAGTTGTTACACATAAATAATAGACTGGAAACATGGGACGTTTCTGGATTACGTTTCGTCAGCCAGTCACAAACTAGCAACACAGATTAGAAATATAGAAAGGTTATGAGAAAATGACAAATAACACAGCAGCCATATGGAAGAATACAAAAATAGTTAGCAAATGAAAATATTAAACAATAAATAAATATCAAGGCAAAGAAAGTAAATAGAATACCATAGCAAAGATTGTCAAATAAAAATGTGGCCGGATGAAAAAGTTGGGTCCAGCAATGACCCAACGTCGTCTCGGAAAACGGTCAACATAAACAGAACAGGAAGTGAATCCAAAGTTAGAAGTGGCAAGTAAAAAAAAAAGGAAGCCGTAGAAGAAATATACGAAGGCAGAAACGATCAGAAACGGAACGAAAAAATCTGAGAAAACATGTCAGAAAAAAAAAAATGCGAAAGTGAACTGATGAAGAAAACAGAAATTTAAAGCCTGGACATTTAAATCATCAGGGAAAAGACGATTAATTTTTAATCAGGTGATTTTCCAAAGAACTGTACTGTCATCAATGTTACATGAGCGGATATAGGTGACTTGAATATCTAAAATCAAGAATGAGCAGTATCATTTGAAGTGAAAAACTACGAGGTTATTGGTATTGTGAGAAATGTTCTCTAAATGTTCTCTAAATTTATCTGATTTAGATCTCTCTCTCTCTCTCTCTCTCTCTCTCTCTCTCTCTCTCTGTGTGTGCGTGCGTGCGTGCGTGCGTGCGTGCGTGCGTGTGTGTGTGTGTGTGTGTGTGTGTAAAAATTCATTCACTTTCCACTGCATCTAGTAGAAAAACTTCATATTTACCTTAAGAAGATGAAACTTCACGCTCGAAAAAAACAAATGGGCCCAACACTAATATTCCGTATATCATGTAGGCTACGTTCCAAACTCTAAACACTTAATCACGGAACCTTAAAAACAAACAAACGTCTCTGCAAGATAGGTCATATCCTAGAACCTGTCTAGACCAATGATTATGCAAAACCAGAAAGCTGCAGGTTCGAGCCGCCAGGTATTTTATAAATAAAGTTTTATGACGTCACTCAAAAACAAGGTTGGATATATCCGGTTTCTCAGTCAAAAATAAATTTGGTTTTGTACCTAGGTATCTGATTTGTGGTCATTTTAAATTATAGATCGAATAGTTTATGTTCTGTTGTTGTTATAATCTGATCGTTCTCGGAAATGGAAGAACGGATACAGAAAGAAAACATACACACACATAGACAAAGAAAATGAACAGAATTGCTACAGATAACACATACAGAACAGAAGTGTGGCAAACAGCTGACGAAAACCAAACCTCACATACAGAACATAACTGCTATAAACAACATATACAAAACAGAACTGCTACAAACAACATATACAAAACAGAACTGCTACAAACAACACATAAAAAACAGAACTGCTACAAACAACACACCAAGAACAGAGTTTGGCAAACACCAGCAGATGAAGAACATAACTGCTACAAACAACACATAAGGAAACATAACCACGAGAAACTATTGGTAAAGAAAATTCAGAAGAACAACACTGCATTATGATCATCATCATCATCAATCATTATCATCTCTGTTTTCGCCCCTTCTAGAACCTGCTGCCACAACTGGAGATGGCCTTCTTGAGGAAACCTCCGTTACAGCACATGCTCTTGCTACCTGCTGCCACAACTGGAGATGGCCTTCTTGAGGAAACCTCCGTTACAGCACATGCTCTTGCTACTTGCTGCCACAACTGGAGATGGCCTTCTTGAGGAAACTTCCGTTACAGCACATGCTCTTGCTACGTGCTGCCACAGCAGGAGATGGCCTTCTTGAGGAAACCTCCGTTACAGCACAGCTGTTATTCAATTATAGTACATGTATCAGCTGTGCTGTTAATTAAGGATATAACACTTATCAGCTATGCTGTTATTTTCGTATAATTTATCCACTATGATCTTATTATTGTCTCTTGCTACGCTAATTCACGTTTTCTTCATTGACTTAGATTTTGCTCACAATGCCGACAGAAATGGTACTAATGTGTACTCATCTCTTAGAAGTGCTGTCCTTCTTGGTTTGGTTGACACAAAACACCAGCGGTTGATCGTTTCGTTAGCCCACCCAAGACTGAGGGGGACTAAAGATGTGGTTGTTCGTCCATCACGGGTGATGAAGACCACTCTGTTCATCCAATTATTTAAGAATATGTTAGGTTAGTCTATGGGTACGAAGGTGACTGAAGAGCCCGATGCGGGCCTGGAAAGATCTTGGACAGTGTGGGCAGGGAATGTTTGCTTCATGTGAAGGTTTTATTTCACGGTCCTTTCTAGCTTGTCTCCGCTGTTCCGCTGCTGCTCTTCTTGATGATTCACATGCTGCTGCACCTTTACGAAGAGATGTGCGCCAAGCAGTTCGGTCTTGCGCAGCAGCTTCCCATGTGTCTGGGTTTATGTCAAAGGTTTTTAATGACGTCTTTAACGTGTCTTTGAAGCGCTTCTTTTGGCCACCATGGGAGCGTTTACCCTTCTGCATCTCACCATAAAAGAGTATCTTTGGCAGTCGATGGTCTGGCATGCGGACTACATGACCTGCCCAGCGAATTTGTGACTGCATCAGAATAGTATCAATACTAGGGATACCAGCTCTGTCAAGAACGGCGGTATCCGGGATCTTGTCTTGCCATTTGATGTTCATTATCTTCCTGAGACAGACTGTATGGAAGTGGTTTAGCTTCTTTACGTGGCGCCTGTATACAGTCCATGTTTCACATGCATATAGCAGCACTGGAAGCACCGCAGCTCTGTACACCTTCAGCTTTGTCTGTAGACTAATGCCACTTCGATGCCAAACGTTGGTGTATAGTCTGCCAAATGTGCTGCTGGCTTTGGAGATCCTGGTGTTCACCTCATCATCAATGACAATGTTCTGGGATAGTGTGCTACCAAGGTATGTGAATCTGTTCACAACATTCAGTTTCTCACCATTAACCTTGATGACTGGCTCAGTATAAACTGTGCCAGGAGCTGGTTGGTACATGATTTCTGTTTTCTTCGTGTTGATGGTAAGCCCAAAGTTGGTGCACGCTTCGGAGAATCTATCCACACTATGCTGCAGATCAGCCTCTGAGCCAGCATTGAGGGCACAATCATCAGCAAACAGAAGATCTCTGATGGTGTGTGATTTGACCTTGGTATTTGCTTGAAGCCTCCTAACGTTAAACAATTTTCCATCAATTCGATAACTAATGTCGATTCCTGTGTCCCCGTCTCTAAAAGCATCAGTCAGCATAGCAGAAAACATGATACTGAACAGAGTCGGTGCAAGTACGCACCCTTGTTTAACTCCATTTGAGACGGGGAAAGGCTCTGATAGCTCACCGTTTTCCTGAACTCTAGCCTGCATTCCATCATGCAGTTGCTGCACTACTGTGATAAATTTCTTTGGGCAGCCGTATTTTGCCATGATCTTCCATAGACCCTCTCTACTGACCGTGTCGAACGCCTTTGTCAAGTCGATGAAAGCTGTGTACAGGTCACAGTGCTGTTCTTGGCATTTTTCTTGTAGCTGTCTTGCAGCGAACACCATATCTGTGGTTCCACGTTCTTTCCGGAATCCACACTGACTTTCAGGTAAAAGACCTTTGTCAAGATGAGCCGTAAGGCGATTCAAAAGAATTCTGGCGAATATCTTCCCAGCGATTGATAAAAGAGAGATGCCTCGATGATTGTTGCAGTCTTGGCGATTACCTTTACGTTTATATAGATGTATAATTGAGGCATCTTTAAGATCGTGTGGGATGGTTTCACTCTGCCACATTTGCTGGAAGATCATATGAAGTTTCTCTATCAGAACTGCACCGCCATCTTTATAAACCTCAACAGGAATTGAATCGGAGCCAGGGGCCTTTCCACTAGACAGTTGACGAATCGCTTTTTTAGTTTCCTCCAGAGTTGGTACATCATCTAATGCTTCATTTATAGGAATTTGGGGCAGGCGGATGATGGCTTCGTCGTTAATAGATGATGGCTGGTTCAAGATATTATTAAAATGTTCAGCCCAGCGTTGGAGCATTTTTTCCTTGTCTGTAATTAGTGTTTTTCCATCTGCATTAAGGAGGGGAAATGATCCTGATGATGTTGGACCATAGACCGCTTTGAGTGCAAGGTAAAAGTTTTTCAAGTCATGGCTGTCAGCAAAGCCTTGGAGCTCATCTGCTTTATTACTCAATCTGCTGCTCACTTAGGGCTGCCCAATTTGTTTCCACACTTTGGCCGTCTAGCGAGATAGATTTGAGACGGTCTTCTAAGGTGTCAGTAAATGACTGTTTGATTTTTGTCTTCTTTAGTTTGGTAACATCCAGCCTCTTTTGAGTTTTCTTCCCCTGAGGGCGCCTGGCTGGTTGGATACGAATTTTAAGTTTAGATACAATGAGGCGATGATCAGTCCAGCATTCGGCACCACACATGGACTTGGTCACCCGGACATCTTGCCTGTCCTTCTTCCTAACAATTACATAGTCAATTAGGTGCCAATGCTTTGAGCGAGGGTGCATCCAGGAGGTCCTGTTGCGGGTAGGAAGTCGAAAAATGGTGTTGGTGACAAGGAGGTCATGTTCTGCGCAAGTCTGGAGGAGACGAAGTCCATTACTGTTACAGCGACCCACGCCGTACCTACCAATAGTGCCATTCCAGGAGATGTTATCTGAGCCTACTCTTGCATTAAAGTCACCAAGAATGATGAGCTTATCTGCTTTAGGAACTGATGCAATGACTGCATGTAGTTCTTCGTAAAACTTATCCTTGACATCATCCTGGTTTGTCATAGTTGGTGCATACGCGCTAATGATGGTGGCATGTTTTCTTCCATAGAACAGAGGGATCTTGACCGTCATGAGTCGGTCATTTATTCCCTTTGGGGCCCCCCGCTAACTTGCTGACAATTGCTGTTTTGATTGCAAATCCAACCCCTGCTTCTCGTCTTTCTTCAGTTCTTCTTCCGCTCCAAAAGAATGTATAACCTGCACCCTTTTCGCAAAGTTGGCCCTCGCCTGCAAGTCGAGTTTCACTCAGTGCTGCTATGTCAATGTTGTACCTGGCCAGTTCTCTCCCAATCAGGGCAGTTCGTCTCTCAGGTCTGTTTGCGTTAAAGTCTTTGTCAAGTAAAGTGCGCACATTCCATGCGCCTAGAATGAGGGGGAAAAATCTGTCCTTTCTTTTTCTTATATGTCGACCGCCGAAGTAGGGTACCCACCAACCGCGGTAAGCTGGTTAGGTAATGGTGAAGCAGGCAATGTTTAGGGCACCTTTTCTAGCCCCTTCCTCATGCCATGGAGGTGAGCAGTGCTTTCCTAAAGAGGGCTGCTCAGACACTCAGGGGGCTGCCGAATCCCACTGCTGCTCCGATCAGTGGAAGACGACCATATGGCCTGAGCCGCCTGTGTGTAGGTCTGCGACTACGACTGCCAGCGTACCCACGCCTGCCGCTTCGCCGCTCGCCCATCGCCACAGGACTTGTTGTGAGTGGATGGATGAATGGATGAATGGATGAAAGAGTGACTTGCGCGGTGATTTGGATTAAAGTGAGGAAGAGTTGCGCAATTCGTCGACCTCACTCTCTCGCCTGGGTCCATCTCAATCCAGTGGCAAGACAAGTCAAGACGACTGGAGATGAAGTCAGGTGCAGTGGATGACCAGGGCTTTCTACGTGCCTCGCCGTGCTCCTTACGCTCCACAGCGCGTTGCTGGTAATCGCCGTCATGCCCGTTGAACCAACAGGTGGTTTCTTCCGCGCAGTCTATCGAATCCAGTCTTCGCATGCATGGGTAGGCAGACCCTAACTCACCGAAGGTTTATAACCATTCGGCTACCCTCACCTAGTTTAGCCGGCCTGTCAAAGCCGTTGTCCGGGGGTGGCCGCTGTCGCATGCTGACAGCTACGAGGAGCCACAGGTGAGAGCTGGATGCCAGGTTTGGACCAAAGGTGGCTGAGCTGCCCTGAAAAGGGCATGACAGCTCCTTCACCAGAGGTACTAACTAAAGATGTAGAGTCTTGACAACCTCTATGCTCCTGCGGAGTTCCAGGCAGCTGGATTGACGACCCACGATCTCAGTTTTTATGACACGTATAAACCCTCCAAGATTTAAAAAGGCCAGTTTGACTCGACTAGTGAAGTAGGCTGCAGGTCGATGCCCTCAGGTAAGCAATAAATCGTGACAGCTTCTCTCCTCTTCAGTTGGTCGGTATCTCTGGCGTCGTCTCGGTGATGTGTGATTATGCATAAAATCCGCCCGATTATATAGGCAGGTAAATACTTAAGGAAAGCTTTCGGTTGGTTCCTGGCGGAGCAAGCTGATTGGGTTCCTCCGGTTTGGTACCTGGTCTCATACAGCCTAATTTTATTCAGTTTTAATCCGCCATCTTGCGTGAACATGATGGCCGTTAATTTATTCTGTCTCAAAGACTGGTGAACGTTGCTCGTTGATTGGTTGAAGCAAATCTGTATCTCGACATAGTGATTAACAAAGTAGTGGGTTACACTCGTTTCACGACATAGCCCCCTCCTTTCCTAGCTGTGACTTGTCATAGCTGACGTGTAAACACCTGCTGTAGTTAATCATTTTGCGTCTGTCCTTCCAGAGTAATAGGGTGTCGACTTAAAAAATCAGCTCCTACATTGTCTCTTCCCGGAATGTAATTCACGGTAAAGGAAAAGGCGCAAGAAGCAGACTCCACCTTAACAATCTCGAATTTAGCTTTTTAGATGCAGCCAAGAATGTTAAAGGTTGATGATCGCTTTGGACAATGAAGTGTGTCCCATACAGATAAGGTGAAAATTTGTCGATGGACCAAATTAGAGCCAAACATTCTTTCTCTATGGTCGAGTAGTTCAACTCAGCTGCATTCAGCGTCCTACTGGCGTAGGCGACTGGTAAAAGTTCCTCCGGCAGGGCTTTTGATTTCTGCAAGAGAGTTGCACCAATACCTATACTGCTAGCGTCCGTCCTTAATACAAATTCCTGCGTGATATCGGGTAGCGTAAGGATTGGTTTGCTGGTGAGTTTTGCTTTTAGCTCTGTGTAAGCTTTTTCACAATCAGCATTCCATTGGATTTTGTCAGGCTGTCCTTTCTTCGTTAAGTTAGTTAACGGTGCACACAGAGAGTTAAAGTGGGGTATGTACTTCTGATAGAACCCACATAATGACACGAATGATCTCACATCTTTCTTCGTTTGAGGTCTGGGTGCCTTTTTTAACTTCTCTATATTCTTTGGGTCAGGAGACATATGACCTGTAGAAATAGTGTGACCTAAGAATTCCAACTCCTTACAACCGATATAGCACTTGGTTGGACGTGCAGTCAATCCAGTGGCTCTCAGTCTGTCAAACAACATGGAGAGCGCTACTATATGCTCTTCAAATGTGTTTGTAGCAACAAGAATGTCATCCATAAAGTTAGTGATATGGGGATTTTGTAGAGGTTCCAACAATTTCCTCATCATTCTTGAAAAGATACTGGGAGCATTTTTCAGCCCAAAGGGTAGTACATTAAACTCGTAGTGTCCGTCTGATGTACTAAATGCCAGCATTTTCCTAACTTCTGGTTTCACTGGTATTTGGTAGTATCCCTTGCTTAGATCTACCTTCGATAAATACCTAGCCTTACTCAGTGTAGAGAACAGCTGGTTGGTGTCAGGTAATGGGTTTACCTGAGATTCTGTGATCGCATTAAGCTTCCGGTAGTCAATACATAACCTGTGTTTACCACTCGGTTTTCTCAATAGCACCACACTTGAGCTATAGGGAGATTCAGACTTTGAAATAATTCTCTTTTAAGAGATAGTCAATCTCATCCTTGAGTGTTTGTGCTTGCTATTGTTCAGTCCATGTCCGCAGCAATGCTTCCAGTGGACTGTGTATGGGGACGGCAATACAACAACGTTGCCGGACCCACACCTATTTCTATTGTAAGGGTCAGTATACCGAAGTGGGGCCTGTCTCCCTCAACTGTTTGGTACAGCCCTGGTTCCTACCTCCTTTGGTTCGGGTTTGTTTCTGCAGCTTTTTTAATACTGGTTGCTGACTAACCAAATTTTCCAAATGATCCAGGCCATGGTGTTCCGACAAATATCTAGTCGGGGTGGGATGTCTCTCGTCCCCTCTCTGTACAATACGGAGAGTTGCCATGGTTACTGGTGTAACAGTAGACTTGTTGTGATTTCGTTTTCTCGTTATCACTGCTTCTACCTGTTGTTTTCTCTTGTGTATCTTCTTTGTGGGCCTACGTCCGCAACAATGCTTCCCTAGGTCCTGTAACTGGTCTACGCTTCTGAATGAGGTTACCTGGTTACATTCTGAACAGGATTTCATATACCGACTGATGCGTGATGCCATATGATGATGGATGGCATCCGCATGTCTGGTTTTGTGTAGTGTGTAGATGTGTTCAGTCAAAACAATGTTCATGCAACAATAACAGGGCAATCCACATAGGACGTCAGTAAACTCACGACGTATAAAGTCAATGAGTCTTGAAACAGCCGTTGACGTTTTTCTTCATTATTTATTGTGGACGCCACAGTGACAAAATGGTTACGCAAATGTGTAGGCACATCAAACAGTCATTATCACAGCAACATTCAATACAGCAATAAACGGTAGACAGCATTACAATGATGAGTCAGATGCATGTTATATTTCAAAGTGCTGTAAATGTAGTCAGATGAACAACTCCATCCTTTTCTATAACAGCCAGGAGATAACCAGATGTATGAGATCAGTTCACTCTCCTTAGTTTGACTTCAGCAAGACAGACACGTCTGCCGAAGTATAAATAATGTCCTCAAGAATATCCTCTAGATAATAAAGGTTTTCTAAACCTAGTTCATTTTACAAAGTAGCAAGTAATGGTCCTTGGTACATGCATCAACCGATGCAGTACAATGCAGCGACATGTGAGCTGGGAAAGAACATCTCGTGACGACGACTTTCGGAGACAGGCTATGAATCGAAATCGCTCACGACTCAAAATCGATAGAGTTAATGAAAAAGTCAATTTACCTTGCTTTCATGAAATACACAGAAATATCACGCCTCCCGACATGTGGGAAAACACTAGAGGTATTATCTCGACTAAACGAAATATCCATAAGAGGACTACACATCCCTGACAGAACAAAAAAAAGCGGAGATCCCCTCTTCAACGAGGCATCTCCTTCGCCATTCCAAATCGCTCACTCCCACTAGTGGTGGGCGGAAACCGATCGACCAAACAACAAGACAAGTCATGCGCAGTCCAGCGCAAAAATGACCACAGCTCAAAAGTTAACTGCATTCGATACTAACGCGAGAAGACAAATGCTTACCGAGAAAAGTGACTATAGATTTCAAGCAGTTGTTGCCCTTGCGTTATAAAACAGATATTGAAATAAAACGATGTTGCGAGAATTTATCACGCAACATATCACCATGTAATGACATAAGTACATAGTAAAGTTAAACTACATGACGATCCAGGATATATGCTCTGGTATTCCGAGGGTAAGTACACAATCTAGAACTCGTAAGGTAAGTCCTCAGCTCAACAATGACATTCTGAGAAAGTACAAGCAATATAATGCTAATTAATAACTAATATGCTTCATAAGGTACAATACATTATTAATAATTGTGGCTGTTTAGTAAACTAACGGCCCTTATATTAACTACTCTGTCCTCCTCTATCATCTTAAAAAACGAACAGAAGAAGATGACAACAAAGCACGATAGTGTGTACATATAAAGTAAGTACAGATGTGCTAATCTATTGTAGAAATATAGGTGTGTTATGACTCTGTAATATATAGAAATATAGGACAGAAGTATTAGTTGGAGTCATGTGGGCATCTAGACAAAATGTCAGCCATCACATTATCCGCACCACGGATAGCTCGTACCGTGAAGTGAAAAGGTTGAAGAGCTATAGCATATCGAGTGGATCTCGAACTCTTCAAATTCTTAGTCTGAATAGCTGTAAGAGCTTTCTGATCAGTCTCTAGAATGAAATGTGCGCCCAGGAGGAATCTTTGTAGCTTTAGAATTGACCAAACCATCGCTAACAACTCACGGTCTAAAACCGAGTAGTTCCTCTCTGCCGCATTTAGTTTTCTAGAAATGTACATAACAGGATGCAGAGTATTTGCATATTCTTGCATCAGTGCTGCTCCAATCCCAGTGGATGAAGCATCACTCCGAAGAACAAAAGTCCTATCAAGAGTAGGTAATCTTAAGATGGGAGGAGAAGAAAATATATTCTTGATTTGGTCTAGTGAAGATTGGCATTCTTCAGACCAACGGACCAGATTAGGCGAACCTTTCTTCAACAATGTTGAGAGAGGTGCCATGATCGAAGATAAATTTGGAATAAATCTCCCATAAAATTGAATTAAACCTAAGAGACTCCTTACTTGTTTCTTCGTTTTAGGAACAGAGATGTTCAGTATTTTGGAAGTATTGTGGTCTTCTGTCTTCAAGAGACCATGACCAACACGATGACCCAGGAAAGAGATTTCACCAAAACCAACAAAAGCTTTAGAAGGTTTCGCTGTCAAATTATTCTCACGTAGAGTGGACAGTAAGTCATATAACCCTAAATAGTGATCTTCCCAGGTATCACTGAAGAGACAGATGTCATCTAAGTATGCGATGACATCCGAACGATGTGACAGAATTCGACGCATCATGCGAACGAAAGTGGCAGGGGCGTTCATGAGACCAAAAGGCATAACATTCCATTGAAATAGACCCCTAGGTGTAGAAAAAGCAGTAAGAGGTTTGGCATGCTCTGCTAAAGGCACTTGCCAATAACCTTTAGACAAGTCAAGTTTAGTGAAGAATCTAGAATTAGAAAGTCTAATCAGTAGATCTTCTAACAAAGGCATCGGTTCAGCGTCGAATTTTGTGACCTGATTCAATTTGCGATAATCAACGCAAATTCGTATGTTCTTATCCTTCTTCCGGACAATAACCATGGAAGAAGAATATGGTGAAGTCGATGGTTCAATTATATTTAACTGAATCATTTCATCCAATTCCTTTTCCACTTGCGACTGAAAGTGTATAGGAATAGGATACGGCCTAACCCTAATTGGATTATTGTCGGTAAGAATTATGTCATGTTCTATGACATCTGTGTGTCCAGGAATGTCAGTGAGAACATCCTGAAATGTTTGTAACATCGACGAGACTTGTCGATGTTCGTCACCAGAAAGATTAGGAGAAACAGAAACGTTTTTCCAAGATTCCGTAGAATGTAATGGAACCACTGGAAGGGGAAGGTTGACATCAGAGAAGGTAGCTTCCTCATCCTGAATGACAGACAGGGATGAATAATGACCGTGAGGTGCAGGAGCATCATCCGTTGCCTGGAAAATAGGCAGCAAATAGTCCGGACGTTCGTGAAATTCCGAAAGCATGTTTATGTGGAAAGTTTTATGCTTTCCATCAATATCGACCACATAGTCAACATCGGAAATCCGAGAGACTATTGCATACGGACCTTTCCATGCAATAAGAAGTCTATTTTCCCTACTGGGGAGTAGGACGAATGCTTTGTCACCTGGACAAAGTTGTCGTAGACATCTATTCTTGTTAGCAAACTGCCTTGCCTTCTCTTTAGCAATTTCTGATGAAGCAGTTGCTGGCTTACATGCCTCAATGATCTTTTGTCTAAGAGCAATGACATACTCATATGAGGATTGAGTTTCATCGCTAATATCATCGGCAGTGATGAGATCGTGTAATAAAGACATAGGGCCGCGTGGACGCGCGCCAAAGACAAGTTCGAAGGGAGAAAAATCCTGTGTTTCATTAGGGACTTCTCTATAGGCAAAGAGAGCTGCGGGTAAAAACCCTGTCCCAATCTTGAGGATATCTTTCAGTTATCTTACCAAGCAAAGTCTTGAGCGTTCTATTCAGACGCTCAACTAACCCATTAGACATAGGATGGTAGATACTACTGAGAGATCGTTCAATATGTAAGGTAGACATTACCTGTGACATAGTGTCAGATATGAGTTGAGTGCCATGGTCTGACAATATTTCTCTGGGGAACCCCAAGCGAGAAAATATCAACCAAAGAGCATCTGCGATATCTGTAGTAGATATGCTCTTAAGAGGAATAGCCTCTGGCCAACGTGTGCACATATCGACACATGTAAGGATAAACTGATGTCCTCTGGCCGACTTGACCTTAAAAGGGCCAATAATATCTATGGCCATTTTCTGAAACGGCCGAATAGGAATGTCAGCAGCCTGGATAGGCGCAGCATGTCGTGGTCCTCTAGATTTGACCTCCTGACATACCTTGCATGATCGGCAGTAAATACGAATGTCCTTATTGACAAAAGGCCAAAAGAAAGCCGCAAGGACTCTCGACTTCGTACGGGCAAAACCCATATGTCCAGCACATTGCGAGTCATGAGCATGTTGTAATATTTGGACTCTCATGCTCTTGGGAACAAGAATTTGCGAATGTGCCGACGTAGTCGAATCTTGTACCATACGTACAAGTACGCCGTTTCTCATTGCAATCCAAGATTTTCTATTTGTATCCTGATTCGGATCACCTTTCTTCGCAAGAACGAAGAATTTTTTTAAAGAAGGATCTTCTTCTTGCAATTTTATGAAAGAGTCACGAGTAATTACTAAGTGACTATCTTGGCTATCAACTTCATTATCACTATTCAGTGAAGTTTCGGGTGTTTGTAGAGCTTGTGCTCTTGTAACTACTGCATTTGTAGCTTGCATGTTATTATCTTCCCAAGCAGCAATCTGCTGTGGGGTACACTCCCTAACTCCGTGAATACGACCAATAATAAGGTCCGCAATAGGATTAGGTAAGAGACAAGCATGCACATCTCCAGTAAAGAAAGGAGTGGCAATGCGAAATTACAGCAGTAGGATATTTTTCTAGAGTGCCGCCAAATGTGACACATTTAATAACCTTCCTGTAGCACAAGATGGATCTACAAGCGATTGTCTAACACCAATAGTGGTGCATCCGGAATCGAAAAGTAGTGAGACCGGAGTATCATTAACAAGACCCTTATGTAGAATTAAAGAACCCCTCCCGTCATGCGCAACAGCAGCAGGAAGAGCGGGAAGTGGGTGACCACAACTCAAAGTAGTTATGGTACCCGGTTCGAATAAAGTACTGCATTGGGGGCATTTGTTTGCTCTTTCAAAGTCAAAAGCAGAACTAGTGACAGCGTCAAAGTTTTTACTATCAACACCATGATTACAGGCTCCCTCAGTTTCCTGTTGTACAGCATTAGCCTGCTGATATCTCTTTTTTGTGTTGAGATCTACCCCGACTATTATTACCTCTGAAGTTATCAGAGTTATTATTATCTCTGCAGTTATTATTGTCTCTATTGTAATTGTTATACTGGTTCGAATTCCAGTTTCCACGATTACTATCATGTTCACATTGATGCGAACATCTATTTGTTTGGTTTTGAGGTCTTCGGCAGGAATAACCTCTATTACCATATCCTCTTTTGAAATGCCTATAATTATTAGGGTGATAGTAACGAGTACTATCAGGTTGTCTCCAATTCTTCGAAGAAGAATCACCATGAAATTGATTTCCATGATTTTGACAGAAATTACCGCTACCCTTTCTATCAAAATTTTGTTGGGATCTACGAGCAAAGTTTTGACCATACGGAGCTGCCGAAGCAACTGGCAAACCTTCTTTCACCTTAGAGTTACCCATGGTTATGTGTGGGTGCGCAGTTACGTATTGGCAACAGATATCTTCCATATCTTTTATTGTTTTAGGTTTACGTTCATGAAGGAAAGCAAGGAAAGACTCATTGACAGACGACATGACTTTGTCTCTAAGTATTAAGTCCATAAGTCCTTCATAAGTTTTTTTCCGTCTTAGATAGTTCAACCCATCGTGAGAAAGTAATGCGTATTCTTGCAATAAACTCGGAGAATTCAACTCCATTTTCAGGTAACATGTTTTTAAATTGTAGACGATAGCCGTCTTCGTTAAGCTGATATTTCTTTAACAAAGCGGCCCTGACAACCTCATAATTGTTCTTGTCAGGTTCATCCACCATATTTAATACACTTAGAGCTTTACCTGTCAGTATCCCTGATAACTGATAAACATATTTTGCTTTGTCTATGTTATGAGCTGTACATGCTTGTTCAAATCTGTCCAGATAGAACATTATGTCATCACTGGAAGGACTAAATGTTGGTAACTTAATCTTAAAAGTATCATTATTAGCCTTACCAGAAGATGAACCCTTGTTTGAATCATTACCATTACTCATGCTCGTCAATTTCAATTTCTCCAACTCTAAAGCTAAGAGTTTTTCTTCATGTTCCATTTTTGCTTTCCTCTCATCAGACTCTCTTTGTAACTTCCTTTCTTCAGCTTGAGCCTGCATTTGAAGTCTTTCATTTTCAGCTTCTTTTTCAAGTCTTTTATTTTCAGCTTCTTTTTCAAGTCTTTTATTCTCAGCCTCTAGCTGTAGCTTTCTTTCCTCAGCTTCTGATTCCCTTTTTTTGTTTTTTCCATTTCCATTTGGAATCTCTTTTCATCCACCTGCATCTGCAGTTTCTTTTGTTCAGCTTCCATTGCTTTATCATATCGAGCAGTTGCAAATTCTTCTAACTTATCACCAGTCTTCCCAAGCAATTTACCCTGCTCAATAAAGTGCTCAAATGTAGACATGTTGTCTAACATATGAGTCCAAAACCTGAAATAATTAACTAATTTATTTCAAACCTAAGTGTAACAAGTCTTAATTAAGCACTTGTATATTCACATCACATTATATTATCCCAGTCTCTGTGGGAAACAAGTCTCCAATCAAAGAACTTGTATATAAAATATCAGCACTCAAATCTTGATCATAAGTGCACTTCTCATTCAATAGTGCACGACACTATTCATCATTCATTTATCATCAGTATAGTAGTAACAGTGCATTAGCATAGCCCATTAACTAATTACTATAACTGTAAACAATGACTATGTAAACACATGCAGAATGTAAACATTGAAAATGTAAACAATACAAACAATGTAAACAATAACAATGTAAACAATAACAAAGATCAGCAACAATACACAAACTTTCGCAGAAATCAACTAAAAATAAAGCAGAAATTAATGAAATATCACAAAAAATGTGACGATATCTGCGATAGAATTAAACAAAATACATGACACCACAGTGTATAAACAAAAATGTTGTATGAAACTAAATTATAGACAAGAGTAGGCTAACAAATACAAACAAATCACAACAAAACTAAAGAATGTGAAATAATAACGAAAAACAATATTAAAACATGTCATCACAGCTAACATAAATAGCAACAGAAGTCGCTTAGCAAATTCCAGTATCGGAAATTTGCAAACCCTACAGAAAACGCTCACAATAGACGACCTCTATGACGTGGCATAATCTAACGGAGACACCACCCAACCGAGAACCCGCTGAAATATAAACATATAAATATACGAATAACATATAAACATATAACATACAGAATGAGATGATACACAGAAGACTCAGCAGAAGTATAAGGGCACAGTTTACATACAAACAGGCCACTTAACTTATAGGCTTCCAATCGTAGAACAGCAGAAAAACGGATGTCAATCAACGTCCTAAAGAGCGAGCTCCAACGATGATGGCACATCTGAACTGCTTCCACTGCTAACACGATGGTACAAGAGCTTCTGAAATACTGTGTGTTGAGTTGTTTCGGCACTTGACCTTCTAATCCAAAAGTAAGTTGATGGAAATCGGTACTTGGCCTTCTTCAGAAAACAACCCGTTTCAACCGGCACTTGACCTTCTCAAAAAAACGACAGCACTGGAACCTTGACAGCAGCAACTTGCTTGACTTGCGTAAAAGATAACAGCAGTCCGAGTTATCCGGCAACATGTAACAACGCCGGGTACTGTCAAATTCTTGTTTCCGTCAAAAGTTGAAATTTTGACTTTTACCGGGCAACGCCGAGTACTTTGAAAATTTTGAAGATGTTGACTGTATTGAAGAATGTTAATTTCTTGAAGGATGCTGATGAATTCTTGTTGAAAATGAAGTGGGTAAGGGACCCCGTGTTTGCTAGTACCAGAATCAAACCAGCTTATGGCCACCAAATGATGCGTGATGCCATATGATGATGGATGGCATCCGCATGTCTGGTTTTGTGTAGTGTGTAGATGTGTTCAGTCAAAAACAATGTTCATGCAACAATAACAGGGCAATCCACATAGGACGTCAGTAAACTCACGACGTATAAAGTCAATGAGTCTTGAAACAGCCGTTGACGTTTTTCTTCATTATTTATTGTGGACGCCACAGTGACAAAATGGTTACGCAAATGTGTAGGCACATCAAACAGTCATTATCACAGCAACATTCAATACAGCAATAAACGGTAGACAGCATTACAATGATGAGTCAGATGCATGTTATATTTCAAAGTGCTGTAAATGTAGTCAGATGAACAACTCCATCCTTTTCTATAACAGCCAGGAGATAACCAGATGTATGAGATCAGTTCACTCTCCTTAGTTTGACTTCAGCAAGACAGACACGTCTGCCGAAGTATAAATAATGTCCTCAAAAATATCCTCTAGATAATAAAGGTTTTCTAAACCTAGTTCATTTTACAAAGTAGCAAGTAATGGTCCTTGGTACATGCATCAACCGATGCAGTACAATGCAGCGACATGTGAGCTGGGAAAGAACATCTCGTGACGACGACTTTCGGAGACAGGCTATGAATCGAAATCGCTCACGACCCAAAATCGATAGAGTTAATGAAAAAGTCAATTTACCTTGCTTTCATGAAATACACAGAAATATCACGCCTCCCGACATGTGGGAAAACACTAGAGGTATTATCTCGACTAAACGAAATATCCATAAGAGGACTACACATCCCTGACAGAACAAAAAAAAAAGCGGAGATCCCCTCTTCAACGAGGCATCTCCTTCGCCATTCCAAATCGCTCACTCCCACTAGTGGTGGGCGGAAACCGATCGACCAAACAACAAGACAAGTCATGCGCAGTCCAGCGCAAAAATGACCACAGCTCAAAAGTTAACTGCATTCGATACTAACGCGAGAAGACAAATGCTTACCGAGAAAAGTGACTATAGATTTCAAGCAGTTGTTGCCCTTGCGTTATAAAACAGATATTGAAATAAAACGATGTTGCGAGAATTTATCACGCAACACCGACTTATGTCTTCAATTATTCCTGGCCAGTAATATCGCAATGCTATATTTTGACCAGTGGCCCCTTTTCCTCTGTGGCCACTGCCTGATGTAGCATGCTCTTGCTCCATAATTTCTTCCCTATAGAATTTTGGCACTACCAGCTGTCCATGCCTTTTAGGTCCTTTTCCAGCTTGCCTGTAGAGTAGGCCATTTTCCACATAGTAGTCTCTTTTCTCTGGAGGGTTATGGGCCTTTGGCAATTTGCCAAAACAAGGCTTCAATGTGCTGTCTGCTGTTTGAGCCTTTTTCATCTTGGTACGATGAATGTTTATTGGATCTCCCTCCTCCTTTTTGGTGCTTGACCTGGTATGGTTTGCTGCCATGACAACAGGTTTTATTGGGTCACCCAAAAAGACATATTTACATCCTATTACCAGCGGGTATATAGGATCATCACTCACTGCTGCTCATATCACTCCTTCCACATAGCGAGTTCTCACGTTGATCCTTGCTATGGGAAGTGTCATGGTGC
Source organism: Oreohelix idahoensis (assembly GCA_024509875.1). Taxonomy (NCBI): domain Eukaryota; kingdom Metazoa; phylum Mollusca; class Gastropoda; order Stylommatophora; family Oreohelicidae; genus Oreohelix; species Oreohelix idahoensis. The sequence goes on from JAMPIV010004968.1 coordinate 306,076, forward strand.
CGGTTCCCTGCATTGCCCCTTGTATGTCCACTGTTTCTGTGGTAAGTTGGTCAGGGTGCACTAGGGTTGCACTCACGACTGAGTCGAATTCCAAACCTGAATCATATAAGCACTGAATGTTAGTGCCATTACATGTCATTTCCTCACAGACAGGGGGATGATGGAGGTCATTCTGACTACCTGCCAGTTCCTTCCTTCCCTTGTTCCCTGTTGTGAGACATGCAGCGTAACAAGGAGGGTTGTTCCTTCTGCAGTCTGCAGTATTGTGGTTACTCATTAGACAAGTTTTACACCACTTTCCTTCCTTCCGGTAAGGTGTCTTATCCGATCTTAGAGGGTTTTTGTCCTTTTGGTCAAATCTTTGTTTGTTCCTTGTGGTATGGTCTTTTTGTTCATATTTGGTATAGTTTTGTGATGATTTAAAGTTTTCACCCTGCTTCTTCTTATTTCCTAATAATTCTGCCTGAGCTGCTTGATATCTCTCAGCAACAGTTACAATATCTTCCAATCTCTCTGCTCCTTGTTCCATGATAAACTTCCTCATTTCATGAGGCATGGACTCTTTCACTTGCTCCATCATTATCATTTCTTTCAGATCCTGACACTTTCCTAAACTACTCCATTTTTCCAAATAGGTTTCCAATCTAGCAGAGAATTGGTGATAGTTTTCTCCTGGAAGAAGTTTAGCTGTTCGGAATTTCTTTCTATATGATTCTGAGTTCTTTTCATATCTCACGAGCAGTGCCTGCTTCAGGATTTCATAATCTTCCTGGTCATCTCTTGAGAGCTTCAAATATACATCGTAGGCAACACCTCTCAATCCCTGAGCTAGTTTAAGACTCCACTTTTCTTTCACTAAGCCATAGGTAGTGGCTAGTCTTTCGTATCTATCCAGGTACGACTCAATGGCGTCTTCTTTTTCAACAAATGGGTCCAGATGAAAATTCATGGCCCCACTTGAGGTGCTCTGGCTGGAGCTACTCTCTGAGTGAGGTGAGCTACCACCATTATTGCCAGTATTTGCCTGAATTTCAAGCTCTTTTAATCTCAACTGATGGTCTCTCTCTGCTTGTAATTTCCTTTCCTCTGCTTCAATTTTCTTTGCCTCATTTTCAGCCTCCCATTTCTTAGCTTCAATTTCGAGTCTTTTGTCTTCTCTCTGAGCTTCCAGTCTTTTGTCTTCTCTCTCAGCTTCCAGTCTTTTGGCTTCTCTTTCAGCTTCTGCTTGCAACCGCCTTTCTTCAGCCTCCAATTTCTTTGCTTCTCTATCAGCCTCTAATTTCCTTGCTTCAGTCTCTAATTGCAACTTTCTTTCTTCCCTATCCATGTGTTTGTCCACTTCTGTTGTGACATACTGAGTAAGAGCATCACCTGTCATGTTTAATTCCTTACCCATCTGCATGATTGCAGTCCTGAACTTCACTAGATCAGCCATGTCGTTACTTAGATAGGGTATGTAAATTTACTATAACCCAATTATTGTAATTAAACTTAATTAATTTAAATGAACAAATAATTTCCGTGCAACTTTTTGAGCATCAACTATTTACTGAGTACTAAATGGTACTCCTCCTAAGAAAACAATAAAAAATCCTATTATAGAATTTTTTTCGAAAATTTGTTTCTTATGTTATCTATGGGTGGCACAAGATAGAGTGTAGATAGATGAATAGACTAAGTATGGCTCAAGATATACAGAAATATCCCAGGAACGAGCCCACAGTGTGGCGTGAGGTTTTATTTTGGCTGTAAGATCAGTATAGTACTGACAATTACAGAAATAGAATTTCTGCAGAAAATGGTGAAGTCCCAGTGTCTGAGAGAACTACTGGTATCACAAATTAGTTACGGCTGTGAATGATCTGATCTCGAAACAATAGTAGAGAGGAGACCGACATAAAGTGCCACCTCCGCTGTGTAACTAACTGTGATATTAAAAAACCAAGGAAACAGATTTTACTTAACACTGATAAAATTGACAAGTCGTTCAAATACAATTTCCTTCTTATTTATTTAGTATATACACTATCTACTCTTGTGCTGAAGGGTGAATGTTGAAAAATGGAATGTAATGAATTTGTAAGTTTACATATGATTTACATATCTATATAAATATATATATATATATATATATATATATATATATATATATATATATATATACATATATATATATATATATATATATATATATATATATATATATATATATATATATATATTACAATTTTTCCAATTATAGGAACAAAAATTATATCAGCTGTGCTGTTATTCAATTATAGTACATGTATCAGCTGTGCTGTTAATTAAGGATATAACACTTATCAGCTATGCTGTTATTTTCGTATAATTTATCCACTATGATATTATTATTGTCTCTTGCTACGCTAATTCACGTTTTCTTCATTGACTTAGATTTTGCTCACAATGCCGACAGAAATGGTACTAATGTGTACTCATCTCTTAGAAGTGCTGTCCTTCTTGGTTTGGTTGACACAAAACACCAGCGGTTGATCGTTTCGTTAGCCCACCCAAGACTGAGGGGGACTAAAGATGTAGAGTCTTGACAACCTCTATGCTCCTGCGGAGTTCCAGGCAGCTGGATTGACGACCCACGATCTCAGTTTTTTATGACACGTATAAACCCTCCAAGATTTAAAAAGGCCAGTTTGACTCGACTAGTGAAGTAGGCTGCAGGTCGATGCCCTCAGGTAAGCAATAAATCGTGACAGCTTCTCTCCTCTTCAGTTGGTCGGTATCTCTGGCGTCGTCTCGGTGATGTGTGATTATGCATAAAATCCGCCCGATTATATAGGCAGGTAAATACTTAAGGAAAGCTTTCGGTTGGTTCCTGGCGGAGCAAGCTGATTGGGTTCCTCCGGTTTGGTACCTGGTCTCATACAGCCTAATTTTATTCAGTTTTAATCCGCCATCTTGCGTGAACATGATGGCCGTTAATTTATTCTGTCTCAGAGACTGGTGAACGTTGCTCGTTGATTGGTTGAAGCAAATCTGTATCTCGACATAGTGATTAACAAAGTAGTGGGTTACACTCGTTTCACGACAGAGATGTCCTTCTTGAGGAAACCTCCGTTACAGCACATGCTCTTGCTACGTGCTGCCACAACTGGAGATGGCCTGCTTGAGGAGACCAGCGTTACAGCAAATGCTCTTGCAGTTGTAATTTCTGTGGTTATTTATTTGATATGATGAAGTTGTCTGCCTCACGCACAATCTCATATTAGTCTCCTCATACGACCTGCATGTGGGAAGAATAATCCTATTCTATCTTCATCTCATCAGAAACCTCCAAGAACTACAAGTTATTTTAAAACAATATGCTAATTATCAGTGAGAACGAGTGGACGCCAATCGGCACGTGTGGCCAATTGGATTGTCTTTGATTCACCATCGCTGAGCGTTAGCGGATTGGTTTATTAAACCTGGCGTGACACTGAACGAAAAATTTTCAGAAAAAAAGATACGTTACGCCGAAGATACCTATTCAGATATTTCCGGTCTATCCTGAAAACTCCGAGAGGTTCTTCCATATCCATAAAATTCAATGCGCCGACAAAATAAAGATATTCATCCAAATTTTTACCAAGTGGTGAGACAGACATATCGCAAAGTTTCACACTGATTTTTTTAAATCATTGAACTACCTTGATTTGTGCTTGATTCTATAAGCAAATATAATACTCGAATACAGGCATTTAAAGGTATTTAGGAATTTTTCTTTGAATAAAAGTAGTTATAAATATTTATTTAAGTTGGATATGGCGAATGAATCATGAAATTCACTACACATGTGGTTTGACTAAAAATTAAATTGCTCGCCCCTGATTTAGCACATACAAGTAGATGATGTATCGGTTGCCAGACTGAGTAGCAGTAAATAGGATCCCCACACCCGAATAAAAATCCGAATTTTGCCACTGCGTTCTCATGTGTGTGGCTTGAAAGGCAGCTCTGAGGTGAAGTATATTCCTGGTTTTAAAATGCCTGTTTGTGTCGGGGTATAGTCTATCTGTAATGTGACTCTGATGATTTAGTTGATACCAACTAGTGATTCTTCTTTAGTCTGGTTCTATTTTGTCGCTAACCAAGGAACATAGGGCCTCTGCTGGACCAGGCTCTCTGGCAATGCTTGCGACAAGTTACTTCATGTAACCTTGTTCTTGTAGCGTTTGTTTTGCATAATGAAATTATTAGCCACATGAATAACGCGAATTAGTTTCCTTGTTCGAAATGCTTGCTTTGTTCCGAAAGAGGCGGGGGGGGGGGGGGGGGGGGGGGGGGGGGTGGGGCAAGCTGTCCGTTTATTAGCTCGTCCGTATATGAAAATTACAAAAAGTACTATCTTCAATTTGTCTAAGTGGAATAACAAAGTGACAAATGTCGAGGTGCTGTCACGTGCTGGCCTTGCTTAGACAGCACAGACTACGCTGTCTTGGTCATGTCTTTCTCCATGAAAGATGGTCGCATACCCAAAGATGTTTTCTACGACCAACCCGGCAGAAGGCACACGAACATCCGGGCGACCGCAGCTGAGGTTCAATGATGTGTGTAAGAGAGACATGACGGCACTGGACATAAGTCCAGCAACCTGAGAGGATGAATCTGCCGATAGTAACAAGTGGCGATGCTCCCTACGTCGCCACGTCAGATTGGGCTAAAAGAAGCTCTCACAACAAGCAGAAGAGAAAGAACACGTCGAAAGAAGCACTGTCACGATGTAAAATAGCCTTCTTTTCTCTTCTTAAATCTTTTCTCATACCAGTTCACTCATTCTCTCTTTTCTCTAGAAAAGTCAACCATTTGTCTAAAATCTAAGTTCTCTCATTCCTCCGAAAGAAATATCTCTCCCTATATTCACTGTTTTACTGGCAAAAGTCTTTCAGACTTCGCCGAGAACTTCTGACCACTGTCCTACTTAACATGGGTTTTCCCCTAGAAATAACTACAATTCTAGCAAACAGGTATGCAGTATCGTTATTGTCATGCGACATTTTACCTCAGCAACCAGCGAGGAGTTAATTTAAAATAACAACTCGCCTGGTATAAGAATGCCAAGTACCAGTGTTTGTGTGTTTAGGATGGGACGAGGCAGCAACAGAGGTCAGATCCCCCACCCCTGTCATCTAAAGTAGGCAGAATGAACCCTCCAAAATCTTTGTAGTGAATTTCGAAGAATCATTCTCGAAGCGTCAGCCTAGCCGATCAGGCCATACCACGAAACATCAACTAGTGGTCCTGTCAAGGCAATTACAGAGGGGAGCTGTCTCTTTAAAACAGCATTTTGGTTCAGTTGAGCGAGTAAGTGATCTAATATTGTTAATTTGAATAACTTGAATAATAATCATTCATATGTTTCTCTACAGCATATTATTTCAGTATCTTTTGTTAGACTAAGTTCTAAATGTACTCGTACTTTCATATTCATTGGACAGTAATTAATGTTCCTTGATTGTGTACATGAGACTACTGAACTATTTCTGCTGTATGGTTTCAGCTATGATTATCCTTGTCGTATTTTAATCCTGAACTGATTTCTGAACTATCCTTCTCATGTTTTAATGTGTTTATATGCATGGATCCTGTGCTCTGATTATCCTATCAGGTTATATGAATGTGTATACCATAGACCTAGAAATATGTCAGGATAGGCGACTGCACTGTAGCCATTGTTATGAATGTAATAACTTGACTGACAGTAAGCCAATGGTTCTCAAGGCTGAGACCAGGAACACACCCAAATAGATTTAATGCTCAAGGAGCAAAAATGTAAATCAGTGATTCTCAAGCCTTGGCAGCAACGACACCCCAACAAGTTTTACGGCAGCATGGGAGACTATAACCCAGTGGTTTTCAAACCATTAGTACCAATAACCCCAAATTTATTTGACTGCTCTATGGGCACAAGGTAGACCAGTGGTTCTCAAACATTTGATGACCACAGCCCCAAACTTCACAGTTGGTGAAGCTAACAGCCCATAGGTTGGAAATCACTGCGGTAAACAAGCAGGAAGCCAGATATAGGTTGAGATAGTGTTATGACCAAAACTCATAACATATTAATAATAATAATAAATTCTTTAAGCACCAAACACGGCGCATAAGGCAGAAACCAGTGCTCTCCAGGTTGTACGTTGTGACGCCACTCCTCTTAGCTCTTGCACATTGTTTAATCCCAACGTTCTTCCTTCTCTTATTATTGTTCAAATAGGTATTGTTTTGAGACCACGTTGTTGATGTACGTTTCCATGGGTTACCCGGAAGTACGTCACTGTCTTTTGGGACAGAATTAGCAGAAGTTAGCCGGTCTCGTTTTGAGAATACTTGGGGCCTTTTCTGTGTGCCTTTCGATGTGGACCGACGCATATATGTCTAGCTCCTGGATGGTGTTATTTCTACAGAGTACTTATGTGTTTCAACATCTAGATCGCCCACAGACTTCATTGGGTCGATGCTAGAATATGGTATTGAGAGAAGTGTATGCTGAACTATGTTGCACGTGAGTTGTAACTTTAAAATAAAAGCTGCTTACAAATGTCGAGGACATCGTATTACTAGCAGACTGAATATCGACGAAATATGACTTGCTAGGTTATGCCACGATCGTCTGAATATATATTTAATGTAAGTATTGGAGCTGTCAATGTGTAATAAACATGTATCGTCTTAACGTCCAACCTGGCCTTTGCAGTATCTTTATTGTTGGAAGGCAGGAATGTGTTTGAAGGCGGAGTGATATTCATGACACACAGATATAATATTATAAAGGAGGGACATCTCCAAAGTACCTCTTCAATAACAACTCAACATATCAAATAACTAAACGTATTCGTATCAATGAGGTACGCTTCAGATAGACCTGTATGCTTATAGCATCAGTTATGACGTAGTATTTAAGATGGATAATAAGATAGCACATTGTTATTGATATGAGGGATGATGTTTTAATGTTATTTCTGATGGACGATTAGCGTCCAGCAGATATGGGAAACGACTTCTCTGACAAGACCACTAATGGAGCTTCAATTGTTTGTCAATCCAGTCCTACCAGGTTGTCCTACCAGGATAACTACCGGAAGGCCCTACCTGAGTCCTGCCCGGGGTCTATCCAGTAACCATAAGCAGTGTTCTCGAGGGCCGACTTAATACATCCCAGCTGATGATGCGCCCTGAGTCAAGACAGAGGAAGCAGCCCCTGCCATCCTCTGAAACCCTACTAAAACTACTTGCTGTGCTGGTCCTGGTGTGCTGGGACAGATTGAACCCCCTGGCAACAAGACAACCTAAATCCAGCAGCATCTCAGATGAGTAGTTTACAATGCCAGCAGAACCAGTACAGAATAGCCAATTCGATCCACATGATGTTAAATTTACTCTGACATTTTTCAGAACCATTGACAGATTAGTGAACAGAGCTTATAGTTGTACATTTTTTGAACATATGTGAGAATATATCATAATTTTTGTAAATTTAAAATATGTGAGAATCTATCTTCATTTTTTGTAAACGTTACAAAACAGAGTCTGTTGTTATTTTTCTTGTAATTTTTAATTGGGTTGTATAGTTTTTAGTAATTAAAATCTACACCCTGGGGGCAGAGCCGTAATTGAATAAAAACTATTGGGTCGGGATATTTTAATGTGGCTGGGCACCAAATCTCTTTCTCAACTTTATGTACCTTACATAGCCCTTTGTAGGATTTCTGAGACAGAATTTGTCTAGAAAATATCCTGTTTAGTTTCACCAGAATTCTCTTTTAAGTAAGGTTTCTAGTGGACTAATTCCCGAGGAGAGACAGTGCATTCAACCTGCAGTCTGAAAGATTATCCTCTTGATATTATCTTTTATTCGTTCATCAATTCTGTCACTCTCCTCAAAATTATCCGTCACAAGCACCAGTCAAAAAAAAAGCAGCTGAAGCCTATAACTCCTATAATCAGTTTTGACTGAATGAGGCTACTAACAGTTTGCTGGTCGTAAATAATGGCACAAGAGCTATTGGACAGATTTTAGTAAATGTGTAAGGCTTTAACAAAAACATGTCCACTAGTCTCAGGTTTTATCTAAAGCGGACAAGAATTACGGGCACTTACCACGGCCTCAATTTGTGAGGTCGTATTTCTTCATCAACCAGTCTATTGTTCTCGTTTTTATCCCCCTTATAAGTAAAATGATTGTAGATTCCAGGCATGTGAAATGGTGCACCACTGCCAATTAATAGTTATCGATAGCAATAGCTGGTGCAACATCCACATCCTGACCTAGCGCCAGAGGCGTAGTAAGGGGGTGCGGTTCCCCCCCCCCCCCGGGTGCCAGGCAGGAGGGGGGTGCCATCGAGAGAGTGATAGTGCCAATATAAATGTTGAAACTAAATAAAATATTCCTCAAATAATTTCCCCAATGTCGACAAAATTATTTTCTATCCTTTCCCCGACGAAGGCCGTGTGGCTGCAACGATGGCTATTTCCTTTGTCTCTTGTCTGAATAAGACAAATCACCTTTTCCTTTGTTTTTTTCCGTGTTCTTTCAACCGAAAAAATTGGGAAAAGTCATGTTTCGTATATCCTTGGCAAGACTCATTGTCGCCAGCACAAAGGCTAGTTTGTTGTAACTCGATCAGACACAGAAGTGCTATTATTTCTCATTCTTTCTCTCTTAGTAACATTAATGGCTTTTCTTAAGCTTGTCACCCCACAGGATGGGATTTCCGAGACAAAGCTCCATCCCTTGATACTATCCCTGTTTTTCAGGCAAGCCCGGCAACGAAAGTTGGTCGCGAATTGCCCCACCCACTTTTGGACTGACAGGGGACAAGAGAGATCGTGGGAAAGGGCGACTAGAGGGACTCTTAGCTATTGGTTGTATGGGCGGAGTTGTACGTCACCGGTCCAAGGGACCCACATTTGACTTTTAGAGATGGAATGTACCGCGCAGCTCGCTAGAAGATGAGTCCACTTTTTCAACATTGTGGTGTAGAGAAAAATCCCTAAAGTATAGCCTGCAATTAATTCAGTGTGGATAAAATATTTCATATCTGTGTGTATTGTGTTCTTAAAGAATTTTGTGAAGGGTAAAGAAGGTTAGTAGATCGTATACAGATTATTAATACTTTTTTATTATTCTTTGTTCATCTTAACCTCACAGCTAAATGTGCGAAAGATTGTTTTTCAATTAATTCTTTTCATAAATGAATAATAAAATCAGAAGATTTTACTCTAAGATTATAGGCTGATAAGAAGTAATTACTAGTTCATACTTCACCTTCATCTAGCTTGTTGAATCATCATCTTAGTCTTCCATACGCACACATTCTCATGCACAATATATTTAACATCATTAGAATCGAACTCATAGAGATCAATAGTGAGAAGTAGAATAAATGAAAGTCACCCAATGATATTAAGTGTGAAAACTTACGAAGAAATGTGTGTGTCTTCAGTCCATCAGAAGTCTGAGCCTACACGCTACGTGTCTGACGTCTAACCAGAAATAAGTTATCAAAACGGACATTTGGCTAGCAGAATTCGCCATAGGACATTCTTCGTTCCTCACTTAAAAAGGAATATTTCTCGCCCACGATCAAGAAGGTGGACGCAGCATTTTTCGTCACCTTATATCACGTGCGCACACGTTCAATACATATTTAAATCACGCTTAAATCGCTCGAAAGCTTACTATAGGAGTCAAGCTAAAGTTCACAGTTGATTACTCATATCAAGTTCAGCTCCATCTGAAGCGTACTATCTGAAGTCAAGTTAAAGAGCTCAAAAGATGAATTTCATATTTATACCATGTGCAACACACTCTTAAGCGCATTATATGAAGCAGACTCCAAAGTATATTTTATAAATCACGATTACATACTCAAGATAATGAGTCTACATATTAAGAACATTTCGTGAAGATATCCAGTCTGGCCAGTACCCTTCAGAGATTAGACAACCAACATTTTTCATACGACAACTGTTACCTGTTGATCAACGCTACAGACATATTATCAAACAGTGAAGGATTATATATCGTAAACGTTCTCAGTACGACAAAAGTTTTCATCAGAACGTGCTCGACTTAGAGATACCCCACTCAACATAACTTATACCTACCTGGGACATTCTATGCATACATGTGAACCATTCAGTGGTGAACAAGGTCAAACATCAGAAATGATAACCACTGACACAGAAGGGGAAAACAATGGTGATGAAGATGACATAAAGATGGAAGAATTGAAGGCAGCACTGGAGAAAATCAAGATGGGCAAAGCAGCAGGACATGATGGCATAACACCAGAAATGGTTAAGTACATGGGTGCAGCAGGCGACCTATTACTCCTAAGTGTCCTACAGGTAGCGTGGTGCAACAAGACCATACCAAAGGATTGGGAGATTGCCATAATAACACCGATTTTTAAAAAGGGTGATAACCGACAATGTGGAAACCATAGAGGTATATCCCTTCTCGGTGTCCCTGGTAAACTCTACTCTAGAATACTGGAGCAGAGACTCAGATGCCTAGCTGAGCTACAAATGGGTGAGGTCCAGTGTGGCTTCCGAGCAAATCGAAGTACTCAAGACCTAATCTTCACACTCAGACAGTTGAGTGAAAAGGCTCTTGAGTATACGCGTGAGATACATCTTTGCTTCTTAGATCTGGAAAAGGCATTTGACAAGGTCACCTGGAACAAACTCTGGGACTGTTTGGCAATGAAGAACGTTTCAACACCTCTGATTCATGCTATACAGAGCTTCTACAAGTCTTGCAGAAATTATGTGAGGACGGCAAACAATAAGTCAGAAGAATTCAGGACCACCACTGGTGTAAGACAAGGTGATATCCTCTCACCTTATCTTTTCATACTCCTCATGGACGATGTCATCAAGGCATGTAAGGAGAGGACAAGAAAGTATTCAGTGGGGTACTGGAAGATGAGACAGGTCTGTATTTCAGAGCTGGCATTTGCTGATGATGTTGCCCTGATTGCTAAATCAGAGGCACATCTTCAATCTAACCTGCAAGTCTGGAAGGAAGAGCTGGAGAAGAGAGGGATGATCATAAGCAGCTCGAAAACAAAAAGACATGGTGATATCATGAGAAGAAAGAAGACATCACATTAAGCTGGAAGAACAGGTCCTGGAGCAGGTCGACCACTTTAAATACCTTGGAGCTGTCATAGACCGGAAGGGATGCATCAAAGAAGAGTTGGCTACCCGAAGAGCAGCAGCTGGGAGACTTTTTCAAGCCATAAATCGAAGATTCCTCAGCAAAAGAGAAGTTGGTAAGAAGACGAAGATGGCTGTATGCCGCTCCACCTATGGACCAGTCTTGACGTATGGATGCGAGTCATGGGCAATGACTACAACCCACAAAAGCCAGATACAAACCTCAGAAATGAGGTATCTGAGGAAGGTGGTTGAAGTAAGAAGAAGAGACATGGTCCGCAACCAGACGATACGTCAAGGCCTAAAAACCCAACCCCTGCAGACCCAAGTAGAACAGTCCCAACTGAGATGGTTTGGCCATGTCTGCAGAATGGGAGAAGATCGGCTACCACGGCAAGCATGGGAAACAAAGAGCCAGGGATCCAGACCTCCAGGACGACCCAAAGTCCGCTGGGAAGACAACATTAGACAATCTTTGAAGGACCGAGGACTAGAATGGAACCAAGCCAGGAGGAAGACAGCATATAGAATAGTATGGCGCTCTCTCTTACAAACCTCTACACCTCACGGTACAAGAGGAACGACTGAGTAAGTAAGTAAGGATGGGATTTTCCTCTTGTGTGATAGCAACATCAATGAAAATCTACTTGACACGAAGTCATTTTGTACAAAATTATTTCAGTTCAGTGAGTAACAGGAACGCTTGACACATGTATAAATTTTGCCCCTTTTGTGTACAAATTCAACTGATCGTCCCCCCCCCCCCACACACACACACACATACCAAAAACAGGTGACCACACTTGCTATAACATTTATTACCCTCGGATCAGCCAAAAATGAATAGAGCGACTTTACAAAGGGTCGAATAGCGGGGTACGCCTAGTGGTTAAACTACGAAAAGTGATACCGTCCTTATGCTAATAAGAAAGTGAACACGGGTGTACTCAATGACTGGAAACTATACTGTTCAAAAAAAGAAACGCATAGCTATCCGAGGGCGCGTTTTTATGAGTTTGTAAGTAAAATTTGGTGCTAGGGTATATAAAAACCAGCCTCAAATGCTCTTTACAGTGTCAAATGCACGTGTTGACCTGAATTGCGTTCGTTTTTGTAATCGTTACAACGCAGTGGTCAATAGTGTTTATGACGCAATTTTTGACCACAGCTCATGTTGCGCGCACGTGAAAGCAACAAAATTTGGGGTGAGCACTATTCACTGACTACGCAACTGAAACCCTATAAAAGGATAACGCTACACACAAAAAATTCAGTTCATTTTCAAGCAGACATTTATGGCGTCTCTATCGATAAATTTAAGGAATATTGCTATTGGCCGACTGCATGCAGGCGAAAGTCAAAGTCAGGTTGCCAGGCATCTAAACGTGCATCAGAGTACCATCAGTCGACTTTGGCACCGGTTCCAAGCCACTGGCTCAGTTGAAGACCGGCATCGCAGTGGACCACCAAGAGTGACAATAGCAGCGGAGGATCGCTTTATTCGGCTTCGTCACCTCAGAGACAGGTTTACAACAGCTTCCTCAACTGCCCAGTCATTGCCTGCAGGACGTCATGTGTCTGATAGAACTGTCCGGAATAGACTGCATGACGCTGGACTTTGGGCACAACGACCTCACCGAGGACCTGTCCTTACGCGCCGCCATCGCCAAAATCGACTTCTTTGGGCCAACCAGCATCGTCCCTGGGCAGCTGACAATCACTGGAGACGTGTCTGGTTTAGTGACGAATCTTTCTTTTTGTTGCAGCGTCATGATAGACGGCGTAGGGTCTACCGTAGGCGAAATGAACGTTTTGCCCAAAATTGCGTTGATGAAGCTCCGCCGCACGGTGGTGGAGGTGCAATGGTGTGGGGAATGAGTAGTTACAACGGAAGGAGTCAATTGGTGCACATTGAATGAGGCTTGAATGCGCAACGATACGTCAATGAAATTCTTCGACCCCATACCCTTCCACTTTTGGCTGCTCAAAGGTCTGTGTTTCAACAGGACAACGCCAGACCCCATTGTGCACGGTTGACCACGCAGTTCCTGACTGCCAACAACATTCTCCCTCTTCCCTAGCCATCCCTGTCTCCAGACATGAGTCCGATTGAGCACCTGTGGGATGAGCTGCATAGACGTGTTTGTCGCCGAGACGTTGCTCCAGCCAATCGTCGTGATCTGTTCCAGGCACTCCAGGAAGAGTGGGCAGCCATCCCACAGGCCCACATCAGACGTCTGATCGCATCCATGCCCAGGAGATGCCAGTCGCTGATCGATGCAAGAGGAGGCTACACACCATACTAACGGGAAAGCCCGTACGCCAAAAAACTCTCGTGACCCAGATGCAAAAGAACTGTCAATTGATTGGCTGAACCCTAAGGTATTCTTGTGTGCAATTTGAACAATTAACTCATTAAATTAAAAAAGTTATTGAATGTCAAAATTATGGCTACGTGTGTGCCTTCAGTAGCTATGCGTTTCTTTTTTTGAACAGTATATTATTGGCGTTCCTCACACGCCTTCGAGCAACAAATACGTGTTTACAGAACAGCACAACGGTCACGTCTGCTTCAGTGACACATCGCAGCAAGATACAAATGGGCCAGACAGTACCTCAGATGGACTAACTGTGGCGTGAGGTTTTATTTGGCTGTAGGATCAGTATAGTACTGAAAATTACAGAAATAGAATTTCTGCAGAAAATGGTGAAGTCCCAGTGTCTGAGAGAACTACTGGTATCACAAATTAGTTACGGCTGTGAATGTTCTGATCTCGAAACAATAGTAGAGAGGAGACCGACATAAAGTGCCACCTCCGCTGTGTAACTAACTGTGATATTAATAAACAAGGAAACAGATTTTACTTAACAAAGATAAACTTGACAAGTCGTTCAAATACAATTTCCTTATTATTTATTTAGTATATACACTATCTACTCTTGTGCTGAAGGGTGAATGTTGAAAAATGGAATGTAATGAATTTGTAAGTTTACATATGATTTACAAATATTTATATTTATATAGATATGTAAATATTTTACAACAAATTTTCCAATTATAGGAACAAAAATTATATCAGCTGTGCTGTTATTCAATTATAGTACATGTATCAGCTGTGCTGTTAATTAAGGATATAACATTTATCAGCTATGCTGTTATTTTTGTCTCTTGTTGTGCTAATTCACTTTCTCATCACTGACAGTTTCTATGCTCACAATGCTGACAGAAATGGTACTAATGTGTACTCATCTCTCTAAGGTCTGTTCTTCTTTGTTTGGTTCACACAACATCGGCTGAGTATCGTTCCTTTAGCCCACCCAAGACTGAGGGGGACCAAAGATGTAGAGTCAGGACAACCTCTATGCTCCTGCGGAGTTCCAGGCAGCTGGATTGACGACCCACGATCTCAGTTTTTATGACACGAATAAAACCTGTAACAAGGAAAAATAGGGGCTAATTTCTGTCCTCAAGCCCACCTATTTCTAGTGTGGGTGAAATGAGCGTGTCTCAGTGTCTGCATTGTAGGATGAATGACAACATGGCTCAGTATGATTTAGCAATAGCGAGACAAGACAGGTGTCTACTTGCAAAACATTCTTTCTGATAAATTAATACATGGATACATCCAATAATATAAATTCAATACATGAATACATCCAATAATATAAATTCAATATATGAATACATCCAATAATATAATTCAATACATGAATAAATCCAATAATATAATTCAATACATGAATAAATCCAATAATATGTACACCTAGGTGTGATACAACCTTTTCCTTCCCCCTATAATATACCAGGCCCTCTCTGACAAGTGCTATACAAGCTGGTAACATATATCCTAACAATATTGTTATGTTCTTATGATAGGAGTATATGAGACGAGGACTGTTTGGTGATATATCAGGTGGGAGTTATAGGAGACAATAGATTGGAGTTAGATGAGACAATAGACTGAGTCCTAACAAGGACTGTTTTGGTTATATTGCAGTTGGTCTTAGATAATAGATTGAAGTTATAGAAGACAATAGGTTGAGTCCTAACAAGGACTGTTTTGGTTATATTGCAGTTGGTTTTATCTGAGATAACACTGAAGTTATAGGAGACAATAGATTGAGTTATAGGAGACAATAGATTGAGATATAGGAGACAATAGATTGAGTCCTAACAAGGACTGTTTTGGTTATATTTCAGTTTGGAGTTATCTGAGACAATAGACTGAAGCTATAGGAGACAATAGATTGAAGTATGAGTCATATTAGTCTACGTCTATTCAATCATATTAGGAAATAAAATCATTATACCTAATTCCCCCAAGATACAATCAGTAACTTGATATATTCATATTAAAACAATATATGTTAAATATATATATATATACAGGTGTAGGTAATATAATGACACACAACAAATACCAACATTATACTGTATACCCGCTGAAGGCCTATTTTCCTAAAGGTTATCGTAAATTTATATTTACCCTCCAAGATTTAAACAGGCCAGATTTTGACTTCGACTAGTGAAGCAGGCTGTAGGTCAATGCCCTCAGGTAAGCAATAAATCGAGACAGCTTCTCTCCTCTTCAGTCGGTCGGTATCTCTGGCTTCGTGTCTGGTTGCATGCCTTTGCATAAAATCTCGCCCGATTATATAGGTAGGTGAATGCTTAAGAAAAGCTTTTGGTTGGTTCCTGGCGGAGCAAGCTGATTGGTTTCCTGCAGTTTCGTCTTTTGCTCATACAGCCTAATTTTATTCAGTTTTCTGTCGCCATCTTGCGTGAACAAGATGGCCGTTAATTTATTCTGTCTCAGAGACTGGTGAACGTGGCTCGTTGATTGGTTGAAGCAAATCTGTATCGCGACAGAGTGATTAACAAAGTAGTGGGTTACACTCGTTTCACGACATAGCCCCCTCCTTTCCTAGCTGTGACTTGTCATAGCTGACGTGTAAACCCCTGCTGTGGTTAATCCTTTTGCGTCTGTCCTTCCAGAGTAATAGGGTGTCGACTTAAAAAATCAGCTCCTACATTGTCTCTTCCCGGAATGTAATTCACGGTAAAGGAATAAGGCGCCAGAAGCAGACTCCACCTTAACAATCTCGAATTTAGCTTTTTAGATGCAGCCAAGAATGTTAAAGGTTGGTGATCGCTTTGGACAATGAAGTGTGTCCCATACAGATAAGGTGAAAATTTGTCGATGGACCAAATTAGAGCCAAACATTCTTTCTCTATGGTCGAGTAATTCAACTCAGCTGCCTTCAGCTTCCTACTGGCGTAGGCGACTGGTAAAAGTTCCTCCGGCTGGGTTTTTGATTTCTGCAAGAGAGTTGCACCAATACCTATACTGCTCGCGACCGTCCTTAATACAAATTCCTGTGTGATATCGGGTAGTGTAAGGATTTGTTTTGCTGGTGAGTTTTGCTTTTAGCTCTGTGTAAGCTTTTTCACAATCAGCATTCCATTGGATTTTATCAGGCTGTCCTTTCTTCGTTAAGTTAGTTAATGGTGCACACAGAGAGTTAAAGTGGGGTATGTACTTCTGATAGAACCCACATAATGACACGAATGATCTCACATCTTTCTTCGTTTGAGGTCTGGGTGCCTTCTTTAACTTCTCTATATTCTTTGGGTCAGGAGACATATGACCTGTAGAAATAGTGTGACCTAAGAATTCCAACTCCTTACAACCGATATAGCACTTGGTTGGACGTGCAGTCAATCCAGTGGCTCTCAGTCTGTCAAACAACATGGAGAGCGCTACTATATGCTCTTCAAATGTGTTTGTAGCAACAAGAATGTCATCCATAAAGTTAGTGATATGGGGATTTTGTAGAGGTTCCAATAATTTCCTCATCATTCTTGAAAAGATACTTGGAGCATTTTTCAGCCCAAAGGGTAGTACATTAAACTCGTAGTGTCCGTCTGATGTACTGAATGCCAGCATTTTCCTAACTTCTGGTTTCACTGGTATTTGGTAGTATCCCTTGCTTAGATCTACCTTCGATAAATACCTAGCCTTACTCAGTGTAGAGAACAGCTGGTTGGTGTCAGGTAATGGGTCTACCTGAGATTCTGTGATAGCATATAGCTTCTTGTAGTAAATACATAACCTGTGTTCACCACTAGGCTTCTTTAATAGCACCACACTTGAGCTATAGGGAGATTCAGACTTTGAAATAATTCTCTTTTAAGAGATAGTCAATCTCATCCTTGAGTGTTTGTGCTTGCTATTGTTCAGTCCATGTCCGCAGCAATGCTTCCAGTGGACTGTGTATGGGGACGGCAATACAACAACGTTGCCGGACCCACACCTATTTCTATTGTAAGGGGCAGTGTACCGAAGTGGGGCCTGTCTCCATCAACTGTTTGGTACAGCCCTGGTTCCTACCTCCTATGGTTCGGGTTTGTTTCTGCAGCTTCTTTAATATTGGTTGCTGACTAACCAAATTTTCCAAATGATCCAGGCCATGGTGTTCCGACAAATATCTTGTCGGGGTGGGATGTCTCTCGTCCCCTCTCTGTACAATACGGAGAGTTGCCATGGTTACTGGTGTAACAGTAGACTTGTTGTGATTTTGTTTTCTCTTTATCACTGCATCTACCTGTTGTTTTCTCTTGTGTATTTTCTTTGTGGGCCTACGTCCGCAACAATGCTTCCCTAGGTCCTGTAACAGGTCTACGCTTCTGAATGAGGTTACCTGGTTACATTCTGAACAGGATTTCATATACCGACTTATGTCTTCAATTTTTTTTTTTTTTTTTTTTTTTTTTTTTTCGTACGCCCGCTAATACTCGAGGCGAAATCTCAGGTTATTATTTATGTCTAACCTGACATTGATTTTACGTGAGTATCCCTTTATTTCTTGTACAGAGACAGGTGTCCCTCGCCATTCAGGCAAATACTCGCCGATTTCGGAGGTACCGATTGCAGCTGGGTCGGCTCAGGAGCCGCCAGTCCCTGGTCGACGACACTCCTTCAAATGTCCTCGCCAGGTCTCGAGTTAATCCAGTCCAAATCCCGGTCGACGAACAATCCTCAAATGCCGTCGCCCGGGTTTGATCCTGTATCACCCGGTCGCCAGAGCGGTGTTGTAACCACTACGCTAGCGCGGTCTTCAATTATTCCTGGCCAGTAATATCGCAATGCTATATTTTGACCAGTGGCCCCTTTTCCTCTGTGACCCCTGCCTGATGTAGCATGCTCTTGCTCCATAATTTCCTCCCTGTATAATTTTGGCACTACCAGCTGTCCATGCCCTTTAGGTCCTTTTCCAGCTTGTCTGTAGAGTAGGCCATTTTCCATATAGTAGTCTCCTTCCTCTGGAGGGTTATGGGCCTTTGGCAATTTGCCAAAACAAGGCTTCAATGTGCTGTCTGCTGTTTGAGCCTTTTTCATCTTTGTACGATGAATGTTTATTGGATCTCCCTCCTCCTTTTTGGTGCTCGACCTGGTATGGTTTGCTGCCATGACAACAGGTTTTATTGGGTCACCCAAAAAGACATATCTACATCCTATTACCAGCGGGTATATAGGATCATCACTTACTGCTGCTCTTATCACTCCTTCCACATAGCGAGTTCTCACGTTGATCCTTGCTATGGGAAGTGTCATGGTGCCGGTTCCCTGCATTGCCCCTTGTATGTCCACTGTTTCTGTGGTAAGTTGGTCAGGGTGCACTAGGGTTGCACTCACGACGGAGTCGAATTCCAAACCTGAATCATATAAGCACTGAATTTTAGTGCCATTACATGTCACTTCCTCACAGACAGGGGGATGATGGAGGTCATTCTGACTAACTGCCAGTTCCTTCCTTCCCTTGTTCCCTGTTGTGAGACATGCAGCGTAATAAGGAGGGTTGTTCCTTCTGCAGTCTGCAGTATTGTGGTTACTCATTAGACAAGTTTTACACCACTTTCTTTCCTTCCGGTAAGGTGTCTTATCCGATCTTCGAGGGTTTTTGTCCTTTTGGTCAAATCTTTGTTTGTTCCTTGTGGTATGGTCCTTTTGTTCATATTTGGTATAGTTTTGTGATGATTTAAAGTTTTCACCCTGCTTCTTCTTATTTCCTAATAATTCTGACTGAGCTGCTTGATATCCCTCCGCAACAGTTACAATTTCTTCAAATCTCTCTGCTCCTTGTTCCATGATAAACCTCCTCATTTCTTGAGGCATGGACTCTTTCACTTGCTCCATCATTATCATTTCTTTCAGATCCTGACACTTTCCTAAACTACTCCATGTTTCCAAATAGGTTTCCAATCTAGCAGAGAACTGGTGATAGTTTTCTCCTGGAAGAAGTTTAGCTGTTCGGAATTTCTTTCTATATGATTCTGAGTTCTTTTCATATCTCACAAGCAGTGCCTGCTTCAGGATTTCGTAATCTTCCTGGTCATCTCTTGAGAGCTTCAAATATACATCGTAGGCAACACCTCTCAATCCCTGAGATAGTTTAAGACTCCACTTTTCTTTCACTAAGCCATAGGTAGTGGCTAGTCTTTCGTATCTATCCAGGTACGACTCAATGGCGACTTCTTTCTCAACAAATGGGTCCAGATGAAAATTCATGGCCCCACTTGAGGTGCTCTGGCTGGAGCTATTCTCAGAGTGAGGTGAGGTACCACCATTATTGCCAGTATTTGCCTGAATTTCAAGCTCTTTTAATCTCAACTGATGGTCTCTCTCTGCTTGTAATTTCCTTTCCTCAGCTTCAATTTTCTTTGCCTCATTTTCAGCCTCCCATTTCTTGGCTTCAATTTCTAATCTTTTGGTTTTTCTCTCAGCTTCCAGTCTTTTGTCTTCTCTCTCAGCTTCCAGTCTTTTGTCTTCTCTCTCAGCTTCCAGTCTTTTGTCTTCTCTCTCAGCTTCCAGTATTTTGGCTTCTCTCTCAGCTTCCAGTCTTTTGGCTTCTCTTTCAGCTTCCAGTCTTTTGGCTTCTGTCTCTAATTGCAACTTTCTTTCTTCCCTATCCATGTGTTTGTCCACTTCTGTAGTGACATACTGAGTAAGAGCATCACCTGTCATGTTTAATTCCTTACCCATCTGCATGATCGCAGTCCTGAACTTCACTAGATCAGCCATGGCGTTACTTAGATAGGGTATGTAAATTTACTATACCCAAATTATTGTAATTAAACTTAATTAATTAAATGAACAAATAATTTCCGTGCAACTTTGTGAGCATCAACTATTTACTGAGTACTAAATGGTACACCTCCTAAGAAAACAATAAAAAATCCTATTATAGAATTTCTCAAAAAAAAATTTTCTTATGTTATCTATGGGTGGCACAAGATAGAGTGTAGATAGATGAATAGACCAAATATGGCTCAAGATATACAGAAATATCCCAGGAACGAGCCCCCAGTGTGGCGTGAGGTTTTATTTGGCTGTAGGATCAGTATAGTACTGAAAATTACAGAAATAGAATTTCTGCAGAAAATGGTGAAGTCCCAGTGTCTGAGAGAACTACTGGTATCACAAATTAGTTACGGCTGTGAATGTTCTGATCTCGAAACAATAGTAGAGAGGAGACCGACATAAAGTGCCACCTCCGCTGTGTAACTAACTGTGATATTAATAAACAAGGAAACAGATTTTACTTAACAAAGATAAACTTGACAAGTCGTTCAAATACAATTTCCTTATTATTTATTTAGTATATACACTATCTACTCTTGTGCTGAAGGGTGAATGTTGAAAAATGGAATGTAATGAATTTGTAAGTTTACATATGATTTACACATATTTATATTTATATAGATATGTAAATATTTTACAACAAATTTTCCAATTATAGGAACAAAAATTATATCAGCTGTGCTGTTATTCAATTATAGTACATGTATCAGCTGTGCTGTTAATTAAGGATATAACATTTATCAGCTATGCTGTTATTTTTGTCTCTTGCTGTGCTAATTCACTTTCTCATCACTGACAGTTTCTATGCTCACAATGCTGACAGAAATGGTACTAATGTGTACTCATCTCTCTAAGGTCTGTTCTTCTTTGTTTGGTTCACACAACATCGGCTGAGTATCGTTCCTTTAGCCCACCCAAGACTGAGGGGGACCAAAGATGTAGAGTCAGGACAACCTCTATGCTCCTGCGGAGTTCCAGGCAGCTGGATTGACGACCCACGATCTCAGTTTTTATGACACGAATAAAACCTGTAACAAGGAAAAATAGGGGCTAATTTCTGTCCTCAAGCCCACCTATTTCTAGTGTGGGTGAAATGAGCGTGTCTCAGTGTCTGCATTGTAGGATGAATGACAACATGGCTCAGTATGATTTAGCAATAGCGAGACAAGACAGGTGTCTACTTGCAAAACATTCTTTCTGATAAATTAATACATGGATACATCCAATAATATAAATTCAATACATGA
The DNA here is from genome assembly GCA_024509875.1 of Oreohelix idahoensis. NCBI lineage: Eukaryota > Metazoa > Mollusca > Gastropoda > Stylommatophora > Oreohelicidae > Oreohelix > Oreohelix idahoensis. The sequence goes on from JAMPIV010004968.1 coordinate 327,644, forward strand.
ATACATCCAATAATATAAATTCAATATATGAATACATCCAATAGTATAATTCAATACATGAATAAATCCAATAATATAAATCAATACATGAATAAATCCAATAATATGTACACCTAGGTGTGATACAACCTTTTCCTTCCCCCTATAATATACCAGGCCCTCTCTGACAAGTGCTATACAAGCTGGTAACATATATCCTAACAATATTGTTATGTTCTTATGACAGGAGTATATGAGACGAGGATTGTTTGGTGATATATCAGGTGGGAGTTATAGGAGACAATAGATTGGAGTTAGATGAGACAATAGACTGAGTCCTAACAAGGATTGTTTTGGTTATATTGCAGTTGGTCTTAGATAATAGATTGAAGTTATAGAAGACAATAGGTTGAGTCCTAACAAGGACTGTTTTGGTTATATTGCAGTTGGTTTTATCTGAGATAACACTGAAGTTATAGGAGACAATAGATTGAGTTATAGGAGACAATAGATTGAGATGTAGGAGACATTAGATTGAGACCTAACAAGGACTGTTTTGGTTATATTTCAGTTTGGAGTTATCTGAGACAATAGACTGAAGCTATAGGAGACAATAGATTGAAGTATGAGTCCTATTAGTCTTCGTCTATTCAATCATATTAGGAAATAAAATCATTATACCTAATTCCCCCAAGATACAATCAGTAACTTGATATATTCATATTAAAACAATATATGTTAAATATATATATACAGGTGTAGGTAGTATAATGACACACAACAAATACCAACATTATATACCTGCTGAAGGCCTATTTTCCTAAAGGTTATCGTAAATTTATATTTACCCTCCAAGATTTAAACAGGCCAGATTTTGACTTCGACTAGTGAAGCAGGCTGTAGGTCAATGCCCTCAGGTAAGCAATAAATCGTGACAGCGTCTCTCCTCTTCAGTCGGTCGGTATCTCTGGCTTCGTGTCTGGTTGCATGCCTTTGCATAAAATCTCGCCCGATTATATAGGTAGGTGAATGCTTAAGCAAAGCTTTTGGTTGGTTCCTGGTGGAGCAAGCTGATTGGTTTCCTGCAGTTTCGTCTTTTGCTCATACAGCCTAATTTTATTCAGTTTTCTGTCGCCATCTTGCGTGAACAAGATGGCCGTTAATTTATTCTGTCTCAGAGACTGGTGAACGTTGCTCGTTGATTGGTTGAAGCAAATCTGTATCGCGACAGAGTGATTAACAAAGTAGTGGGTTACACTCGTTTCACGACACTAACAACCTGTGACGTGCTGTCGTATGATCTGATGAATCCAGGTTTCTTCATAAACGGCAGGAAAGCAGGATCCGGGTACATCACAGGAGGGGTGAAAGGTATTCTCTTAACTGCATTCAGGAGGCAGCCAGTTTCCGCAGAGGAAGCGTTATGGTTGAAGGGGCTATTATAGCTGAGCACAGAACCAATCTTGTCATAATTGAAGGAACCCTGACCGCCAGTCGCTACATCCGTGGCGTACTGCAGCCGCGCGCTCTGCCGTTCCTTCACTAACATGAACCTGGCCTAATTTAAATGCAGGACAATGCCTCGGCTCAGAGCAGTAACAACCCTAGACGTGCAGCTAATGTGAACATACTCGACCTTTGGCCAGCTCTGTTTCCTGACTTGAATCCCATTGAACATATCTGGGACTATGTGGACAGACGTTGCCCACCCTCCATTATGAGCCAGAGACCTTGGACCAGTTGTATACAGAGCTTACTGAGGCATGGAACAACATCCCAGAAGACCAGATCAGACGTTTGGAACTCTCTATGAGACGCTGCTGCAGTGTAGTGGTGCAAGTCACGTGGTGGTCACATTCGTTACTGAGTTTGTGATTTTTGTTTTGGACACCACACTTCTTTAAGGTACGACCACGTGACACTTGATTACTACATTTTTGTTTTGTAACCTAATTTCTTTCAGGACATACATCCCTTATCGAACTGCCATGTTTGCTTTATCAATTTCTCGATGCACATTATTGAGAACAAAATACAAGGTGTGACAGGTATATATATATATATGTGTGTGTATGTGTGTGCGTGCGTGTGTGTGTGTGGATGTAATTTTTAAAAAGCGAGGGGGGAAGAAATGAGGAAGCTTACAAAGAAAATACCGCGTTCCTATCTCAAGAAGTTCACAAACATTCTCTATTTTGGTATCGTGATTTTTCATTGGGAATGCAGAAAATGTACTTTTGATCTCGACAACGCCACGATTTTAAATTCCGGCTGGGGAGGTCTAGTCTGAAATTTGCCTAATTTAAAGTCTTTTACTTTACCGCAGTCGTTGAAAGATCTACCACATAATCGCTAAAGATCTACCTATAGATCTGGATCTACCAGTTGCTGACCCCTGGCTTAGGGCCTCACCATTGAAAAAAATTGAAACATAAAAAATTCGCTCAACATTGAGTCAAACGCGTTTGAAAAATCTGGCTTTATTTTCTACTCAGTATCAATTTGCCAAGAAGATAAATGTTGATGACGTCATAAATCAGTCAGCAGACATGAAGGCTCAAATACAGAGTTTGTGAATCTTGTCCATTAACGTTTAAAGAAGAGGCTGAAAGTGATGATTTATTTCCTCTGTGTGTGTGTATTATTTTGCAAATGAAGTGTAGTATTGCGTGTTCACTGAATTTTTAAAGTAATGTATTTAAAAAAAAATTACAACATCTATTTGTAAGCATAATGTATTTTTCTGTTGTGTATTTTAATTTCACAATTTTTTTCTGGGAAAAGCCGAGGTGGGGGGAGGGGGGGTGCCAAAGGAAAGCTCCGCCCCGGGTGCCAAATGCTTCAGGTCCGCCGCTGCCTAGCGCATTTGTTTTCTTTAAACATATTGTGAGGAGGCCAAAGACCTTGCATGCTTGGAAGAAGCGATCCATCAAGCTCTAGAGCTCAACAAATGATAGTTACCAAACATTTTATTTCTTATGTCTTTTATTCCGAATGTCGGTGTTGCATAAATGTGCACATATTTCAGTGATATCACAGTCAAATACTCAACTTCCAGAGGTGAAGTGCTTAATAAGTGAAGTACTCAACTTTAAGAGGTAAAGTGCTTATTTAGTGAAGTACTCAACTTTAAGGGGTAAAGTACATATCAAGTGGAAGTACACAGCTTCAAGAAATAATATACTTACTAAACAAGATATATTAGCTTCAAGAGATAAGGTGCACAAATATGTGAGGTAAAGGAGAGAGTTAAGAAATAAAGTGCACAAATATGTGAGGTAAAGGATAGGGTTAAGAGATAAAGTGCACCAATATGTGAGGCCAGGGCCGTAGATACGGGGGGGGGGGGGTTTTCAAACCACCCCCCCCCCCCCCCCCCCCTTTTAGGATTTGGTGAAAAACATTTGTGGGGGAAATTATACTGGACCAAACATGTTTTGCGCCGAATTTTTTTATAACCCCCCCCCCCTTTTTTTTTTATTAAGTCTTATCTACGGCCCTGTGTGAGGCAAATGAGAGGGTTAAGAGATAAAGTGCAGACTTAATTACTGTAGCAATCTGAAGATAAATCAACACGCTTACGGTATCTGTAGCTTTTATATAGTGAGCAACATTGGGAGCGAGGTAATAGGGGCATGTAAACATGTATCAACTGGTTAGAAGACTGGTGGTGGTGGCGGGGGGAGAAGAAGAAAGCAATATCAAACGAGTAAATATATATTAACAAATAAAACGGTACAGAATCAGTTTTACAAATAAACGGTACACGGGAAACACGGGAAGTTTGGGGTTTCCCCCTTAGTCAGCCACAGTTCAACAAGGACAAGAAATATAAACAGATTACAGAAAAATACTAGAAACACTGCAAATACGTAATTTATATGAAATATAACAACACAGGTGAAGAGTAATAATAAAGCAAGGAAAGTAAAATACAAAACCGAAAAATGTTATCAATACAAGAAATTCAACAATTAACGAAAATCAAAAGCAGAAAATGGAATAACAAAACATGAGGCCCTGCTATGATAATCTTCGCTGAAAATCCGGTGAAGCTACGAACACTGATCACAATGGCGTCAAATCATGAATGAAAGTGACGTCATAAAAATACACAAATAAGACACGAAACGAAACACAAACTTCATTTCAAACTAAGCAATTCTGAGATAAACAAAACTATCTTCATATGTCACGGAACAATCATTTGTAATGAGATTTTTAAAATAATATTGACTCTAAAAAAATTGAGTACAATCATAGACGTTTATTTACATAACAACTCAGTAACTCTCCCACAGATGAAGTTGGATTGGGAGAACACTGATGGCGGAAGTGATGTAATATCACGCATTCAGCCAATAATTTTCCCATAGGCAAAGTCGTGATGGGGTGAACTTTGACTGTGGAAGTGGTGCGATATGACATATTCAGCCAATAACCTTCCCATAGGTGGGGTCGTAACGGGGTGAACTTTGATGGTGAAAGTGGTGATGGTCATGAATGTGGTGGGTAGGCACTTTTCCTGTACAAGGGTCGGGATTAATCCAATCCAGTATTTTACTCGTCAGGTAGCCCACGCAATCCCTAATCACCCATTCATGCGCTCAAATATCCCATTGATTCACCCTTTCACTAACCCATCTATCATCCCATTCATCACTTCCTCATTATTCCTTAGGCACCCGTACTCCATCTTCCATTCAACCCTCCATCCATCACTCATCTGTCTATTCAACCCTCCATCCACCGTCCACTGTCGTAGATTTTATTGAGATAGGTTGAAGATGTTTAAGGTCCCGTCTGAGCAGAGGTGATAATGGTAAACTATGTGAGAATAAGGGGTAAGAAATAGCTTTATTTTCACAAGGGGGTGAGAGTGTAAGAGAAAGGACAGTCTCTGGATTGAGTAATTGCTCTAACCCCAGCCTATCTCACGACAATATTTAACTAGACTCCCTTTCTCTCCTGGTACATATATATACGAGTTACACTCCACTTACATATACACAATTCTGTGACATAATACGTACAGACGTGAACAAAGCTATGGATAACATATACTGGGCAGGGGTTTGACCAACACGATAACTTAGGTTTTTTATGTTTATTATCTTAAAAAAATCACATACAACAATATTATCTATCAGAAGGTATAGTTTACAGACATAAAAAATGCAAGAAAATGTATTAACCCAATAGGCTCTCCTCTACTGTAAAGGAATCCCAAAGTAGATCCTGCAGAGGTAATTAACCCAAAAGATTACAGTTAATGATAATATATATATAGGGATAGACGATAAAGTAAAAGAACCAAGTCTCTAATTAATCTATCCTGAAACAAAGAAGACAAGAAAATGATATAACAGTAGTTGCGTACCCGAAAAGACTGAAGTGAGTATAATGATTATACAAAATATGAAATATTCATTTCTCTTTCTTACAGTCTGTCAGTCTGTGGCCACAAGCAATCAGCAATCACACTTACCTACTACTCTTTAACACATCTGTGTATCTTTGACATATTTCAGGGTGGTGCTATCCAAGGGACCCCAGTTCCTCCAAGAATGATTAATTTTTCCTAATGGGGAACGTCCGCTTAAATAATGCTAATATTATGTGTCAAAAAGTTCACGTCAGGTAGTGCAGGTAAATATATATTGCGATCAAAATGTTCACCATGGGCAGCACACAGATGTCCGATATTTAAGGAAAATGTCTGGTGGGTACACTGTTAGAAAACCAATAAGGATAAGCAAAGGATCTCCTATCTGTTTTTATCTCTCACTCTGGGGTTGGGTGCCGGTTATGGACCCAAGTATTCCTTTTTCTGGATAAATCCACTTGAGAAAAGAAAAAAAAAACTACGATAGTCAATATTCTGGAAACAATGTTTATATATATAGATATTTGGCCACCACAGGCGGATCAGATTTGATGTGAACAATCTGGGTACTTTTTTTGTCCAGTTCTGATGTTTTATTCTTTAAATGTTTATATGTGGGGACTCTCTCTGTAAGAAGACAAGAGAACCTCACAGGTCCAAATTTAAGACCCAATAATATTTTAAGAATGTTTTCTGGAGCTATTCAGACCGCTAGATTGCAGGGTTGATCGCCTAGATGTAGAAAAACAAACATTTTAACAATGATATCATTATTATATTCTACACTCGTTAGGTAAGACCTCTAGATCACTCCGGTATTAAATTATATTTAAAACCCACAAAACTTTAGTAATTCGCAAAATTACGCATGATGAATAAAAGTATATTTATCTCTAAATATCAGTCGCCTAGCGTATATTAATTAATTTAAAGCGTCTCTTACTGGGGGAATAGCAAGAAATTAAATTTACTTATTACAGCTGGAACTATTTAATATGCTTATTTAATAAACACAGAGATCCCAGTGAAAACATCAACACGTTAAGGCACTCAAAGTTCTAATATATATATGAGTACCGCCACACAAGGAAAATGACACTCTCCGTGAATCTCAGAAATTCTTTCTATATAAAACTCCAAGATTCGCGCTAGCAGATATCACCAATTCCTGGGGCAGACTGATGATGAATTGTCTAAAACTGCGCTAATATACTGAATCGGCCCATGTCCCCATGACTGGCAAACGCACCAGCGAATTCTTCGTCCATTCTATTATCAGGTGTTAAACAGAGGGTGCTGATCTCGGCTCTTGACATTGTAACCTGATCTCCGGTGGTCTGCCTCTCTGTGGGAATGTCAGTAAGAGATACCGCCGCGAGAGAAGACAACAAAAGGGCGAATGTCCAGATAACTTATGGCATACCAAACCAGCAATCGTGGGAATGACTCGAGTTGTTTAGTTGTAAGAGAGAAAAGGGGGACTGAGGGATTAAAGAAAGAGAGGCCCGATTTTCATACGTCACATCCACTTTACCCTCCATCCATCATCCATCTATCCATCCAACCCTCCATCTACCAGAGAGTTGTTTCGTGATACACCTTTGGTAGCATATCGTAGGGATAGGAATTTTAGGGATATTCTTGTACACAGTCGTCTGCGACATACTAGCCCTTCATACTTTGGTACTAAACCGTGCCAACGCCGTATATGTAAGAGCTGTCCGTTTGTACTCCAAACTCAGACAGTCACTCTTCCGAAAGGAAAATTTATCATTAGAGAGTCTTTCACGTGCGAATCCAGAAACCTTATTTATGCTATCATCTGCAAGAGGTGCGGCATTACCTATATTGGTGAAACTGGCAGGCGTTTGGCAGACAGGTTTCGTGAGCACTTGAATGACATCTATCATGGCAAACATTTACCGGTGGCCCTTCATTTCAATAGGCCTGACCATTCAGGTAAATCCGATATCCATGTCACGGCCCTCCGTTCATGTGTCGGGGATGACAGGACTCACTTTTCATTAGAGAATCGTCTTATTTTTCAATTGGGCGTTTTATGTCCTGAAGGTCTCAATGTTCAACATCATTTTGCATAAATTCTGGTAGCTTTTCTCTCTCTTTCATTTTTCTTTATTCGTTGTTTTTTCGATCTATCTCCTTATGTTTTGGTTTTGGTTCGTTTCATTTCCTTTTGTATCTCTAAAAATTGTCGCTATCTTATACGTCACTTCCTTCGAGATTTCTTGGAGAGAGGACTGCGATCTTGTGTATTCCTAGCATTTACAGCTCTAGCTAAGTGACTTGTTCCGAAGTTTTGTTCATTCTCTTTTTTTCGTTTCGTTTATTATTTAATTTCTTGCTTCGGTATTTCTGTTACGTTTTTCGATTTTCTTGTGTTATCATTGTACTTTTTCCATCTGCTTGTATCGCTCATTTTGTATTGTTTCTTATCATCGTATGTTTTTGTAGTACCTATTACTATATGTAATTCTTGTCTTTGTTACCTGTTTGTGGCTGACGAAGGGTAAAACCCGAAACGTTCCTTGTCTCATGTGAACTGTTATTTGTAAAACTGATTCAATACCGTTTTATTAGTTTATAAACTTATATATCTATCAATTCAATCCTCCACCCATCATCCACATATCCATTAAATCATCCATCCATCATCCATTCAACCCTCCATCCATAATACATATATCCATTCAGTCTTCCATCCATAATCCATTCGACCCTCCTTCCGTCATCCATTCAACCCTCCTTCCGTCATCCATATATCCATTCAATTTTCCATTCAACCCTCCAACCATTATCCATCTATCCGTTCAACCCTCCATCCATAATTCATTCAACCCTCCATCCACCACCAATCTATCCATTCAACCCTCCATCGATCATCCATTCAACTCTTCATTCATCTAACCATTCAACCCTCCATCCATCACCCATCTATTCCTTCAACCCTCCATCCATCATTCATTCAACCCTCCATCCAACATCCATCTATCCATTCAACCCTTCATTCATAATCCATTCAACCCTCCATCTATCATCCATGTATCCGGTCAACCCTCCATCCATTCAATCGTTTCATTAGGTGATCATAACATATCTTCCCGCTCATCATTTATTCTACATGTACCCAATTTTTAATCGCTACCACTTCACGAATTATCCAACAAGTATTGACTTATCCAAACCTATCATCCACTATCCAGGCACACAGACCAACCTCCTATAGCAGTGAAGATAAAAGACATTGGAGGGTTGTTGTGACTAGCGTTCTGAAGCAGGGCGGAGTCTGTGGATGTCTGTAAGAGGTCGCCCATTACACTGATAGAGATCAATTGAGCAGTGACACACCTGCACGTGCTGTGTTTGATCACCTTTCAGATGCCAATCTTTCCTCATAAATCAATTCAAGCAATGAATTTCCCTCTCTGTCATAGAAAAAAAGGAATCAGCCACATGCCAAATATTAGGATAATTGTGCCACAAGAAAGGTCATTCAAAGTTGTTTTGTAATGTTGAAAAGCCATTAAAACCAAATAATTTTAGCGAAACGGTCAACCGTATTTTAAGATGGTATGCATAATTGGTTAGAACAAAACATTATAGCCAGACAGGTCTTTGATTAGAACCAACAAGAGAAAAGAAACAAAAAGAGACTAAGTAATGTAGCAGCGAACATGGTCAAAGGGAAGTAATAGGAGAGGCACGATTGGGAGGGAGATGTGTTGCATTCCTTTGTTGAAAACGACAGATAATAATGGGATACGGGTTAAGTCTGCCTTAGTTAGACCAAACACTGAACAAAACACGTGGTGCAGTGAACAGAAATAAGACTCATGAGTTTTACAAGAAAGTCGAAGTAAAGGGTTTTAAGATAAGAGTTGAGAAATAAGAAGTAGAGGAGTTGACGATGTGAGAGCGAACAGTGCAGACATAGAGTTTCTTGACCAGCTCTAAGATGCTGGTTGTCTGTGGTTTTTACAGACTAACTACTCAGATTTTGTCTGAAGAAGATGAAGCAAGAAAACTTTGTTAAATGAGAAGAAATATATTTCTGAGGAGAAGCGAGTTAGATTTTGTGAGGACAGTCATTTTGATAATACCAGGTAGTAATAGTTACAAATCAGTGAATCGAGACACCAACTGCGTCGAAACATCAGAAGATAGCAGAAGTGACTGGCATATTGGAAATAATAGTGACATAGACTTCTTGGGAAATTATGACTCCCTAGTGGTAAGACTAGTGTAACCACATACCAAGAGGAATAAAGAATTGACATTTTTGATACCAAATCATGCAAAAGTATAACATAGTCTTGAAAACACCTATGAAATATTACAGCGGTTCTCAGAAGAGGCCTGTGTTTGTCACGTGTATGACAAAAATGCAAGACTAAACGAGTGAACGCCTAAGAGACATACCAGAAGATTGGCTGATGCACCTACATTGATTTTTACTTCTTTTCAAAACGTGTAAATGAGTTGCAAAATAAACCCTGAAACATAAGAGGGGCGTTCATCAAATTTTGTCATGTTTGCAGATGTCGAAATGTCTTGTTGTGCAGTTGAGTCTTAAGAATAGTGCTGAATACAAAAATCTAAAGAAGGGCAGTGATCGAATCTACCACTATATTCGTTTACAAACTTTAAAGTTGCTTTGTGGCAATCATAAGCATCATCTTCAGATAGCAACGGCCACAGTAACACCTGGAGAGGAACAGTGAAAGAGAAAGCCAAATTAGCGGGGAGCCCATGGGCAGGGCTGGAAAAAAAAAAACAGACGGCACAAAACAGAAATCCGTATTGAGCAACAGTTATATGTTTCTTATGGAACAAAAAGGAATAATGATGATGAATATAAAGGGCATTACAGATTACTGATGGTGTACGATATAGCGTCATTCTGAACACGGCACTCAAAAATTCCTTTCTCAAGGAGTTAGAGACAGACCAGAAGCAAAGTCAGCCATGCACTTCTCACAATTTCCGTGTATCTCAGATCTGGGTCCGTCTGGGAACAAAAGTCAGTGATCACCACTTCCATTCATCTTGTCTCGATATCCTTTTCCAGTTGTATCCAGCACAAATTACAAATTGGTACGACATAATCTCAAGAAATAAACTACTAACCCATTCAGCCACGTGTGAGGCTCTGACGAGGCTAGATCACTGCCCATACAAGGCATATCGCACGAACGAGATAAGTCATGTGAGTTTGTGAATTGTGCCAGCAACATCTTGTAAAACATATTGATACAGAAATCATCACGAAGTTCTTATATATGGGGGTGGGGGTGGTAAGTAAATGTAGTGGCGGTGCTCCTTTGATATTTAAGGACCTAAAAATAATGCATTCATAGCCAGACATTTCCTGGACTAAAACTGGCAGAGTAAAAGGAAGTCGAGGCAGAAAATGAATGTGTAGGCAGAAGAACATTAAAACAAAGCAAGAACAACTGGAATACTATGGTCAGAGTTGAAGAACACCACCCAAAGTAGACATTGGTGGAAAGCAACAGTTATGGTCTTAATGTTCTTCAAGGAAGGCGACTCCACCGCATCCTCGACATCAAACATCCAGATGAAATAACTAACACGGAGGTGGGGATTAGATACAAACAACAATCAACACATCTGGAGTTCAAGGGAAAGAGAGAAGGAGAGGACAAACCCTCAGGAAGCCCCTTACGTATATAATCAGACTTGCCGCGGACTGAAACCCACAGGAGAAAGAGAATAATGGGAATGCTAAAGAGAACCAGGAGATGTAAGAAGGAAGAGGAGCATAAGGCAATCAGAATCTCATGGACAAAACTGAAGAAAATGTTGCAACATATAAATCAGTGTTGAGCAACAGTTACTGCTTTATGCTTCACACGGAAAATTAAGAAACGAAAATTATGTGGAAAACAAAAATAATGATAATGATCGATGATATCAACTTCTTCTTGGATCCTTGGCTGCTGACTAACAGAGCAATCAGAGGTCATCAAGCGTAATAGTGTCTTGCAAGGCAGCAACAAACTCTCTCCACTTTGCTCGGTTCTTGAACATCCTTCGTATTGTGCCCCATCTCTGGTTTATGCTATTCATCTCAGCTTCCACATTTTCCGTCAAGTTTTTGGTTGGCCTCTCTTTCGTTTTCCCTCTGGGGTCCATAGCATGGCAGATCTGGATGGTGTTGGGGTCTCTTCTGAGGACATGACCACAAGTATTTACCTGCTATAATGATGTGCATATCGCCGTGGTTGCTCCAGGCAAGCAATACTTGAGTGGAGATTATGTTCTTCCCAAAATTTCAGAGAAGCTGCCTTAAACAGGTAGAATGGAAAGATGGCGATTCGGGCATTGCTTTTTCTGTTACTTTCCACCATTCAGCACCGTACAGAATTACAGACGTACAGATGCTTGTTCCGCCGTCAGGTGTTACTATGCATCGTAGGTAAGTAAATGTGTCTGTCTGTTCTAACTTCTGGTTCCTTACTGTTATTGGCTCAGGATTGCCCACATTTAGTGTCATGACCTCTTTCTTCTTCAGATTGATGTTCAGGCCAACCTGCTGGCCATACTTATTCAGTCTATCGGTTTTTTACTTGGATGTGTTGATGTGAATGCGCGAGTAGTGCAATGTCATCTGCATATTCCAGGTCTTCCACTGTAGACAACGTTGTCCATCTAATTCCTCTTGGACTGCCCTCTGCTGTGTGGCGCATCACCCAATCTATGGCTGTCAAAAAAATAATGTTGTTGATAAGGGGCATCCCTGTCGTACTCCTGTTTTCACTTCGAAAGTTACATTACTCAATCCAACACTGCATGTAAAGTTAGAATAGAGGCTTTTTATGATGGAAACAATGTGGCTGGGAATTCCATAATCCCTCAGTATTTTCCATAGGCTGTCCCTGTGTATGCTGTCGAAAGCCTTTTCAAAATCAACAAAGTTGATGTATAGCTGTCTCTGCCATTCTGAGCACTGCTCTATAATGTTCCTGAGGGTGAATATATGATTTGCACATCTTCTGTTCTTTCTAAAACCCGCTTGTTCTTTCCTCAGTTTATGGTCAATTGCTTTCGAAATTCTCTGGATAATTATCCTGCCTAGTATTTTGCTGGGAACTGAGAGGAGAATAGTTCCTCTCCAGTTGTTGCAGTCTGCAAGGTCGCCTTTCTTGGGCAATTTGAAAATTATTCCTTTACTCCACTCTGTTGGTGTTGTCTCAGTTTGTGCAAATAGTGGTTCTAATAGTGCTGCTGCTAGTTCAGCTTTGAATAACTCTGCATTTAGATTGTCGTGACCAGGCGCTTTTCCATTTTTTAACCCTTTGATAGCTGTGATGATTTCTTCTTTTCGTGGAATGTCTGTATTTACGTCTAAGTCACTTTCAGCCTCAAGAACATTCAGCTGCGTCTCTGGTGGTTCCTTATTCAGTGTTTCTCTGAAGTGCTCTGTCCATCTTGTTTCCTGCCCCTGTGCTGTGGTGATGAGATTTCCTTGCTTGTCTCTTATTAACGTTATGTTGTTTGCACCTCGTTTTCCACTGATAGTTTTAGTTATTTTATAAACTGTGCTCTGTTCATGTCTCAGTGTTGCCTCTTGTGCCTGTCTTGCAAGGTCATCCAGAAATGTCCTTTTGTTAGTGTGATGATGTCCGAAATTTCACCGCTCGAAATATATATAAATAGTGTTTATAAGTGTAAAAATAACATAGGAATAAAATAGCGAAGTTATGGAGAAAGTTGTCTCCTACGCTGCAAGTCAGTGCTAAGATTTTATGCCTCGACCTTGGGACACTAACGTAACATATTTTGACACAAAACCAAAGCCTAGTTGTTCCGAGAGGATAGTAAGACAGAAACGGGGAAAGAATAAAAAGAAACATAAGAGGGAGAGTGTTAAGGTCAAAGGGAAGAAAATCTTAGTATGTTTTGGGACAGATTGAATTTTTGAATTATGGTACTTGCTTGCCGATTAGGAATGGATTTGTTAAAAATATCTTCCCCTAGTGTCATGAGTCAGAGTACAAGAAAAGCGTGAAGAACACTGTTTATCTCTAGTGTTGAGATATATTTAGCCTGTAGTGTTTTGAGCCGTGGGTGATGAGCTCTCGTGGCTAGTCCGCATGTATTGAGAGCGGTGTTCAAAACAACCGTGTCTCGTGTGTGCCCTGAGTGTGTACGGGAGAGCATTCTGTCCTGGGCGTTGATTGGGGAAAGTCAGCCCTGTGTATCGAGAGTGTGTGGCCGCGTAGTGCACTATGTAGATGTTTAGCGATGTTCTTTCGCAGTATGTTCAAGTGGATTTATGTAGAGATTTTGTAGGCCTTGATTATTATATAACTGCCGTAGATGCAGTCTTTGTGCACTGATGTGAAGAGTAGAGATTTTGTAGGCCTTGATTATTATATATCTGCCGTAGATGCAGTCTTTGTGCACTGATGTGAAGAGTAGAGATTTTGTAGGCCTTGATTATTATATAACTGCCGTAGATGCAGTCTTTGTGCACTGATGTGAAGAGTAGAGATTTTGTAGGCCTTGATTATTATATAACTGCCGTAGATGCAGTCTTTGTGCACTGATGTGAAGAGTAGAGATTTTGTAGGCCTTGATTATTATATAACTGCCGTAGATGCAGTCTTTGTGCACTGATGTGAAGAGTAGAGATTTTGTAGGCCAGGATGTGTATGGGCCGTATGGTGTGTTAACTGCAGTATGAAGATTCATATTTGAGACTGGTAGAGGAACTGTATACCAGATGCATTTGAGTTATCATGAATTGTGTCTTTGTTGATGTCATCGTGACTTCGTCGTTGTGTGTTGTAACGTAATAAATGGAATCGAACTGTTCTAGGCGTGTACAACCTTTATTGACATCCATGACTCGTACGTGAGCTGTGTGGTGAATGACAGTGCACACAGTATTCAACGATAACGGTAACAATCACGTTTGCAACAGTGGTGATAATAACATTCCACAATATCAATGACCCACACTCAATACACAAGTATAAAATGATTTATCATTTGATGAAACTCCGTATAAAAGTCTTGTTATCAGAGAGAGAAAATGCTACACTTCGACACGCGTTTGGTTCCGCTTGGTCGTCGCGAGCCGAGCAGATGATAGTGCATGCCGATATCGTAGCTTGTTTCAAAAATACGATAGAGAAACCCCTTTTTCTGTAACGCAGATGTGAATGTATATTACCACACTGATTGGACGCGAGACAACCAAAACACATACACACACGTATTTCAAGCGAAAAAAGTAGTGCAATTGTAGCGTACAGACAGCACTTTGTCGCTTTTGTGACGTATTACTACAAGCGTTGTCTCGTAATGAATGAGAACGACAGTTTAAAGAAAAGAAAAAAATAACGATTAACGTGGAATATTTTGAAAAAATACAGTATGGAACCGGGAAGGGAAGGAGCATAGTTGGTGGTACTACGTGTTAGTGTTTACAAATTTGAATTGGCAAGATAGAAAAATATGTTAGTTGAGGAAATGAAGAATAAAAACGATAATATTGAATATAATGAATACAAGAATAAAAATTTAATCACTGTGTGACAGGTAATAACAGGATCACTAATTATTGGTCAGAATAATAAACTGTTAGGAACTAACCAAGATATTGACGAAGACAGATGGGCGAACAGACTTGAATCTTTCTCAGTTTGCCCTGTGGTGGGGATAAGTGGGAAGTTAGTCCTAGATTTGAAAATTTAGTTCGAGTTTGAATATAAGGACACTAAAAGCCAAACGGTACCTGATTGGCTGTAGCCTAATATACTAAGGGAGGAATAAAACTAATTGATAGTAGTGTTCGGGGCCACTTGTGATAGAGATTTTCGACACTAAAGTTGTTTAAAAGCAAGATAAAAGTACTGTCTTGGCTTAGCTGTTCTGCACCAGCAAGAGATCTGGAGT
Source organism: Oreohelix idahoensis (assembly GCA_024509875.1). Taxonomy (NCBI): domain Eukaryota; kingdom Metazoa; phylum Mollusca; class Gastropoda; order Stylommatophora; family Oreohelicidae; genus Oreohelix; species Oreohelix idahoensis. Next base: position 342,954 of record JAMPIV010004968.1, read on the forward strand.
TGACCATATTATCTCAATTCAAACTATTAGTGTTTAATATTTCTCTGATGCGGTAAGAAAGAAAACCTTTATATTATCATTATTATTATCATTATTTATATATTATTGAATTTGTATGAAAATTATGTGGGGAAGAAGTATCTAGAGAAAAGTCAACATCAAACTTTGTGTTGTTTCACAGAGTTGTTAGGAAATATATTAACAGATTGTAGAAAAGCCCTACAGGCTTTCTGCCATTTTGGGAGAAAATAAAATTAAATAGTAATGGGGAAATTGTTGAACAGTATTGTGGCATAAGACCAGGAAAACCACTGACCGTCTTCTTCAGCAAGTCACCGTCTTTGTACATGACTTGATATTATTAACTTAAAATGTTTCCTTTGTCAAGGAAAGTGTCAAACTGTAGTTTGAAGTTTATTTGACCATGAATGGGATAACACACCAATTAAGAACGTTAATTAATTGTGTAGTTATCATGCTGAATCTGAATATGATTGAAAATGTTTAGTTAGGGAAAAAGAGAGTCTATCAGAGGGTGATGTAGGCCGCATTTATATTGTTCCAGGGTTTCATCATTGAATCGAAGTGAGCCCAGGTCAACTGAGATCTGAATATTTTTCTGCATTATAAAGAAGTGAGGCAGCATCAACTGTGTGCCTCCCTGTTCTCTTTCAAGATCAGAATCCTGACTTGGTAGTGGAAGCTGGTGATGTGACTATACTTCATCCTGTACATCAGAAGCCACAAAGTTAAGCCAGTGTCTGCAGGCATTTGATAGATCAAACCAAAAATTACTCCCATTTCCCAAGTGTTTAATAAATTATTCAGATTGTGATGAACTCATACGTTCTTCCTAACAGTACCCATTCATAGGATCAAGAGTAATTGACAATGTTCCCGATTGACACAGTTAATTAAATTTGTGAATATTAAGATACTCAGTTCGAAATTGAATCAAATAGTTTCAATATTCCAGTATACACAAAATTGTGATACTGGAACAATAAATTGTACCCAAAAAAAAAATTTCTCAATTTAAACTTAACTCTGGGTGTTGTTAAATACTTTTCATAGAGTTCTTAGTTGTATTTGTTGTCATTTTATTACATTACCATAGACATTATACGTAGCTATCAGTCATACTAGTCAAGAATAAGTCTGAATGAGATCATAAGGTGGTAGCAGAAAGGCACTCTGAAAACTCACCCTAATAATTGTTAGATTCAGGGGCCTTCACAGCTGACCTCATTCAGTACAATAGAAATACATTACAACAACAAGTCATAACATCTAAATCCACCCCAGTTAGCACGGGTTTGACGTTTTACTTTCTTGTCCAGCTGACTATATATTGCCTTTAACTTGGGAGACGTAGCTTCTATTTTCTTTCTTTTCATTTCCTGTCTCTTCGCTATGGTGTTTAGCTTTTCTGGTGTTATCCAGTCTTGGCTCTGTCTTTCCTGGAATCCCAAGCATGACTTGCTGCTTTCCTTGTATTGAGATGGTGTCGAATTTCTGGTCGACATCATCGGTCTTTCCTGGCTTTTGGTAATCTGATATCGTCTCTTTTTTTTTTTTTTTTTTTTTTTTCATTGACTTAATCCCTGCGACCAAAGCCGTCTCTCCCCTGAAAAATTAATTGATTACTGTGACGCATAAAGTAATAAGTACTTTGTTACTTTCTCAAAACACTTTAATTTCATTGGCTACAGGCCTTCGACAGTTCTTTTCATAATTTGCAAGATTTTTTCATTTTACTTTTTTTTAATTCGTATCCTCTCAGTATTGCTTAATTACTTTGTTAGAATTTTAGTGTTGTGGTGTGAAAACGTGCGTGCCTACTGTTGTGTGACTATTTTAATATACTACTGACAATTTCAGTTACTTGTGATTTTTTAGCAATACTTGTACCAAGTGTTCGTACGTTAAGTACTAACATTTGCATTTTCACTTACTTGGTGACGTTAATTAGTTTAAATTTTCGTGGGTTCGTATTTAAAATTGCTTTTGTTATTTTCCTTTTTAAACCACTCGCCAAAATAAAATGCATACCTATCAGACACAATGGCTAATTAAGGATGGTCTACGGCTGGGCCACCTGAACATTTACCATTTATTAGGCAAACTTCCTGAGCTTACACAAATTCTAAATAAAAATTTTCATGTTTTTGGACTTTCCGAAAGTCACTTAAACGACAAAATATCAGATGGTGAAATTGCCCTAAATAGTTTTAAAACAGTTCGGCGAGACTCATGTAGAAAGCTAGAAACAGGTATTGTAGTATATATTTCCACTTCTATTAGTTATCGCCGCAGAAGCGATTTAGAGACAGCAGAGACCGAGTGCATATGGTTAGAAATAAAACTACCGACTCAGGGACAATTTCTAGTCCGGTATCTTTATAGAAATCCCAGTGCAGGAGCCATCTGGTATGAAGATTTCACCACTATGATGGATAAAGTATTTACCACTGCCAAAGAAATTATTCTTCTAGGCGATTTCAACATCGACATGCGCAACATAAACCAAACATGGGAAAACATCATCCTATCTTACAACCTAAAACAAATAGTCAACCAGCCTACCAGGGTAACAAATGCATCATCCACAATAATTGACCACATCTACGTCACCTGTGCAGACAATATTATAGAATGCTCTGTTCCTACTGTCGCGATGAGTGACCACTACCCTATATGTTGCACGTGGTCAAAGAATAAATATAAAGCTCCAAGAAATAAACATATCAGTATTAAATTTAGAAGTTTTAAACATTTCAACCGTGAACTATTTTTACATGATTTGCGAACTGCACCTCTTGCCAGTGTTTACCAGCTTTCTGATCCCGACGACGCCATTGCCCATTGGACACGTATCTTTCTTTGTGTGTTTGATAACCACGCACCAACTAAAGAAGTTCGTGTGAAACGACAGGTCAAATCTCCTTGGATCACACAAGCAGTGCTAGACGCCATGAGGCAGAGAGATCAAGCTCACAAAAACAAGGACTTTAACATATACAGAGAACAGAGGAACAACGTGCAATATTTAATTCGTAGAGAAAAAAAGAATTACTTTAAAAATTTGGTTCAGAACAAAACAAACAGTAAAGATATATGGAAAGCAATCAATACCTTAGCGAACAAGCGAAATCTGTCAGTCTCGTCAACCCCTAATACTTCATTTACTCCCACAGACTTCAGCAATTACCTTCAGGCAGAAATAAACAGTCTTAAATCTACAATACCAAATTCACCTTGTGACTTAGGCAGGCTGTCAGTATTTTGTGAGAACAAATGTACCAACACAATCCCATCCAACATTCCGTTTATGACAGTTAATGAAGTGTATAACTATCTTCTAGGACTTAAAGATAATAACTCATCAGGACTTGACGGAGTCAGTAATCGAATACTGCGTTATGCGGCTCCAGCTATTAGTGATTCGCTTACATACATATACAATCAATGTATCGCACGGAGCTACTTTCCGTGGCACTTTAAAGTCGCTAAGGTATATCCTCTCTTAAAACCTGGCTCTTCCGACAATAATAACCTTGGTAACTATAGGCCAATCTCCTTAATATCATCGCTATCCAAACCACTAGAAAAACACATACATAAAATAACACTACAACACCTAGTTAACAACGGCTTGCTAATTGATAGTCAGTCGGGGTTTAGACCTAAACATTCATGTCACACAGCTCTAACTAAGATGATTGACAACTGGCACTTAAATATTAATAACGATAACATATGTGGGGCAGTTTTTGTAGACTTTAAAAAAGCATTTGATATGATAGATCACGCTATTTTAATTAGAAAACTAGAAACATCAAAAGTAAACCTTCAACTAGTGACGATAATTAAATCATTCCTGTCAGACAGAAAACATGTAGTTTCTTACAATAACTCTTGCTCATACCCAACCATAATAAATACCGGCGTTCCTCAGGGCTCTATTCTTGGGCCTCTACTTTTTGCCATATACATTAATGACCTTCCATTACACGTCGAACACGCATCCTGTGACCTATTTGCTGATGACTGTACTATCTACACGAGTGATACAAGTTGCAACACACTCGAACTATCGTTACAAAAAGATACAGACAATCTGATTAAGTGGAGCATCGGAAATCGCATGCTAATTAATATAATTAAAACAAAGTGCATGTTAATATCAACTAGACAAAAATTACAAAATTCTGAGAAAACAACACTTCAGATCTATATTGGTACCTCACCAATTGAAAACGTTAATGAACATAAAACTCTAGGAATAGTCGTTGACCAGCATCTTAATTGGAACTCACATGTTCATGCACTGACTAAGCAAACGGCACAGAAAGTTTACCAGTTAGCTAAAATCAAACATTTCCTAGATGAAGATGCACGAAAATTGTTCTATGTATCTCACATACAAACAAACCTTGACTATTGCTCCACAATCTGGGATGGTTGTTCTATGTCCAACACAAAAATACTCCATTCACTACAAAAGCGTGCAGTGCGTCTAGTTTCTGACAACTGCCAAACACAGTGTGTAGATCTATATAAATATCTCAAAATACTGCCTCTAAGAAAGCGCTTTCTGTTCAACAAAGCTAAATTTGTTCACAAAATCCTGTCACAGAATGCTCCAACATATCTGTGGCCAATGTTCAAATACAGTGAAAGACGCAGTCAACGCCTTAACAAAATACAAGTGCCCAAGCCTAGGCTTGACTTATTCAAGAAAAGCTTAGCTTACTCTGCTGCTCATCTTTGGAACTATCTTCCACATTATCTAAAACATAACAACCTCAGTCCCTATTCATACAATCGTAAACTTTTCGAATACTTTATGAGTTCTGATTACACTGACTAACAAAAAAAAACTTTTTTTTTTCTTTCTCTAACATTTCTATGTTTTTCTGGTCAATTTTAATGCGCTGTTTTTAAATCTGCAAACCGTTTTTCTCTATCAGGTCGGGATATCTAGAAATACGCAATTGAAGTTTTTTAACAACGCATACAGTATTACAACATCATTCGTACAAGAAGTATAACAGTTATGTAGGCTTGAATTTCTTTGCAGTCGACTTTCGTCGGTGAATGGCATGTGGTACATCGCGATGAAGCATCCAACAATAATCGGCAAGCATGGTCACACTCCACCATCCTTGATAACGTGACTCCATTATGGCGATATCTTGATGGAATCGTTCTCCATGTTCATCGCTGAATTCGCCAAGGTTGTCAAGGAAAAAGTCAAGATGCGAATCGAGCAAAGGGATTTTGAGGGACATGATACAGTTCACTACCATGTAACAAGTTCTCGAATTGTTTGTCTGCAATAACTTTCCTAATCTGAGGTCCTACAAAGATACCTTCCTTTATCTTTGCATCGCTAACTTGCGGAAACTTTTCTCGAAGATAAGTGAAAGCTTTGCTCGTTTTATCTAACGCTTTTACAAAATTCTTCATGAGCCCCAACTTTATATGTAACAGTGGTAAAATGAAGCTGTCTTTGTTAACTAATGGCTCGCGTATTACATTTTTATGCCCGAGCTGCATAAGATCCCGGATAGGCCACACCTTTCTTGCATAATGTTCCTGTCTGTTGCGGCTGTCCCATTCACATCGGAAGCAACAAAATTTAGTATACCCAGTCTGCATGCCCGTGAGAATTGCAATGACCTTTAGGTCTCCACAAATCCGCCATTGGTAGTCATTGTACTTTATTTTTTTCCAAACGTATAGCCATATTGTCATAAGTTTCTTTCATATGAACAGAGTAGGCGACTGGAATTGATGAAAAAAAATTTCTGTTATGCAATAACATGGCTTTTAGACTAGTCTTGGAAGAATCGATGAAAAATCGCCATTCGTTGACTATGTGCTCATGACCGTTTACATCTTTGCAATAGCAAATGTCATCACCCATCTCAAAGTATTGAACAAGTTCTCTGTGTCTATGACGAAATTTAGATATTGGAGTATTGGGCGCTAAAAGATTTCATTCTTTGAGTCGCGAACCGAGTAATTCCGCTTGTCCTTTGGTAAGAGCGAGATCACGTATTAGATCTGAAAGTTCTGAATGGTTAATTAAGTAAACACCATCATTCACCGGTATGTAATCTGAGTCAGAATTAGTTTCTAAAGCAGGTAAACTATCACTTTCTGATGGTTCATTTACGTCCAACGGATATTGTTCTGGTGGTACTTGGATCGGACACGTGATTGAATCATGAGGCACTGGTTTCGAAACCGATTCAATATTTGGATAAACCACAGACTTTCTAGTTTTAAAAGTGAAACCATGGATATTTGTCAAGCAGAAGTAACAATCAGTAGTGTGATTTGTATGTTCACGCCATATTACTGGCACTCCAAAAGGCATCGACTTATGCTTCGGCGATTTTCGTAACCAACCTGCCAATGTATCGAACAAACTGCATTTCGCTTCCAAGATTTATTTGCATCATCAACTTTCGAATCGAAATAAAGTTCATATGCTTTCTTTAGTAATGGTGTAAAGTTTTTCTGGTCAACACGATCGGTAAAATATCCGCACACGTAACAGAACAGATCAGCCGAATTTCTACAACTTCTAGAAGCCATATTTCACTTAGAATTATTTCAAAATACAGTAACTATTTGAAAAATCACGTAACATATGTCATGCATCTTTTAGCAGTATAAAAAGTAGAATTATGTTGCTTTTTATTAATTTTTAATAAGCTATATAGTAAAAATGAAACGGAGCAAATAACGGTTTCCCAAAAATATATTTATTCACAAATATCTTAAGAACCCGACGTGATAGAGATAAACGGATTTCAGATTTGAAATCAGCGCAAGAAACTGACCTAAGAACACTTATTCTTATATAAGAAAGAAAAATGTTGTTTGTCAGTGTTATCTGCCCCCCTAATATGATTATTTTTCCGAACAAATGGTATAATATCGAGTGTAGGTTTAATGATGATGTTAGTGCTTTTCAACATATTTTGTTTCATGGTAATACTTAGTTTGTACTTTTCAACATATTTTATTTCATGTTTATAATTAGATACTGTGAATGTGAGTATGCTATTATTTTACCTGTACAACGTTGAATTCCTTGAATTGATGGGTAAATTGTATGTGAGAATAAATGAAATCAGTATAAAAGACGGGAGAAAGGAAGGGCAGAATGTCAGACGGGCCTGCGTGCCCAATTCTCAACCCTTTGAAAATAAAGTTCGTTCGTTCGTTCGTTCGTTCGTTCTTTACGTCGACCACGAAAGCTGTTCTGGTGAGGAGGTCCTTAAGTTTCGTGATGTTATATCTTTTCTGTTTGACTGCAACTGGTCCAGCAGCTCTGAGTTTCACCTTCAGTCTTGCTACTACTAGGTGATGATCACTGCCCACATCTGCGCCTCTTCTTACTTTCACGTCTTGTAATGCATGTCTCCGTCTGCCATTGATCATTATGTGATCTATCTGGTTTCTGTCCCGTCCATTTGGTGATTCCCACGTTAACTTGTGCACTTCTTTGTGTGGAAAAAGTGTTCCTCCAATGACCAGGTAGTTAATACTGCAGAAGCTTATTAATTTGTCCCCGTTCTCATTTACTGTTCCACTGACGCATTTCCCCATTACTCTTTCGTTATAATTATTGTGTGTTCCAACTTTCGCATTGAGGTCTCCCATTACTATAATAAAATCGTACCTGGGTGCAGTTTCCATTTCCTTTTGTACCTGTTGAAACACTTGTCCTTGATCTCTTCATCGCTTCGTTTGTTGGTGCATAGCTTTGTATAATTGTGGTGTTGGTGAATCTCCCTCTCAGTCTTGTTCTTTTCAGTCTGTTGTTGGTGGGTTTCCATTCCAGTAAAGACCTTTCCATTCCTTTCTTCACGATAATGGCTACACCTTTGTTGTGCTGACCATCCTCTCTATCAGAATAAAGTACTGTTTCCACTGTAGCTGTTTTTATTCTCCCCGACCCTGTCCATCTGCTCTCGCTTATTCCCAAGATATGTAATTTGTAGTTCCTCGTCTCTGCTGTGATTTGTCTCAGCTTTCCTGCCTCATTCATAGTTCTGACGTTCCAAAACCCAATTCTGGTTTCGTGTTTTGCGGTCAGAGCATCCGCTTTCATGCAAATGGCTTCCTTTCAGCTTTCACCACTGGCAGTCATACGAGCCTGAGACTCCGGATGTCCGTTCCGCATCAAATTTTTTTTTTCCATTTGTTGCTGTTTCCGTAACATGTGCGATTTTTTTTACATAGACAGGGGTGTCGGCCCTGTACTTAAAACCCCCAACCTAGAGGACCAGAGTACCAGCTTTTGTCTGACCCCTACCCACGCAGACCAGTCCAGCTTGGTTGAACTTACCAGGAGTAAAACTCTCCCTGGCATAGCTCTGGGGATTGTCAGGGTACACAAGCTGCCATACCACTACAAGGTATAGGTACCATTGGTGGCAGATTATACCTGGTATTGTGCCTTAAATTAAAACGTTGGTATATGTCCGTTACATGTCAGCTTCCTTCTGTCGTGGTGTAGTGTCTTGTCTGTTTGTGATCCTTGGAGTACATTTCTTCGTTTTCCCTGCGAGTACAATTCAAGCATTTGGCGACCTGTGAAGTGTACTGGAAAAAGAGCATACAGTAATCTGACAGCTTATTGTAACCTCATAGCTGCTCTATGATTTGCTAGCTAAAAACATGCAGTATATTGCCTGTCTACTTCTGCAGCTCACCTTTTGTCCCGCCCTCTTTTCTTTAAACATGGGCTAACACAGTGTTTACAATTTTAGCGACCTGTCAGTCATAACAGGAAGCAAATCAGGCTTTGTTTACTTCGTTCTACTCACGCAAGCTCATCTGTCAATCATAATACCTGACAGACAGACAGCACGTGAGAGAGCGACGGCACAGACCCTTTGTAGTTTTACTCAGGGAAAGTCTAGAACTCCCCTGTGCTCTTTGATCTCGAGACCCGGGCATTCTGAAGAGAACCCGCTAGCAGAACTAACGTCTTTGATGTCGGTCAACAACTTCAGACGAGAAACTCTGGTAGTCTGAATCGTAAGCCTTTCATCTTGGGCCCCAGCTTCTGAATCTTCGTCCCACACACAGGTGCGCGAAATTAACACCATTAGAGATCAGAGAAATCTAATGTTATATATACTGCTGTTTTCTTAACCCCGCCATCAGAAGTCAGTCAGAACTTGAATAGTCCAGCGCGTAGTCGGAGAACCATTTTTCTTGTTGGAAGTGATTCGTGGAGATTTTCGCTCTGAATTTTCTGGTAAGAGGAAAAAAGTGCTAAGGATTTAAAAGTGGTGATAGCATTTAAACACTTATACTTCTCTTAGATTTTTTCTCGCTAGTAAGACCTATTAAGTACAATAACGCGTAGCGATTTTCATACCAGATATTCAATTAAAATGTTAGTCCACCACCCGACCGCTAACTCACTGAGACGAGACGGTAATTATGTTTACAGTGTAGACGGATGCGACACTTAAACTCCTCAGGAGAGAGAGATAAACTCGACTGCTAAGCAGACCGGACCTTATAGGCGTTATGCGACTGATAGCGGGAGGTATAGAATACATGTTTACATTTCACTTGTAATTTGCGGGAGCCGCGCTAGCATAGTGGTTACCACACCGCTCTGGCGACCGGGTGATCCAGGATCAAACCCGGGCGACGGCATTTGAGGATTTTTCGTTGACCGGGATTTGGACTGGATTAACTCGAGACCTGGCGAGACATTTGAAGGAGTGTCGTTGACCAGGGATTGGCGCGCGAGAGACGAATGAGTTTGTATTTCGTTTCTATACCCATTGTGTGCATACCAGACAGTCGTGGGAAACCCACTAATTTTACAAGAAAGGTTTACAGAACACTGAGACAGCACGCAACAACATTCACCTGAAATGTTTTCACAACACGCGGACATTGCACCAACAGACTATCGGAATAATTGATACTAAGTTGCGGATATGTTTACACAGGGCCAGTGTTAACCAAGTATTGTTGTGACTAAGGGAGACTTAAAGTCTGCACAAGGACAACATGAAAGCAGTATGAATACGAAATTATAACGAGAAGAACAACACTGTACGTGCCCCAAAGGACGCACACAGACAGTTTGTCTGGGAGAGGAACAACAAGGAAACGATAATAGAAAAATATTACAGGAAATGTACCTAGGAATGAGGACTGAATTCTGACGAAAGGAAAACAAACGAATTTTCACATGACCCAAGAAGCGACCGGAAAAATAGCCCTAGGCGATTCAGACAGTATATACTGAACGAAATCTATCGTTCGGGCAATGGTATGAAAAATCATTCCGCCCGCATATACTGGTTCCATATTTCACGAGGAAGATTCAGGCCAAGTGTCAGTGAAATTCATGATATGGACATCAAGGTTAGTGTAATATAGATTTGTACCTTATATCATTATATCTTAACCTCAGTCAGATTATATATACCTATTTCCCATATATGTAAATAAATATAACACTGTAATTACCAGTCACGTTTATTATAATATTATATCGCATACTCATAGTACAGATTGCAATAAACACCATGCAAAGAATTATTATACTTATAAGATCGCACAGTTTCATTAATTATAATGAAGTAAATACAAGACACGTTTATTTTGTCTCTTACATTACCTGTTAACCGTACAGTAAACACCGCACAGTCATTCATTATAAGGGTAAGATTTCACAGACACAAACACACCGCATGCGGAGCATAGGTTACGGGGTATTTATACGGGATTATCCTTTTATCCATCGCAGTGGTAGAGACCGGGGACCTTTGAGATACCTCAGCCTTTGTCTACTACGTTGCGGGCGTTAATTACGGGACAAGCTAAAAAGTAGGGCCGACCAGAGATACTGCGACGACACGCATCTCACATGTAATTAACGGCACCCACTTTACCCATTCTCCACGGGGGTTTTTGAGAAAGGAATTCGCCAGACGGTGAAGGGTCTTTCCATCATCCGCAGCCACCCACGCAGAACAGGGTGCAGACAATACCAAGGCAGGATTGTTGCATTACTAAAGAGCTGTCCACGTTACTTTAATTATCGGAAGGGGCAAGAGCCGACGGACGAATTTGTAAACCAGCGCCTACGCAAATTATTGAGATACAAAATTACTTGTAGTAATGGACAGATTCTCCCAGTGAAATATATGCGCCAACAAATACCAAGATATAACCTGCTTCCACCATCATCACCACCCGAGACCAATATCTTCACCACACAGGGACATCTGCATATCAGCGGAAGTCTCCACCGCATAACATTGTTTAAACAACAACATAGGAACACGCCAGCTCAGACACGCGGCGCAATGTCAACACTCGCTTTGTGAGCGACAAAAGGAACAGGCCATCGACACCTGACGAAATCCAGTGGACCGTCCAGTGTTATTGAATGCAGACTAAGACTTGCCCGTGTATACAAATTCCCAGAGTTTTATTGACAGTCATTCCGAGCCCCGAATCAAGATATCCTTTTTTGTTGGGGTTAAGATTAGGTTAATTCATCATCATCATCACATCGTGTAGACTTAAGTTTAGTGAGTGTATTTTTTGCCTAACTATTATCTTCTTTTCCAGGCATAGTTAGGTTAGTTCTTATTACATTTGTATTGTTGTAACTGAATGTTGTTATATTTCAGTATTTTAATAAACGTTGTAGTTGTGGTTACATTACCCACACACGTTATTACATATATAGAGAAGGAACGAAAGTGTGCGAAAGAGACATACTGTTCTTCTTCTCTTTCTCTTCTGTTCACTCAGTGTAATAGGGGAGTGGGGGCTCGTTAGTATTATAATATAGAGAGGGAGATAGAGTGGTAGGAGGTATATGTCACGAGATCCAGAATCACTGGGGCTATATGCTGGGAACTCATCCCAAAGTCTTATATTCACCTTCTCCACTCCTGCTGCTCATCTTCAACCGGGTGCCAGGCGAATCTGAGCCATTGACAAAGCCGGCACCTCACAGATAACTCTCTTTGGTTACCCTCACAGGGGTAACGTTGTGACAGTGGTGCGTATGAAAAATTAAATAATAATTAACACCGTCCGCTGACCGCCAGCCGCGAACAGGGGCGGGTGAGTTATCATAAACTCGATGCGACCCAGATTAGCGGCCAGCGACGTCTGCGAACTTAGTCAGGACTGACAGAGAGGATGCGAGATCTTCTTGTCCCCATCGGTATATATAGAGATATCTACATATAATGGTATCATTTTTTTCCCCACAAATGTTCTCTTATATTTTTAGCAGACCTGATCTCAAGGGCGACCAGCGGTCTTTTACTTTTCTGGTTCGTTATCCATTTCATTTATAAGCGTGTACTCGCCGATGATATTGGGTGACAATAAATATAAATACTGAACTTACAAAATCTAGATTACCATTTTTACCAGCCCACAGTGGTGTGCACATGTAACATTATTATTGTTCCCCGACTCCTGACAGTCGTATTCAAGTGGATTACATATACATATCTTTATGTGCAGAATCGGCGCTCTGACACAGAGTTGGCCGATAGAAGAACCATCATCATCATTTTTTAACATTTTTTTAGAAACCAGATGTATCCCAATACTGGAAATATTCCCCTCTCTAAAGGGTAAATCTCAAGGATTCTCACATTTCCAACTATTGGTAGGAACACCTATATCCAGATAGAAGCACCATATTCGGCGTTCACCTCACTAGTGTTTTTTTTTATGAACTGGGGCCAATTTGGATTGTCGACAGCTGGGGGGGGGGGGGGGGGGGGGGGGGGGGGGGATGACAGTGTAATCTTAGTGAAATAGGAATTATGTTCATGGAATAATTCTGTTACCAAGGGATACCACAGACCTACTATAGGAGCCAATTAGGTAAGAGTGTGAGAAGTGGCCACTGTGCGAGAGAGTGTATGATGATTTTCTTGTTTTGCTGGGAATTATCCATAAATCTGATTGTCTAAATTTTGTTTACTTTACTTGGTCTTATAGTGTACCAATATTGTTTTATTCTGTAACCTTGTGCTAACCTTCGCACTTTGGGTTAATAATTTTGGGTTTTTCTCTCCATACGGGGAAGGCACACCTCTCTTCTTTATTTTCTATGTATGTAAATGATTTCTTGATATCTGTTAGATAATTGGTGTTGTCAAGTTTAGTGATAATAAACTACAAAGAAACTTAACTTTGTGTGTTGGTCAGACCAATACCCATTTATCCTTAGTTTTTCACGTTTGTGTGTCATTGTTGTCCCATATTGTTGTGTGTGTGTGTAGAGGAACCTGTTCTTTCATTAGACAGGGAGGCAAAGACTGTCCTATAATAAAGCATAGTTGTACGGATAGGCTGGATGAGAGAAACCTACTCACTCCAGAGACATATCTTTCCCTCAACCTACCACCTGTGAAATCTATTTTCTATACATTCTCGTGTGTATCAGTCAACCTTTACTCTTTACTTAGACTGGGCCCAATAAACAAATTAACCTACCGTACGACACGAGCTATGCTAAAAGCTTCCCATCCTGATGTTAACATGAAAACGGACACCCCCAGTAAGATACTGTAATGACAGTGCCAGTTTTGGGAGCCAGCACAATGACCCAGATGTCACAGACGTTCATTAATGAGTGTTTGACAGAGCAAAAGAAATAAAGGAAAACTTAGAAACATAGGAAGTAAATTGAAGGCAGACTTAACATTAATTTATCTTAATTCTAATTTTGCTTACAGTAGCTTGATGACGGTCGATATCATTTGTAGCACATGATGCTCCCTACCGGACGAGGTGGTTCCTCTGGAACCTCTCCCCTATTAACTTCGTTGCCTTTATAAAGAAGTTGTTTTGATTCGTGAATGTTCAAGGGATAATACGACGGTAGTTTACCGTTGCTTTCCATCGGTTTGTGTACGGCTATCTCCGTTAGCATTTGACTAAAAAGTCAAACCCATAAGGCAGTGGGGAGGGGAGTCTACATCTCGCTGGTTGTCACATCATAAAGCTTCAGAGGTGATTTGATACAGACAGCTGTCCCTCACAACTATCCTACCTTGCCTTCAGGGACAACCACCTGTTTTGGTTCACGGTTGATTATTCAGTATTCACAGCTAACCTCCTTGTGAAGAGGCCGATCAGCCATCCACCACCAGTTGACCCACCCGGTTGACGCACTTGGTAGGTCAGGTTCCTTCCCCAGGAAATGAATGTTATGAGCAGCGAAGACTAACTCGCTTGAACACATAACGAGGATGTTGCCGATATAACAGAAGCGGCAGAATAAAACCTAAAAATGGTATCCATCATATATAGACAACGACCCAAAATATGATGGATTAAGAGGGTCACAGATGCTATATGACAGAACAGCAGGTCAAGCTGCAGAATAAACCACGTGACCAAATTCATCTGTAAACAGTCCGAATAACTGAAAGAATGGGAAGTATGAATAAAATGATGCAGTAAGTAACGCAGATCATGCGGTAATTGTGGTGAGTAACCATTTGACAGGTATGAGAACATATAGACTTCAATTCAATACGTTGCGGAATGGCAGAAGAACCACAGAACAAAGCCTAGATCTACAATGTAGGTAACACTAAGGAGTCTTCAACGTGGCCTTGGCTGCAAAAGAGCGAGCTCTGTAGTCCTAGTTCGACTTTGTCAACCACTTCCACCCCACCATCAAGTTCACCTCCCTCATCTCCACAGTATCTGTCAACTTTCTTGACATTACTATGACTATCACGCCTTCCGGCCTTAATATCTCAGTATACTACACGCCGACAGATGCCCACAGCTACCTTCTGTATACCTCTTCTCATCCTCGGGCTTGCCGTGACTCCCTTCTATTCTCACAACTTCTCCGCCTCCGCCGTTTGTGCTTAGACGACGATGACTTCCACTTCCGAGCCAATGAGATGCTGGATTTCTTCCGTAGCAGACTTTATCCCGAACATGTTCTCACCTCTGCCCTCCAACGTGTGCTCCCCATCTCTCGTCAGGAGGCCCTCAAATCTCACTATAAACCCACTTCGGATAGAGTCAAATTAATCTTGACCTATCACCCTCACAGTACTACAGTCAAGCAGATCCTTTTCCGCCACCTCCCTATCCTCCAAGCAGAGTCTGTGACCCAAGAAGTTTTCGGTGAAGCACCTTTGGTGGCATATAGACGCGACAAGAACTTGGAGGATCTTCTTGTTCACAGCCGTCTTCCAAAGGAGAATGCAACTCACTTTGGCACACTACCCTGTGGTCGGACACGATGCAACACGTGCAAGTATGTCATCTCAACCCACAAGGTGTCTTTTCCTGAGGCTACGTACACCATCACCAGTAGCTTTACGTGTGAGTCGCGCAATGTCATTTATACGATCATATGTAAACGTTGCTGCAAAACCTATATTGGCCAAACGACTTGAGGACAGATTTAGCCAGCACTTAAATGCCATCTCTCAGCAAAAATCCACACCAGTTGCCATACACTTTAATGGTCCTGACCACCATGGTCCCATCGACATCCAGGTCACGGCGATCAGATCCTGCTCCTCTGACACTGCTAGCCGAGAACAGCTTGAGAACCGTCTTATCCACCGCATGGAGTGTCTAAAACCAGCTGGTCTTAACACTCTGCACACCTTTGTCTGAGGTCACCCTTTCCTCTCTTGTTTTATTTTTACTCTTTCCACTCTTATCCTATTTTTCTATTTTTCTGCCGCCTTCTAATAATATGTATAAATATATAATAAACTGTTTTTAATATGTCATGATTTTTTATTTCATATTTTTTTATCTCCAACTCATTCTGTCCTCTTCTATTTCCAGTCCTCACTAATATTATATTTGGGTAGTTTATTGTTCAGTTTCGTTTTTTTTAGTTTCTTAGTATGTATTGTGTACATCCGGTGTTGGCAGTCATTTCCTTTTCCGGGCAAGCTCGTCCGTTCGCGGGCAGCAAAAGTGGTAGGACTTCGATGCCTTCAGGGAAGTACCTAGGTTTAATTTTTATATTTATTTAGGTTCTTATGTGTCCTATCTAGCCTTCACTTTCTTTCCTTTCCCTGACGAAGGCCTTGTGGCCGTAAAGTTGGCTATTTTCTTTGTCTTTTGTCCTCGTAAGACGAATCACCTTTTTTCGAATTTTTTTCACACCCATCCATAGTCCTAGTTAAACAACAACAAAAAAAGAATATATAACAGGAATGCCAAAGACCACATAATAGGTATGAGAAAGACCACATAAGGGGTATGAGAAAGGCCACATAACAGGTACGAGAAAGACCACATAAAGATATGAGAAAGACCACGTAACAGGTATAAGAAAGACCACATAACAGGTATGAGAAAGACCACATAACAGGTATCAGAAAGACCACATAACAGGTATGAGAAAGACCACATAACAGGTATGAGAAATACAATATAACAGATAAACCAAATACCACATAACAGGTATGAGAAAGACAGTATAACATGTATGAAAGACCTTAAACGTCATTCAAGTATTTAAATTGGTTGAAATAAATAACACTGGGACATGTGTTCGACTGAGTCTTAAAAAAGAATTCTGAGACGCAGAAATAAGGGGTTAGGGTTAGGAATAATAAACTTAACCCTGAATCCTAACCCTAACGATGTGGGTGACTTATGTGGTTGACATTGAAGAAAACGCCCCACTGTTATTAATTTCAACCATTTAAATATAATAAAAATTGAGTCGTGTATTGTGGTTACCAATATTTAAACTTAAGGACTTTTATATATTCTCTTGAACAAAGATATGGATACACATTATGCTGCTTTGTTCACACCGGCACACATGAGCACACCTGTATAATTTAAGGACTGGTATCTGAGGTTATGCCTTAATGTAGGATAGACCAAGTAGCTGAAGTGCCAGACGTGGCGGCTTATCGCAAAACGCCGGCTTTGGCACACGTCTAGAGGTCAGGGTTATGGAGTTAAATGGCTATGTCACCAACAGAAGCTATATGATCCAGCAATGATGCTAACCCCGAACATTAATACAAACTTGTGGTAGACTCTTCATCGTCAACAAAACTGCTTTGATGATAAGTGAACGCAGCAGAGATAACCTTCTTTGTCACGTCAGACACATTTGAACTTAATTCGGTGGTCAGTGCATTTACCGCACCGTGCCGCACAAATCAAAGTAGATTCATTCTAGGAAATCTGGTGCGCACGAAATACAGCATACGACGGCTTAGTCAAAATTTCTTATGATGTAGATGGGAAACTCTATAAGGACATCGCAGCAGAGGGCATCTGATCGTCAGAAATACTACCCCCCCCCCCGCCCCCCCCCCCCCCCCCCCCCCCCCCCCCCCCCCCCCCCCCCCACCCACCACCCCTCCCCCCCCCCCCCCCCCCCCCCCCCCCCCCCCCCCCCCCCCCCGATTAGACAAGTGTTTCGGTCCTTTTACATCACTGACCTTCTAACAGTGACGGGTCCACTTGTGTTATGACTCCTTGGCGTCTGAAAAAAAACTTTTCATAAATTCTAGTCCTTACATCAAAGGATGAATAGGAACAATACAAGCCAACCAATTCCTGATGTTCTAAGCTTGACAGGAATAAGCCTGAAGACCGGTACCGAAAAGGGGTATGCATTACTCGAGCCTTTTATTACGCATACAGATAAAGGTGACAAAGCTGCCCGCCAAGAAATTAAAGACCGTGTTCTGGAAAGCGACAGAAAAGGCGACATATATTTCGACCTCATATCCGAAGAAGACGTTGTATGCACTTTAAAGACCAGTAGAAATACTGCCCTGGGTCCTGATGGTGTACAGTAACACCACATAAAACAGCTCGATGAAACGGGCATTAATAATGCGGTGAGTGATTTCAACACCAACATAGAGAATGCTGAGGTGTCGGTAGACTGGCTAACTAGTTACCTTTGGCCACTTCCTAAACCTGGTAAAGACCCCTCACTTCTCAGCAGCGATAGAATTATCACACTCCAGAATATCTACGGTAAATTACTAGAAAATATTGTAGAGAAAAAAAATGATCCACCTCTAAAATGCACAAATCCTCCCTGATACACTGGGAAGCTAAAGGCCCATGAAAGTAACATGGGGTAATGCTGGAGCATTTGCTTAAGATGTGTACGATGGGTTCTAGGGTAAACGAGAAACGGTTGCTGTAGTAATTGACCTAAAGGATATACAAATTATAACAGTGTGAACTTTGAAACTGTAATGAACTGTGTAATGGCTTGCGGTGTTAATCCTAGGCTAACAAGATGGATAGCGGCTACCTTAACTGAGAGATTAGTTGCATTCGCTTGGGAACATAGACATCAGAACCAATGCGCATTTGCCCAGGACTACCCCAGGGTTCTTCACTATGACAGGTGCTGTTTAACATACACACAGCAAAAGTAGCCACCATTTAGCCAGCTGGGCTGGGACGAATATTGACTTTTGCAGATGACATACTCGTTTACAGGACTGGCTCTGACCGACAGGAAATGGCCAATAGCATACACGGGACACTACAGGAGGTGTTTAAATGGTGCGAGAAAACTGGCTCCAAAGTCAATCTCAAAAAGATCTGCGTGACGTGGTGTTCCTGGACAACTCCACTGTGAAAGCAGACCTTCCAGATATTAATCTCAATAGGTAGAAAATTGAAAGGCAAGACAAGCTAAGTACCTTGGAGTAACATTTGATCGTGGGCTATCGTATAAGCACCATGTTGATCACATCATACAGAAGTGCAAGAGAGGTCTGGCAGCCCTAAAAACAATGACCGCAACATACGAGATTACTATTTCTCCTGTATCATCATCTAGTCATATCGGTAATCGAGTATGGACTGGGAATACTCACGCTGTCAGTAACACAGTGTGAACGACTGAAGCGCATTCAAAAGGAAAGAATACGTATAGTCTTGAGTTGTACACGAGATACCCCCATTGTGACGATGTGGCAAATGCCTGGATTACTGTCAATTAGATCCAGATTTGCGATGGCCCAGGCAAAAGCCTATTTGCGAGTAACCACAGACAAAAGGCATCCGCTGTATGTTAACGTAGCTGACATCAAAGGAGCAAGAATTAAAAAAAAAGGGGGGGGGGGGTGTCATGGATGGCGCAGACAGAAGCAACTATTAGACAGATGACCACAGTTGAAAATATATTCAAGGGAGAAGAGCGAAGTAAGTCAGGTGAGAAATGGCCGAACTACCAGTAAGTCATCATCAGCATTGATAGAGAGTGCAGAACTTGGGGCAATGGGAGGGCAGAGCTGGAAATTGATCAGCTGATAAATGATCATGCTGGGGATGATGATGCTATTGTGTACACTGATGGGTCTGTACTCCGTGGTGAGAAATCAGGGTGGGGCTTCTCTGCTAGAGTAAAGGGCAGAATCATAGCTGAACATAGCGGGGCTTACGTGAAAACAACCTTCAGCATGAGAATGGAGGTAGAGGAAGCTACTGCAGATTTAAGGTGGCT
The DNA here is from genome assembly GCA_024509875.1 of Oreohelix idahoensis. Taxonomy (NCBI): domain Eukaryota; kingdom Metazoa; phylum Mollusca; class Gastropoda; order Stylommatophora; family Oreohelicidae; genus Oreohelix; species Oreohelix idahoensis. The sequence continues at coordinate 362,488 of JAMPIV010004968.1, forward strand.
GTCTGAAACTTCATTAACAATGTCAATTGTTGTATCAGACTCACAATCCATGCTTCGGGAGGTCCAAAGTGGATGGCTTCAGCATGAATGGAAAACCTCTGTAGAAGCCTCGAATCTTCATGAACTAGTGTGAATCTACTGTCCAGATCATGCAGGAGTACGCGGCAAAGAAAGAGCTGACAGACTATCATCAAGAGCACCCATGGAAGGCACACTGGATATAGATTAAAGAGAGATACTGAGGGCAATTAATGAAAGCCTATTTGAGAATAACACTGCAATCGATGAATTATCAAGGCTAAGATTGCTGGAATTCGGCATCAAACGTAAGACCAGCAGAGATGGACGAATGAGAGGATGCATCTGGCGTGTAAACAACCAGCGCACAAGAGGAACAATTAGCATTCATACTCCTTTGTTAAACGTTTGTTACAGGAAAGTGAGCACCTATGGGTTTGCCCATTGTGCAATGACGTCGATTATGATCAACAATAATACTAATGTTTGCAAGACAGTTGTAAGAGTGAGTTGTGTGACGTCATGCGCAAGTCAGGTGATCCGTCAATTGTTGTTTGTCGTTTTGTAACAGAAAGTCAAGAGTTGAGAGTTTTTATTGGTCATTAGACATTCTCATGACATGACCAAACAATATAATTTTCTCTTTCTCTATTTACTTGACGCAGAATGTAGAACTAACAATATTTCTGATGTCGTCATTTCTCATTCTGTCTCTCCTGGTAACATTAATGGCTTTTCTTGAGCATCTCATCTCACAGGTTGCGATTTTCCTTTCTTGTGATTTGGCCAGGAACCATGTTTGACAGTGATAGCAATGAGTTGGTAACAATGTACTATTTATCAGCTGTGTTTTAGTTTCTATACTGATATTGTGATGTTAAAGCCCTGGTGACCATTAGTAAATCACTGCACCGGGATTTTGACATATTGTTTCAATATCTCTGTCAAGTCTTTCGTTTTCTGCAAAAATGGTTCCTAGGTATTTAAACTTTAGAAATTGTTTAAGCCCGATGTTGGTGACAGGTGTGTTAAATGGGCCTGGTCATCTGATAATCTTCATAGTTTCTGTCTGTGACATTTTGATCGTCATGTTATATCTTCCACAGGTTGAATTAAGTTCATTAGAGTGATTCTGCAATTGGTTTTCGACTTCTTACCTTAGACTTTGGTCATTTGCACAAAGTAACTCATTCAGTGGGTTGTAGTCTTCACCTTCTGGGTTTACTTCAGCTTCTTGGTTTGCTTCTGATGTTGTCTTGCCATATAAATGGTGTACAGTAGTTTCGATAAGACCAGCCTTGTAAAACTCTTGTGGTTACAGCATCAGTGAGTCCATCAGTTTTTCAAAACATTAATTCATTATCTGCCACCATACCCTAATTTATCAATTAGATATGGACGGGAATTAAGGAAGAGTCCACGTGAATAAAGGAAGAGTCCACATAAGTAAAGGAAAAGTCCACATAAGTAAAGGAAGAGTCCACATAAGTAAAGGAAGAGGCCACATAAATAAAGGAAGAGGCCACATAAATAAAGGAAGAGTCCACATGAATAAAGGAAGAGTCCACATGAATAAAGGAGTAGTCCACGTGAATAAAGGAGTAGTCCACGTGAATAAAGGAGCAGTTCACGTGAATAAAGGAGTAGTTCACGTGAATAAATGAGTAGTTCACGTGAATAAAGGAAGAGTTCACGTGAATAAAGCAGTAGTTCACGTGAATAAATGAAGAGTCCACATGATTAAAGGAAGAGCCCACGTGAATAAAGGAAGAGCCCACATGATTAAAGGAAGAGTCCACGTGATTAAAGGAAGAGTCCACGTGAATAAAGGAAGAGCCCACGTGAATAAAGGAAGAGTCCACGTGAATAAATGAAGAGTCCACGTGATTAAAGGAAGAGCCCACGTGAATAAATGAAGAGTCCACATGATTAAAGGAAGAGCCCACGTGAATAAATGAAGAGTCCATGTGATTAAAGGAAGAGTTCACATGAATAAAGGAAGAGTCCACATAATAAAAGGAAGAGTCCATGTGAATAAAGGAAGAGTCCACGTGAGGAAGAGTCCACATGATTAAAGGAAGAGTCCACATGATTAAAGGAATAGTCCACGTGATTAAAGGAAGAGTCCACATGATTAAAGGAAGAGCCCACATGAATAAAGGAAGAGTCCACATGATTACAGGAAGAGTCCACATGATTAAAGGAAGAGTCCATGTGAGGAAGAGTCCACTTGAATAAAGGAAGAGTCCACGATTAAAGGAAGATCCACGTGAATAAAGGAAGAGTCCACATGAATAAAGGAAGAGTCCACATGATTAAAGGAAGATCCACGTGAATAAAGGAAGAGTCCACATGATTAAAGGAAGAGTCCACGTGAGGAAGAGTCCACGTGAATAAAGGAAGAGTCCATATGATTAAAGGAAGATTCACGTGAATAAAGGGAGTCCACGTGAATAAAGGAAGAGTCCATGTGAATAAAGGAATAGCCCACATGAATAAAGGAAGAGTCCACGTGATTAAAGGAAGAGTCCACATGATTAAAGGAAGAGTCCACGTGAGGAAGAGCCCACGTGAATAAAGGAAGAGTCTACATGATTAAAGAAAGAGTCCATGTGAATAAATGAAGAGTCCACGTGAATAAAGGAAGAGTCCACATGAATAAAGGAAGAGTCCACATGAATAAAGGAAGAGTCCATGTGAGGAAGAGTCCACGTGATTAAAGGAAGAGTCCACGTGAGGAAGAGTCCACGTGATTAAAGGAAGAGCCCACATGAATAAATGAAGAGTCAACGTGAATAAAGGAAGAATCCACGTGAATAAAGGAAGAGTCCACATGAATAAAGGAAGAGTCCACGTGAATAAATGAAGAGTCTACGTGATTAAAGGAAGAGCCCATGTGAATAAATGAAGAGTCCACATGATTAAAGGAAGAGCCCACGTGAATAAATGAAGAGTCAACGTGATTAAAGGCAGAGTCCACACTAGGTTTCAGTATGTCATGCCAGCAAATAATGGGAGGTATGTGCATTATGAGGTCACAACAGGAAATTGTGGAGGATGGTATGGACATACAACTTATTATTCAGCTGGTGGTAGTCCAGATAAACTTTGTGGTTATTGTAGATCAAAAGTGTGACGTGGCCTGACAAAATCAGTGACATGTTGGTATTATGACATGTTAAGAATTTACTTTTATACTTGTAAGAAACATCTTTCAAAGACCTTTGTCATTTCTAAAACAAAATTAAAATCATAAAATGTTGTGAAAAATTTTGTTCTTTTCTAGATTCTCTTTGGCCTTCCCACTCTTCTCTTAATCTGTGTGTTCTGGTTAAGGCCATCTTGTCTTTGCTAGCCCCGCCATATTGTAGTGTCTCATTTCCTTGTCCACTGTTGCTGTTTATCCATTGTGTACAGTGTTCTCACATTCCATTAAGTATTCTAGATTTTGTTTTCACCAACAGAAGAAACAGCAGCAGTGTGACAACCAACACAGGACAGGTAAGTATCAACATTAAGAATTTTTTAAATGACTGATTTAAACAAAAACAAACAAACAAAAATATGAAAATCCCAGAGGTTGATACTGTTATTACTTTTATTCTATTTTAATTTCACAAGCACATCTCTATCATTAATTCCAGTTAGATTATTATCCTGCATGTTTTTGGCATACTAAAAAATATTCCCTCATCACTTGATGTATGTATCTTCACGTCTCTGATCTACCCTAGTCTTGCTTGAAGGTAAACACAGTTTGACCAAACATGTAAAAATGATCATTAAGAGAAATTATGAGCTTTTTTCGTGCTGGTTGAGTGCTGGTTGAGTGTGGTTGAGTGCTGGTTGAGTGTGGTTGTACCATTAACAAGGAAGTATCATATCATCATTATTTTCCTTTTTGTTTCCTATGGAGCATGGAGCCACCAGTGCAGCTGGTCCTCATAGCTGGAAGCTGGTTTTGTTTCAGTATCTGCCACGGGTCTACTTTTAACTTTACCCATTACTAATGGTTTGTCATAAAGGACGTTTAATTACAGCAAAAATCTTCTGTCAATTTCAATAGGTCTTTTTTAGTTACTTCTATCATTAAAAACATAACAGCTCAATGAATATAGAAGCATTTGAGTGTCAATTGGAAGAATAGTTAGAGTGATTGTTTCTTGAAGGTTCAAAACCTGGTAGAGTCATGCTCTGGTCTACCCAGCTGTAAACTGATATTGAACTCTGCTCTTAAGTTAGGGAAGGCAAATTCAGTGCAGAAGATAACCGGTCACCACACCTCATAAAGCTGAGAGCTTGTATAGTGAAGTCTTTAACACTTTATGCCCCTATGGCATATCTGTTATGAGACAAGCTTTTTCTGTACCTTTTTATTCAAAATTGGTATCTCCTTTTGCTATGTCATATTTTTCCATTATGCCCTTCTTCAAACACTTTCCCATTATGTCATTTGGTTTGGCAGCATTAAGCATAAAGTTGGCAACCTCATGTAACACAAATTGTCAGTGAAACAACAGCTACAAGAACATGTGAACGCTTGGTGCAGACTTCCTGTAAGGGGACCTGCTGCACTTGTGGTTCCATGCTCCATAAGGAGTGCAAAGGAAAACAATGTATGATGGCAGCATTGTCAGCTTTTGTGAGACATGCACAGTATCTTGTTGGTAACAAATATCTGATTTACTTTATAGATAAAAGTGTAGATTATCTTTGAACTACACTCATATCTGCAACCAGCCTTTAAGATAGCAAAATCTGTGAGTGGATGATGATCCTGTGTGCAGTTTAACATCAAAATAATTAGTGAGTGAGTATTCATTATGCATGGAGATTTCTAACCAGCAAGTTAAATTAAGCTGATAAAGTGTATTCAAGCCAAAAGCATATTCAAGCCATGTTTTTGTTACAAGCTAAGATATATTTTTTAACCTAACATGGAGGCTGTTATAACCCAGGAAACGTCCTCTAAACTGATACTCTTAAAAACCTGAGAAATGCCTTTTAAACAAGATGGTTAGACCAACGTCAGTGGTTCAGTGGTCTCATTCCAGGTGCCCAGACAAATCTGCAAAGTGTTCTGCAATAAGACATGTGGAGTAGCTTGAAAAGTATCTTCTGACCAGGTAGCTATATCAACCTATATTTCCTTTATTCAGCTGTCCAGAAAAAGATTTAAAAGTATCTCCAAGCCAGGTGGTTAGATTAATCTCATTGTCCAGGTGGTTTTACCAACCTGAAATGTGTCACCTGACCAGATACTTGGAAGAACTTAAGGAATGGCCTCTGACAACATGCTGTATTCTCACTGAGGATGAGGTAAGAATGAATGAGCACAATGACTAACAGGTGAAGTTGTATCATCCAGAGATATCCCCTGTCATCAGGTGAGACAAGATCGTCACAAGGTTGTTTAGGCAGTACAGGTAAAATAAATATAACAGGATTAACATCTACAATAGACTATATAATAGCATACAGTTTATAACAATGTTCATAACAAAATATGTTACATCAGTAAAAATACTGTGATCACATCTTTGCCTAAAATAGGTCTTGAAAGTTACCATATTGTTGTTCTGCTCACAAAGACAGGTATTTATACGCCTTTACAGACTATCACCTGGCAGGTATAATTAATAAAACAACTGATATGGCTACTATCAAAAACAAAGCCAGGAAATATATTCAACAAATATCAAAGGACAGTATTACAGTGTACACAGATGGATCTAAGGGAGACGATAACAATTTGGGGAAAGGACTTTATGTTTCTATGTGACACATGGTGAAAGGATAAAGTATAACAGATAATACATCTATTTTCACAGCAGAGATGGTTGCAATTCTGAAAGCTCTGGAAATCTTCTCTAACAACCCTCCTCATAAATTGACAATATTGACAGACTCACTTTCGGCTGTTCAGGCTATAAGAAACTTACGAGAATGCAGTAGACCTGATATAGCAGAAGAGATATTACTGGCAAATACTTACCTATGCTCCAGAGGATGTTCCGTTCTAATAGCTTGGATACCTTCACATGTTGGCATTGAAGGAAATGAAAAAGCGGACAAAGAAGCTAAGAAAAACAGAAATAATAGAAACCAAATAAATGTGGGGATGAGTAAAACAGAGATAAAAGCCAATTAAAATAATAATAACCGAGGAACGGACAGTAGAGTGGGATGAAAGTCTGAAGAGCAGACATGCATATAAGTTGTTCAAGACTCAAACAAGAATGTGTCAGGTATCTAGAGAACTAACAATTCCTAGCAATAAGAAACTTCTTAGACTGCAACTAGGAATGGGCTATTTTAGGATGGAAGAACCTTACTGTGCAGGGTGTCTAGAAAAAAATAATGTAGAGCACTTCCTACTAAAATGTAGGAAGTATGAACAACAGAGAAAACCAATATTAGATTATTTACAGGCATGCTATTCATCCATGACTGTGGAACAGGTGTTGAGAATAGATAGACCTAGAGAACTGCACAATATAGAAAAACAGTATATAACAAGAACTAAAATTAATATATAAGGATCAATGATGGTGTGAGAATAAGGGGCCATTCATAAATTATGTAATGCAAAAGGGGGAGGGGGGTGTTGCTGAGATGTTATGCTTTGGTGCGGGGTGTTCTGAAATGTTGTGGGTTTTTCTTATGCACATGTTATGGGGGCTTGGGACTGACAATGTCAAAAATTGCGTTACGTAATTTGTGAACAAAGAGGTAGTCTGATGGGGTGCTCGTGTGGATGATGGCAGATAATTGGTGGTTTCAGTGTAATCTCAAACACCCCTGGACTTTCTCACTTCTTTTCACCTTGTTAACAACAAGGCAGTTATGAGAGACTTTAATTTGTTTGTTTGTTTTTGGTTTTTTTTCCGTTCAGTTTTGTTTGTTTGTTTGTTTTTTTACTTTTATTTTTTGTTTGTTTCTTGGACAGGGGAGGTCATACACACATACATTCTCACAATTTTGGTTTTGATTTTCTCTATTTGGACTGAGTGAAGGGGGGAGAAGATACTATATTGTCTTCAATTTATTACACTATATATCCTAATTATAACCCATCAAGCTCTGGAAATCTTCTCTAACAACCCTCCTCATAAATTGACAATATTGACACTCACTTTCGGCTGTTCAGGCTATAAGAAACTTATGAGAATGCAGAAGACCTGATATAGCGGAAGAGATATTACTGGCAAATACTTGGACTTTTGAAATATTTGGACTGAGTGGAGGGGGGAAGAAGATTCTATATTGTCTTGAATTTATTACACTATATATCCTAATTATAACCCATCAAGGGTTGAATGGAATACTTAATTTAAAAAAAAAAAAAAGGTTAACATTTTTTCATGTCTACCAAAAATTTTTTTCATATACATCTATCCTTTTTTTTCTTTCCTCTTTCAAAATCCTAGCTCCCTCCTTTTGCTATCTGAGCAATTTTCTTTCATTCTCTGTCACGCTGTCTCAGATTAATTCTGCCCTTTACCCGTTGTCACATTATCAACTACAACCTTCCATATTAATGAAATAATCACTATATATACCATGTTAATAAAATGAAAAATCATATAGGAGTCAGTTTTTACAAATGAACAATACACTAAGAAACATTAGAAATTTTAGGGTTATTCTTCATCAGCCACAGTTACAAATGGGAAACAAAATTAGGAAATATAGAATGATTATCAGAAAATGACAAAGGGCACAGTAAACACATGAGAAATGAAAATAAATACCTATTAAAATATACTCATAGAATGCAATAAAAACAAGGTAGCAGCGATGGATGTAATACAATAAGTGTAAATAATGAATGTAGCTGTTTAAAACTGATGACAGAATAGAAAGTTACAAAATGAAAGCTGGTACTAATTATTCATTACTGACACATTATTACTTATCAATATCAAGTAGACACATAAAAATCCTAACTTTGCTCAAATAAACAAAAATTACATTTCAAGATAATTATGAAACACTAATTTTTGGTTGCAAAAATTACATTTCAAGATAATTATGAAACACTAATTTTTGGTTGCAAAAATTGTGCCTCCAGGAAATAAGGTGCATAGTTATTTAGAAGAAAAAAAAACACTCATATCTAACAATATCAGGTCAGTTTTAATATACACTAGCTGCCGGTATCACTTTATTATCAGGTCACATTAGATTAAGTTAGCACTCTATCTCCTGAGAGAAACAGCAAAAGTTACTTTCTCCAGCCATGTCACAAAGTTCTCAAATAGACCCAGACATGCAGCAGAAGTTTTAGCTAATACATTCTCCAGCAACTTCATATGTAGTTCGTGCATCACCTGCCATGTTACACAAAATCTAGTTAACAGTTTCTCTACCAATGTCAAACAAGCTCCAGCTTATGATTTGCTCAGCTTCACAAGACAATTTCTAGTATATACAATCTTCAGTCTTGTAATACATACACTAGTGTATACTTTTTCCAACAATGTCACATAATTTGTAGTATATACTTTATCTGGTCATGTTACACCGGTTCTGATTTATATTTTTCTCAAGCCATGTCACACAAATTCTAGTGTTTACTTTCTCCATTACATTGTCATATACGTTTTAGTATATGTAATGTCCAGTTATACAACACAAGTTCTAACATACACTTTCTCCAGCCATGTCACACAAGTTCCATTAAAACATTTTTCCAGCCATGTCATAATATTTCTAATACATACTGTCTCCAACCATGTCCCACAATGTCAGGTTTATACTTTCTCCAGCAATATAACACAAGTTAAGAATTTACTTTCTGCAGCCATGTCACACACATCCTAGTATATATTATTCCAGCCAAGTGATAGAAGTTCTAATATATACTTTCTCAAGCCAAGTTCTAGCATATGCTCTCCCCTGTGGTGTCCCCAATGTAGCCACTCTTCTTCCGCATCTGAACATTCATAATCCATGCCACGTAGGACATCAGTAAGTCATCCATGTTGTGGCCCTGTGAATACAGAAATTACTCCCTTCAAACAATTTTTAAATTATGCCATGACAACCAAAAGCAATAAGTTACACTGAATTTTAAATTAACGCCAAGATTTTGTACGATAAAGATAAAGGAAAAAAAAACCTTGCTAAAACTGGACTCAGACATGGATGTCATCATTATATTTCTGCTCCCTGTGGAACAAACGCCTTCAATCAGCTGACATTACACTCTACTGCCCTGTCTTATCCATTCAGGCTCTTTTCATTTTTTTAAAGCTTGTCTCTAACTCCCTTCTTCATGTGTTTTTAGGTCACCTTTTTCTTTAACCCTGCAAATTCCATAATAAGCAATGTCTTGTAATGCTATAATCTGGTTTCGTGAATGTGTATCCTATCTAGCACATGTCTTTTCTTCACTTCTTATTCCATTTTTTCTGGTATTTTCCCCCATCAATTCAACATTGGTAATCCTGTCATACCAGTTTCATCTTACTTTTCTACACAAGCACTCACACCTGGATGTTCTTCAAAGGATTTGCTGCAGTATTTTGTTTTGGATTTGTTTGTTTGTTTACCTTCTATGCATTTACATTAATTCACACCTTTATTTCTATGCAGTTTTCATACATTTGGTCCCTGACAAAAATCTTATGGTCACGATGTGGGCTATATTTTGTCCTCTGTTTTTTTGTAAGACTTCCTCATTACCTATTTTTGTTTATCTGACAATTGTATATTGTTTAGCTGCAGTCGCCCTCACATTCTAATCTGTATCGTAGAAAACTTCATGTGGTTCCAATCTTAGGCCAGGGTGCCCATAGCATGGCTTGTGAGCTGAATGTGGTATGTGTGAGCCTGTGGTGTGGCTCTCATTACTTTCCAAAATTGTATACAAATTTTGCTGAATAGTGTTTGAAAAAGATTATTTTATATTTTTACCAAAAAGATGCTACAAAAATTTAACTAGGGAGGTGAGTTACAAAGCCTATGTGCTGTGGTGCTCCTTGAACAACTCCATTTGAAAGCAGATCTTTAAGACATTTCTTTCATTGGGCAGAAAATTGAAACGCAAGACAAGTTGAAATACCTCGGAAAAACATTCGATCGTGGGTTATCATACAAGTACCACGTTGATCTAATCATGCAGAGGTGCAACAGAGGTCTGGCAGCCCTAAAAACAATGGCTGCAGTGCACCTGGAACAGAGACTACTGTTTCTCCTGTATCATCAGCTAGTCATGTCTGTCATCATGTGTGGTCTGGACAACTCACACTGTCAACATTACAATGTGAATGACTGGAACACATTCAAAATGAAGGGATGCATGTAGTCTTGGGCTGTACGCGAGATACCTCTATCGTGATGATGTGGTACATGCTTGGATTACTGTTGATTACATCCAGATATGTGATGGCCCAGTCAAAAGCCTATATGCGAGTAACCATAGACAAATGGCACCCCCTGCATGGAAACGTAGCTGACATTAAGGGAGTGAGAATAAAGTGGAGGATGTCATGGATGGCACTGGCAGAGGCAACAATTAAGCAGGTGACCACAGTTGAAAATATATTCAAGGGGGAAGAGTGGAGTAAGTCGGATGAGAGCTGGACTAACTACCAACAAGTCATCATCAGCCGTGGTAGAGAGGGCAGAACTTGGGCCAATGGGAGGGCAGAGCTGGAAATTGATCAACTGATAAATGATCATGCTGGGGATGATGATCTATTGTGTACACTAATGGGTCTGTAATCCATGGTGAGAAATCAGGGTGGGGCTTCTCTGCTACATTAAAGGGTAGAATCGTTGCTGAATGTAGTAGGGCTTACAAGATAACAACTTCCAGCATGAGAATGGAGGTAGAGGCAGCAACTGCAGCCTTAAGGTGGCTGTCTGAAACTTCATTAACAAGGGCAGTAATTTTATCAGATTCACAATCCATGCTTCAGAAGGTCCAATGTGGATGGCTCCAGCATGAATGGAAAACCTTCATAGAAGCCTCGAATCTACGGGAACTGGTGTGTATCTACATGCATGGGTATGCTGTAATGAAATAGCTGACAGACTAGCTTCAAGAGCACCCATAGAAGATGCACTGGATATGGATAATCATCAAGGCTAAGATTGCTGAAATTTGGCATCAAATGTAAGACCAGCAGGGATGCATCCATCGTGTATACAACCAGTGCACAACAGGAACTATTAGCATTCATACCCTTCAACATTTGCTGAGGCCAACTGAGCACTAATAGGTTTGCTCGGAGTGCAGTGACATCAGTTCTGATCAACAATAACATGCCAATGTGTTCTTCACAATAGACTGCTAGTGTGACTTTCTGAAGAACCTAGCTGCATGTTCTTTTATGACAGACTACTACTGTTTTCTTCACAAGGATCTATCAATGTGTTCTTCATAGGAACCTGCTAATGCGTTGTTTTTCAATACCCTACGACGTGGTTTTGATCTCTCTCTCTCTCTCTCTCTCTCTCTCTCTCTCTCTCTCTCTCTCTCTCTCTCTCTCTCTCTCTCTCTCTCTCTCTCTCTCTCTCTCTCTCTCTCTCTCTCTCTCTCTCTCTCTCTCTCACACACACACACAAACAAACCCACACATAGATAATTTAAAATTAAATTAATATCTTGAATTAGCCACATTATAAATCCTAATTATAACCAAAGCAGAGGTTGAACAAAATATTTTTTCACAAATTAAATAATTTAAAAAAATATCATTGGAGTTTCATGAAATCATAGTTTCATCAGAACTTACCACTGTTGTCTCCACCAAAAGTTTTGTGGTTTTTCCATATTCAACCACAATAAGAGTGAAAGACAAGTCATCGTGTGCCCAGTTTGGGACGCAGTCAAATTTGTACGTTTTGATGATTGTCTGTAGACAAAGAAATGAACCAAAATAGGTATTTTCTCATCATAACAATACAGGCACATAACTTTTTTTATATCTGTGCTTTTGGAGATTATTGAAAGCAGGATGATAAGAAATGTTATATAGAGCATTATAATAGAAGGTAATCTGATCATCAGAAGTGATCACTCAAGTGTTTCTGACCTTTATCTACTTTGTACTCTGGGGGGGGGGCGGGGGCGAACATTTGGGTCATGACTCCTTGTCATCTTCCTGCCATTTTACCTGGGAATTGAACCCATTACATCTTGGTTGTAATTTTCAAATTGACTATTTGCTCTTGGTTTAATCCTTTCTTCTAACTTGAGGTGGTTGTAACAAGTTTGGTAAGCATACATTTACTGTCCAGAATTCCACATCATTTTATGGTTGTTTCACAACCAGCATGATACCTTTTCTGCAGTCTCACCAAATCATTTAGGTGTCCTTGTTTGTCCATTGAGGCCCAAATGTTTCAGTAGATCATATACTGATGTGGTTACAAGACCTTTTGTGTCTACTTTGACGGAAATGACTTTATCTGTGAAATCCTCATGTCTCAGCTCCATGACCTGATCATTATATTTGGTCATTTCAAAAGTATGCTGCTCTTCTAATCTTTATTTAAACGGCACTTTCAGCTCCGTCATTATGAGCTGGTATAATGACTGGAAGTGGCAGTACTATATCTGGTGGTTTATGAGACTTAGGAATGACTTCAGGACATGTACCTCACCCAGGTAGGTCTCTGGTCATGTCCCAATCATTTGCACCATCAGGAATAGTTGGTAAGCTAATATTTGTTGGTCAAGGATGGGCTAACTGTTCAACTCTCAGGAAGTCTGTATTTGTAATATTAGACCTGGTTCTGCTGTTTTCCTTCAACCTTGTCAAGTCTTTTGTAGCAGTTAACCCCTTTAGTTCTCTGATATATCACCATGTGTATCACTTTTATCCTACTGACACCCAGAAAGATGAGAGTACAAGTTCTAGTGTTGGCTTCTTCCGGCATAGAAGGCACTCAGCATCACTGGATCTTCCCCACTTCACAAAGTTATAGACCAGAGTCGATATATTGATTTGATAATAATGCTCAGAGGTGCCAGATTATGTATCATTGCACGCCAAGTACTTCTGCAGAGCTCCTGCCCGTGTAGTCCACTGGCCTTGCTGAACTGCTTTTTTGCCTCTTCTTACCATCTTCTGCTTCTTGGATTTCCCAAATTACCATATCTCTGTGTTCCTAGTTTGATGCTTTGAACAACAAGCTGATGTCATCATAGCCAAATCTCAGTCTGTTAGTCTGGGTGTATCCGATTACATCCTTTAGCTTCAGAGTTTCTTAGTCAGTCCCTACAGCTTAATTCACATTCCACTTTCATCCAGTTTTAGTGCGAGCTGAACATTACTAATTACTCCACCTGATGGATCATACAGCATCACTGCTAATCTTCTAATCTTGCCTTTCCTCCTTTGTATTCTTCTATGACTGACTTGAAAGAGAGTATGAACATTTTTTTTTTTTTGCTGTAAAGTGCCACATCTAATTGACCTGCTGGCACTTCTAACCACTTCCTGGAAATCTGTTGATCTGTCTCCCTACAGCTTCCACTGTACTTGAAGCAAGAAAAGTAAATTTCACAAAATATTACATAGCTACAGAAGAGAGAAAAATAAAAAATGTGATAGTCAGAAGAAATAATGTGACAAAAGCAATAGAAGTATACTTTACAATACATGACATTTACAAACAAGAGAAATAAATGCTATGAAATTTAACAGAAAGAAGAGAAGCATTCTTCACAAAATATGACATTTAGAAATTAGAGATGTGAACATTGTAATATTTACAAGCAAATAAAGTGAATATCATAACCCTAAATTTAGAAGCAAGAGAAGGCAGCATTACAAAATATGATGTTTAGAGGAAGAGATGAGAATTAAGTACAAAATAGGAATGGTTTTTTTTAAGCAAGGGAAGTAAACTTCATCCACTGACATTTTGAAACTAAACATATAATGACATCTGTGTGGAAATAAAATACACGTTAAATGATGTGAAATTTATGACATATACAAATTAGAGGGATGCTGGTTAAAAAAAAAAAAACAGACTGACTGCTTAAACAGTAAATAGTGTGACATTTATGACATAAACAAGCAACTCTCAAAACAAAATTTCATTGAAATGAAAGACATTTAACCCCTAAGTGCATATATCTAAACACAGGTGCACCCATTTAACCTCTAGGTGCATATAATTAAACACAGGTGCACACATTTAACCCTAAGGTGCACTTATTTAAACATAGGTGCACATATTTAACCTACAGGTACATGTATTTAAACACAGGTGCACACATTTAACCCCAAGGTACATCGATTTAAACACAGGTGCACACATTTAACCCCAAGGTATGTATATTTAAACAGGTGCACACATTTAAACACAGGTGCACATGTTTAACCCCAAGGTGCATATATTTAACCTCCAGGTATGTATATTTAAACACAGGTGCACACATTAAACCTCCAGGTATGTATATTTAAACATAGGTGCACACACTTAACCTCCAGGTACATATATTTAAACATGGGTGCACACATTTAACCTCCAGGAATGAATATTTAAACATAGGTGCACACATTTAACCTCCAGGTATGTATATTTAAACATAAATGCACACATTTAACATCCAGGTACATATATTTAAACACAGGTGCACACATTTAACCTCCAGGTACATATATTTAAACATAGGTGCACACATTTAACCTCCAGGTATGTATATTTAAACACAGGTGCACAAATTTAACCCCAAGGTTTGTATATTTAAACACAGGTGCACACATTTAACCCCAAGGTACATATGCTTAAACACAGGTGCACACATTGAACTCCAAGGTATGTATATTTAAACATAGGTGCACACATTTAACTGCAGGTGTGTATATTTATACCTTTGTGCACACATTTAATCCCAGGTGCAAATATTTAACCCCCAGGTCATCTATTTAAACCTAGGTGCACAATTTAACCCCAAGGTGCATATATTCAAACCTAGGTGCACACATTTAACCACAGGTGCACACATTTACCTGAGATGCACACATTTAACCACAGGTGCACACATTTACCTGAGATTCACACATTTACCTAAGATGCACACATTTAACCACAGGTGCACACATTTACCTGAGGTGCACACATTTACCAGAGGTGTGCTCATTTACCCAAGGTGCACACATTTAACTCCCAGGTAGAGACATCATCTCTTCACACTGCATTTCTTCTTGTCCCTCTTCACTCCACATGGCGAGTGGGACCCCCCCACAGCAGCTTCTCCATTGCATGAAGCCTGCATTAAAGCATTCATGTGCTCTCACAATGGTGGTTTATGTAGCATAATTTTTTACATGATGAAGTTGCCACCTCCATCCACCACCTCAACTTAGTCACCTTTAGAACAAGCTTAAGGTAGTAGTGGTCCTATTCTTTGTTCGTCCCTTCACAGACCCACCAAAAACTACACGGTTCTCACCAAACATTGTTGATGTAATATTTTCACACTCTGACATCTTGGTGTTTCTCCCATCTCTCACCCTCTCTCACCTTTATCTTGGCATCAATGACATGAATCCCAGAATAGTTTATGGCTATCAGGCAGTATGTGGGCAGGGTCCTGACATGACATTGCTGAAGACAGAACACAAATTTTTCTCATCAAGAGGAAGCTTTCAGTGCCCCATAATCAACAATAAAATATCAATATTCACATCATTATCATCATTATTGTGATCATCATAGTCATCATCATGGTTGACATCATTATTGTCATCATCATCATCATCATTAGATGAAAAGTGAGACAGCAAAGAGTGTAGAAAACTGGAGACACTAGTGGAGAGTGATGGTCATGTGTCAGACTTTGTTACATCAGTAATGATTAATGTCAGACTTTGTATCTCATGTCAGTCATGTCTGTGCTATGTCAGTAATGTCTGTGCCATGTCAGTAATGTTTATGTTATGTCAATAATGTATATCTCATGTCAGTAATGTGTATGTAATTTCAGTAATGTGTATGTCATGTCAGTAATGTTATGTCTGTATTGGGTATGCCATGTCAGTAATGTTTCTTGTTAAACCTAGTGTAGAGTAATTATCATGTGACAAGATGTTATCACATCAGTAATGGGCATGTAACTCATCATGACTCCCTTTCGAAAACGATCCTTCAGGGAACAGTCGAAGGTAAACGGAGAAGAGGAAGGCAGAGAAAATCCTGGGCTGATAACATCAAAGAATGGGCAGGACACGGTTTTTCCACACTTGTATGCATTGCTGAGGATAGAGAGCAGTGGAGGACCCTGTCTGCTGATGCTTCCACCATGGCACCACTACGACCCATGACGGGTTACGGGCTGAGATGATGAGATGAATGGTTAATGTCAGACTTAGTATGTCATGTCAGTAATGTGTATATCATGTCAGTAATAAGACAGAGGTCATAACAACCAATGTGGGCAGTCCTGAGCCCATAACAATAAGGAACCAGGTGCTGGAACAGACGGACACAATTAAATAGCTAGGCTGCATAGTAACGCCAGACGGTGGAACAAGCAGAGACATCAAGAACAGAATGACTAAAGGAGAACAGCCTTTGCTAGTCTCAACAATATTTGTAAGTTTTCCCAGTACAGCACAAACACCAAATTAAGATTATATGAGAACTGTGTACTATCTGTGCTTCTCTGTGGTGCGGAATGCTGGAGAGTAACAGGAAAGGAAATATCAAAACTGTCCTCCTTTCATACAACTTGCCTAAGGAAAATTATCCGAATCTTTTGGCCGAATACTATAACTAACCAAGAATGGCCACTGACTGCTTTGACAGTCAGCGGCAAAGGATCAAAGACAATGTCAGGAATGGGTATGCCAATGTCAGTAATGGATATGCCAATGTCAGTAATGGATATGCCAATGTCAGTAATATTTCTTGTTAAACTTTGTGCAGATAATTATCATGTGACAAGATGTTGTCACATCAGTAATGGTTAATGTCAAACTTTGTATGTCATGTCAGTAATATGTATGTCATGTCAGTAATGTGTATGTAATGACAGTAATGTGTATGCCATGTCAGTAATCTTTATGCTATGTCAGCAATGTGTATGCCATGTCAGTAATCATTGTGTCATGTCAGTAATGTGTATGTCATGTCAGTAATGTGTATGTCATGTCAGTAATGTGTATGCCATGTCAGTAATGTTTCATGTCTCACTTTGTCTTTGACATAGCAGCTGACTTTGTCTTTCAGGCAGTAACTGACTTTGTCTGTCACTCAGTAATTGAAACTCTCACATCAATAACAAATAAAATTAAAGTTTGCCTGTTATCTCATTAATGGTTAATGTTGGTTACAGTTATCTCATTAATGGTTAATGTTGGTTACAGTTATCTCATTAATGGTTAATGTTGGTTACAGTTATCTCATTAATGGTTAATGTTGGACTATATTATTTTTTCCAGTTAGGAATGTCTTCTGAGTTCTTGTTTTTACTTGCTTAATGATTTTGTTTATCTTGTTCTATGTTTATCCTTTTAAAGAACAATATTTTATTACTGAGGGCGTATATGTCTTAGGTCACAGTTATTTGAATATGTATGCATTCTTTTAGTGCAGTGGCAGGCAATCCAGGAGCCATGGGATCTACTTTAGAAAGTCTGAACTCTCTAAAGATCTGCCTGCATAAAATCATGTCTTTTTTTTTTCTAAATTAATGAAGAAAAATATCCCGTTCAACCTCTGATAGGTTATAATTAGGATATATATTGTTTTCAATTCCAAATAATATGAAAACTGCCGATATGAGAAAGTGGCATCACATTTGTCATATCATTGTCTATTTTTAGCTTCCAGAGTAACTAATAAAAGCAACCTATATGTGACTATTTTCTCTGCCAGACAATCTGCTTCCTGCAAGCCATAAAAAATCTGTAGTAAAATCAAACTATATTTTATTTTACTGAAGGTCAGCTTTACTTCAAAGAATTCACATTCCTATCACATGCAGGTCATGATCAAAGTGAATTTTTGTAAGGTAGCTTGTGAGTTTTCACTAACAATGAGGATAAAGTACCTTTAATTCTGGAGATACAGCACTTTTAAATGCCGGTAAGAAAGAACTAGTTTCTCCAATTTTAACATTCTTTTTCTTTCCCCCTACAGATCTAGCAAATAAATTCCTTGTGATGTACCTGTTGATTAAGATCTACCTTATGCCAACTCCTGTTTTAGAGATTCCCAGAATTTTGGAGCTGTAGAACTGGGATTAAACAGTCTACGTTACCTTCTCACACCAAGAAGCTAATGTTACTATGACAAGAACCAGACAATTTAGTAATAACTGAAGAGAAAACAGTGCTAACTAGAGCAGTAAATGCTTCATTGTTTCACAGTGAAGTTAATACAAGTAACAAAACAAAATTTAAAAAACGAATGTGGAGTGATATCATTCAATAAAACAGAAAGTTCTATTGATTTCAAAATTTTCAGACTGAGAACAGGTCACTCTACACTAAATAGCCACAAAAATCAAGGTCACCAAGAGCTGAAGTTCAATGACAGTGGATCAAAGTGAAGTCAAGTCATTGATTTCAAACAGTGCTTTCTAGGGCAGGAAATGCTACACTTATGTTTATGTGTATGTGCCGTAACATTATATACTCTCTTAGAATGCAAACATTTTTTCACATAAAAACATTATTGCTCCAGTAACCATAGCTGCAGCGCATTGCCACAGTATGATCTTTTAATGAAATGTTTCTTAACTTTTTTTTGCATCTCAGAGACTTTGACTTCCCGACGAAGGTTATGGACCCCTTTGATTTTCCAATAAAGGCTATGGACCCCTCTTCGAAAAATGTACATTAAAGAATAATTAAAACTTGCAAATTTTAGGATTTGTGTATGGACCCCGTAGAATTCCATAAGTTAAGAAATCCTGCTTTAATGCAACCTATAGAACTGTTTTTCTCTGCTGTCGGGTAGCTAAATTTATCTTATTTTGAAGCCATAAATCTCACCACCATCCCTACACTTATCATTAACAGAAAATATCACTTAACAGAGTTCTTATTATTCATAAGCATTTTGTTATGCTGACTTCTTTAGTGTTATCAACAGATGCTGACTTTTTAAGAAACCATCTTGCATATACATCACAACAAAACCAGCCACATCAATCAATGGGTTGTATCATTTTTACTTAGTTGTTATGTATTTAACTTAAATCTAGCTTTCTTTCCCTTCTGTTTTAGTAAGACATGTGACTTATCTTTGTTTACCGAGAGTACCATCGTGTTACTGCAGACTTCCTCATTTTCTTACTTCCTGTTCACAAAGTCACAGACATAAACCCTGTTAATTTACCTGCTCAACATCAGAAGCTTTCTTGCCTTTCAGGTAGCCATTGGGAATAATCTGTGACATCACTTCCCTGAAGAATAAACATCAATTGAAATGACAAGACAAAGCAATTATAAACTAATCTTTTTGTTTTGTAAAGATAATCACACAAAAATTTGGCTTTTGACGCAGCTGTATAATCAGACAGAATATTTTGTATAAGAATACCAGCAGAAAAAATAATGAGAACAAACAAACATTATGTATACATATTTCTTAGATTACACAATGATATGTCAGCCAAGGACAGGACAGCTGAATGAATGCCTCAGAGATATAGCTCTGGAAAGGGAGGCTTTTTATTATTTAGTGTCAGTAATCTGTACTGGGCCACATGCAGTTTTCAGGAGTAATGAAGAGATGAAGAAAGAATAGGCCTACTCAGGGCCGGCTCTACCGACGGCGCAACACGTGCATTTGCACGGGGTGGCAAGCTTTGGGGGGCGGCAAAAAATCTTTTTACTTATTTTTACAATCCCGCCAAAATATTCCGCCTGGAAGCATCGCTGGTGTAATGGTTACCACACTGCGCTAGTGATCAGGTGTTCAAGCCCGGGCGCAGGCATTTGTAAGAGTGTCATCGACCAGGATTTTGACTGAATAACCTGAATGGCCCCTGAAATAAACCCTTTGTGGATGGTGTCGCGGAGTGTTTGAAAGTTTCGTCTAGATTATTTTAAAATTCCTTACTTTTCTATTCCTTCACATTTTGTCTGTTTTCTCTAAGAAATATTTGCACCTGCGATCTGTTCTTTAGCTGTTTTTCAAGTCTTCACTAATAGTTCTGCCATACGATCCTAATGATAGCTTTTCCTCCTACAAAGGCAGTAAAAGGTATTTCTTTAGAGACGTCAGTACAATTTATTGGCTTGGTCGAAACCACAGTTGTTTAAAGAGGATTATATTTCCATGTTCAGTGGTCAACTGAAGACCACCACGATAAATTTTCCGGCATGGCTGAACGGGATACGGGAATTAATTAACTTGGCGTGGGAATCAGGAGTTTATTTTTGTATCGACTGTTCTATGTTGGCGGTTCAAATATTTCAGTTGTTTTGGAGTGTGCATTCAAGGAAGTTACAGTGATAAATAAGTTTTTTAAACGTTTTATGGAAATGAGTAGTGCTTCAGCCTCCATTCATTACTAAATAATACATTTTATTGTAGGGTTTATTAAAACAGTTTTAATATTCAAATAGATATAATGTCCGACAAAAGAAAAAAACTATCAGGTGCTGAATATTGGAAACGGAAACTGGAAAAAGAACGCGATATTCAAAAACATAGCCGGGCTTTACATAAATATATAAAAACTGAAACAGCTGAGGTAGGACAGAAGAAAATAAGCACATGTGCCGAAACAAATGATTCTGAGCTCATGGCAAGTACTTCTAACTCGGACCCCAGTAACGTAGATATTACTAACAATGTCAAAAATGAGACTGATTTGACTGTTTCCAATTCCAGAGATTTAAGTGATGAACTTAAGAGGTACACTGATCCGGCAAGATGGAGTCCTTCTTTAAGCGATACCGAAAGACTGGAAATCGTAAAAAAAGGCCTGCCAGAGAGACCAAAAAATGAGTTCGTTTTTCCGCGCAGCTCTAAGGGTCGGAAATTTTCCCTAAATTTTTACACTAGGGAGCTAAGCAATGGAGAACATATTAATCGATCATGGTTAGTGTATTCAAAAGAAAAAGATTCTGTATTTTGTTTCTGCTGTAAATTTTTTTCCTGTAATAAAATGTCACTCACTACTGATGGCTATAATGATTAGGGTCATTTGTATGTGTATCTTAATGAACACGAAAAATCTAAAAACCACTTGGAGTCCCATACAAAGTGGATTGAATTATCGTTCAGGCTTAAATCAGTACAGACAATTGATTCAATGCAACAAAAGTTATTAAATTCAGAAGTTCGACACTGGAGGAGCATAATAGAATGCCTAATTGCTATTGTCCAGTTCTTGAGCCAACAATGCTTGCCATTTCGTGGAACATCTGATAAAATATATGACCCTAACAATGGAAATTTTTTAAAGCTTCTTGAACTGATTGCCAGATTTGATAGTGTTATGTGTGAACATTTAATGAGAGTAGCTCGTGGATTGACCCAACATTACCTTGGGAAAAACATTCAAAATGAATTAATTGCTCTTCTCTCTGGAACCATAAAAAATGAAATAATTTCTATGGTGGAGAAAGCTAAATATTATAGCATAGTTGCAGACTGTACTCCCGATGTAAGTCACATTGAACAATTAACACTAATTGTAAGATTTGTTAATATGAATCCAGATGATATCAACATTTATGAGCATTTTCTTGGTTTCATTGCTGTAGAAGCCACTACAGGCTCAGTGTTAACCGAATGCATTCTAAGAAAATTGTCAGACATGGATATTCCAATCGCAAACATGCATGGCCAGGGGTATGACAATGGATCAAATATGAAAGGAAAACATTCAGGAGTTCAACAACTTATTAGGGACTTGAACCCGAGAGCTTTTTATATCCCTTGCTGTTCTCATTCTCTCAACTTGGTGGTCAATGATGCCGCGATGTCATCTAGAGAAGGGGTTTTATTTTTTGAAACGGTTCAGAAATTGTATGTGTTTTTCTCAGCGTCAACACTGCGTTGGGGAATCCTTAAGAAACATATTACAACTCTAACGCCCAAGCCACTAAGTACAACTTGCTGGGAATCTAGAATCGAGGCCATTCGTCCTTTAAGATATTATATTGAGGAATTTTATGATGCATTGATAGAAATTGCTGATGACGAGTCAGTAGACAAAATGGCGAGACATGAAGCTGAAACCCTTGCCCTAAAACTCAGAGATTTTAAATTTTTATGTTGTCTGGTTATATGGCACTATGTTTTAAACGAAATTAATGTTGCTAGTAAACTGTTACAAAGCATAAAAATGGAATTGACTAGTGCCATAACAACTTTGAGTAATGTTCTCCAGAGCCTTAAGAATCTCAGAAATGATAAATCATTTCAAAATTTTCTTGTTGATGCTACAACATTAGCTGAGAAAGTTGAAGCTGATCCTGATTTGATACCAACGTTTGAATTTACTAGAGTGCGTCAGCAGAAAAAGCAACACAACTATGAAGCAAGAGATGAACCTATTTTAGATCCCAAAACTAAATTCAAAATTGAATTTTTCTTTTTTATTATTGATGTTGCAACTAATTCTATTGAAGAAAGGTTCGAGCAATTGGAATATCACAGTTCACATTTTTCCTTTTTATATAACATCCCTAAATTGAAAAATCTGAGACGACAAATGAGCTCTTAAACAAATGTAGAAACCTAGAAAGCATTTTAACACATCAAGAAAATAAAGACATTGATGCCATTGAGCTATGTGATGAACTGAAAGTAGTATCCAAATTAGTACCAGAAAATACTCCACCAATTGAAGTTCTTCGTTACATTATTGAAAATAACATTGCTCCTAATGTTGCTATAGCCTTAAGAATATTACTAACTTTGCCGGTAACGGTAGCAAGTGGTGAGCGTAGTTTTTCAAAACTGAAGCTTATTAAAACTTATTTACGCTCAACAATGGCCGAAACTAGATTGGAAGGACTTGCCATGATTTCAATTGAACATGAAATCAGTCAAAAATTAGACTACGCAGACCTTATTTCTGCTTTTGCAAATATGAAAGCAAGAAAAGTGTCTTTTTAAGCAGTACATACTTCAAACAATATAAATTCAAATAATGTGAAAATAGTGCTAAAAACTATAACATGTACATACTACAGTTAAGTATTTGTGACTCAGCAGTTCATCGTTCCACATGAGAAGAGCATGCCCTATATGTAAGTAATGTAACTACATTTATTTCATATAATTGTCTCTAATAAAGTCAATCTTTTATTTTATGACTATACAGTATTTTCATCAATTTATCAATACATCATTATTAATGGTACTATTTAAAATTAGGCTAATGGTCATGAAATTAATGCTGAAGCTTGTTTATTAATAACATGATGGTTTCAAAAATTTCAAACGTTAATTTGAGGGTGGGCTGGGCCAGCAAGGTATGGTATTGCACGGGGCAGCAAAATTCATAGGGCCGGCCCTTGGCCTACTCTACCCTCAGACATGTTGTTCAGGGCATCTAAGATGAGGTTATGCATGGGGAATAGGCCTACTCTACCCTCAGACATGTTGTTCAGGGCGTCTAAGATGAGGTTATGCATGGGGCTCCCAACCTGATCATGTCAAACAAATTACAACAGAAACAACTGCTGTAAGAGCATGTGAATGTTTAGTGCAGGCTTAGTGCAGGCTTAGTGCAGGCTTACTACAAGGGAACCAGCTTCACTGGTGGCTACATGCTCTGTAAGGAGCTCAAAGAGATATGACAGCACTCAGCATGGAACTGTTGGCAAGAGCCAGATGGGTACTGGTGGAACAGAAGATGAGTGGAACATGCTGGTGATGGGTGGAACACACGTTGAGAAAATCTGTCGATGGCATTGAAGGGTAGTCCTTGTTCTGAGGTCTCCAGGGTGGGAGAGGTAGAGAGGGACTAAATAGTGCATGAAGAGAACTGGAGACAAATGGGATGTTGACGACATGGACAGATTTTCAGCAGATGGAACTGGACATGGGGAACTGGCATGGGTTTGTTGAGGGCTTATGCTCCCTGCAGTATTGAATCTGAATGACTGCACTCACGACGACAGTTACAATAAAACTTCACGTAAGACTATACCTTATTCTCTGGACCATTTTACATCTATATTGATCTTTTTTTTTAATAGAAATAAATGACCGCTGAAACACTAGGCCAAAGTTTTACTAAGATAATGAAAAAAAAAAAAGCAAGCCACTTTATGACTACTTGGTCTTCTCTAGGTAAAAGACGTACACAAACAGTACAGAAAAAAAGTAAAAACTAATCTAAATGCAAAAAATTAAAAAAAAGGATGTAGATCACTGTGGTACACTGCTGAAATAAATCCTTGTCTTTGTAAAAAAATCAACCAAATGCAAAGACACAAGAATGAAACCTTTCAAATGGATCAAGGGAATTTCAGGTCTAACCATTAATAAACATATAATTAACAGTATTTGATAAATATTGGCAACACATTCACTGTCTTTATCTTTCTTACTGATCCCTATGAAGCATGGAGCACCCACAATGCAACCAGACCCCTTGCAGGAAGCTTGCACCAGAGCAATCATGGGCACTTGCAGCAGTCAATTCTGTATCAATTTGTTTTACCTAATGAGATTGCCAGCGGCAGCCTCATGTACACCTTCATGTACACCTTCATACTGGTCACCATTTACAACATGCCTTAGGAAACAGTAGTGCTATTCTTTCTGTGTCTCCTGAAAGAATTCTGGGAACTAACATGTGACAGGCAACAAAGTACTGATAGACAAAATGTATAAAAAAAATGCAAGAACTAATGAAACAAGAAACCACAAAAAGTAGTAAATGTGGTTTGAACATTAATAATGAGGGGAAAAAAACAAGCAAACAGCAAAAGTTGTAAATGTAATTTGAGCTTTAATAATGAGGAAAAAAAAAGCTATAATAGCAACACAGCTAACACAAAATTGGTAATGAAGCAAGTGAAACATTTCTTACATATATGAAACATAATAAAGGATAACAGAGAATGTGGAAGAGAAGTCAGGCTGAAATATGAATGGCTCAGTAATGATGGTTAAAATAAGTTCTAACTCAAGGTTAAAGGAACATAAATGTCATAACAAAAATGAATCTACAGGTACAGACCTGAATTGACTGATGGGTCTATTTCCATTCCCAAATTGAGCAATATAGACGAGGGATGCTAACTTGATCACCAAAGTGTCAGGCATCTTGTGATAACCACGTAGATAGTTCGGCATTTCCTGCATGAAAAATATCATCAAATGGAAGGTGCAGCTAAGGAGTAATAATACAGGGGTGGCTTCATAATATGTGGGGAGCAAAGAGGAAAATAATAATGGTGCACAAGCAAAAACAGCATACTAGAAAATCAAAAGCATCTTATGCAAGTAATCTTTATTTTTTTTAAATATAACATACAGCAATCTTGTCATACTGAAGTGAGCCATAGACAGTTAGGAAGCCAACAAGAAGGCCTCTGGTGGCAGCAGAATTGTGGTTTTAAAGAAGAACAGAAGGGCAGATTGAAAAAAACTAACATGGATGTCATGACAGACTCCAATGAACAAAGGGAGCTTATTACACACATCAGAAGGAAGCAGTCCATATTCGTAGAACATGTTATGAGATGAGAAAGCCTAGAATATGGCAGCAAGAGAAGATACCAGACAGTTTAACATCATGGCATAGGGAAAAAAATATCTGTGGGGCAACAAGTGACAACAAAATGTTGGGAGTTAAATAAGGCACACTTTAAATGTTGGGAGTTAAATAAGACACACTTTAAATGTTGGGAGTTAAATAAGACACACTTTAAATGTTGGGAGTTAAATAAGACACACTTTAAATGTTGGGAGTTAAAAAAGACACACTTTAAATGTTGGGAGTTAAATAAGACACACTTTAAATGTTGGGAGTTAAATAAGACACACTTTAAATGTTGGGAGTTAAATAAGACACCCTTTAAATGTTGGGAGTTAAATATGACACACTTTAAATGTTGGGAGTTAAATAAGACACACTTTAAATGTTGGGAGTTAAATAAGACACACTTTAAATGTTGGGAGTTAAATAAGACACACTTTAAATGTTGGGAGTTAGTTAAATAAGATACACTTTAAATGTTGGGAGTTAAATAAGACAGATTTTAAATGATGGAGTTAAATAAGACACACTTTAAATGTTGGGAGTTAAATAAGACACACTTTGAGAAAACTTGCCGACTGTTTATATGGGAGTTAAATAAGACAGACTTTGAGAAAACATGCCGACTGCTTATAAGGTAGTTCTTGTTGTGGAACTTGCAGGGTAAAAGGAATAAAGAATGACTTCAAAATATGTGGAGAAGAGAACTGAAGACAGGTTTAGAAGGGATAAAGAGGACGTGGAAAGATCATAAATGGATGGTACAGGACAGAAAGTTTCATTTGAACTTTTGAACATTTGAACTTTTGAAGGTTTATGCACTATAAGAAGCTGAAAAGTAGTGATGATGATGATAATGATGATGGGGGAAAAGTCGACTACAAAATTGAAGAACAACACCAGAAACATGAAGTTGTGGTCAGCTTGTGGTACTTGAATTTAAAAATATATATCAGCTTGGCACTTGACGAAGTTCAGTCTTTCATGTTTCTGCTTCAATTAACAGAATAGGATTTATTAGCCAGTAATATTAGCATTTGTTAATACTGATACTTTTAAAAATTGTTTATTTATTTCTAGTTTTTATTTCTGACTGATAAAAGGTTTTGCCCCAAACATTATGTCTAATTAGTTATAATTTGTGTACATACCATTTTAATTTTTTATTGCAGAATTAGTTTTCTTCACTGGTGGTTCC
Source organism: Oreohelix idahoensis (assembly GCA_024509875.1). Classification (NCBI taxonomy): domain Eukaryota; kingdom Metazoa; phylum Mollusca; class Gastropoda; order Stylommatophora; family Oreohelicidae; genus Oreohelix; species Oreohelix idahoensis. Next base: position 389,361 of record JAMPIV010004968.1, read on the forward strand.
CTAATCAATTTTTAAAATGTCTACACATTGAACAAAACCTGTATACTTTCACAGTTCTTAGATTTTTATCCTGTTGTAAAAGTACTTCTTAAAATAAGAAACTCCAATTTTACAACACACCTCATGATCCTCTGCAACACAATAGCCATCATGGCATATTAGTAGTCAACCTGTGATTTATAACTGTGAACTGAAACTAAAACTGATGAAGACATTTTGTCTACATCTTAGGCTTGTTTTGTCATCCTTTTAGTTTTAGCTGATAGTTACAATGCATTGTTTCATCGTCTGCAACAATTTATATATGAGACAAAATGTTAATTATACACGAGACAAAATGTTAATTATACACGAGACAAAATGTTAATTATACACGAGACAAAATGTTAATTTTAACATGTATGAGATTAGGAATAGTTACCAGTGCACAACAGGAACAATTAGCATTCATACCCTTCTACATGACTGTCTACTTTGATGTGATCACGCCTTTTTTTTTTTTTTTTTTATTACCGCTTTTCCCTCAATTTTTTTTTTTTTTTTTTTTATTTAATTTTATTTATTTACTTCTTATTATTATTACTATTAAATTTTTTTTTTATTTTTTTTTTTTTATAAATTTGTGTTTATTATTTTTTTTTATTTTTTTTATTAAAAATTTTTTTTTTCTTTTCTTTTATTTGTTTATATTTTATTTTATTTTATTTTTTTTTTTAAATTTATTTATTTTTATTATATATATACAGTAGAACCTCCATAGTTGACCACCTCCCTACATTGACCACCTCCCGAAGTTGACCACATTTTCATAGACCGGACACGCACCACATGTACTCAATGGAAGACGACCTCTATAAGTTGACCACCTCTGTAAGTTGTATCTTGACCACTTGGACTATGACACACAATAGTAATTTACCCTCTATTACTTGACCAGTTTTTAAAAAATTAGTGTCTTTGAATTTTGTCGGCACAGGCTTTCTGACCGCTTTTCGAATGATGCTTGCCGACAAAGAAAATTAACCTAACCTCTTTGATTTTTTTCGCAAACATGCAGTATAAAAAGACCAACTTCTAAGCAATATAATTCTATACTACCCTGAGACCTACAGGTCTTTTATATTTGGACATGTGCCCTAATATAACCGACTAGGTTGAACGGGACACGCCTCGCCAAAACGAGGCATAAGTTTTACATTTTTTTTAAAAATCTTCATTCTTGCTATGACTGCCCTGCCGGTTGATAGTAATTCAACTACTAAACTGTAAGTTCTCTCTAAGACTGTGTTTTATACACTTTATCGTTGACAAAATTAACCTAACCTTTTTGATGGCCCAAAGGAAAGAACTCAAGGAGCTGACAATGAAGGAAAAGGTTGATCTTCTACATTTTCTGGAAAGCAGCAGCCAAAGAAAGACGGCAGAACATGTTGGGGTTAGCAAGACCACAGTTAGCAACATCCAAAAAACGTAAACATGAGTACTTGGAGAGATGTGGTAAGGAAAGCGGAGATCTACAGCGGAAAACTCCCCTAGATGAAGTCAACGAAGCCACATTAAACTGGTTCAAACAAATGAGGGCAGTTAACGCCCGAATCTCCGGGCCGATGATTCAAGAAGTTGCTAAAAAATTTGCAAGGGAATTCGGGGTGGCAGAAGATTTCCAAGCATCAAGTGGTTGGCTCGAGAAATTTAAACTGCGACACGCGATCTCCCAGAAAGTGTTGTGTGGTGAATCCAATGAAGTTCCAGTAGAAGCTGTGGAAGAGTTCATCAAAAAGTTTCCTTACTTCACCAGAGGCTTCAAAGACGACGACATCTTTAATGCTGACGAGTGCGGACTCTTTTTCAAGGCGATGCCTGACAGGAGCCTCGCCATGAAGGGTGACAAATGCAAGAGCGGAAAACTTTCCAAAGAATGTTTCACAGTTATGCTTTGCGCTAGCTCAACCGGAGAGAAACTAAAGCCCTTGGTGATTGGTAAATCGGCAAAGCCACGCGCATTCAAGAACCTGAAGCCCGAAGACCTCCCCGTCACTTGGAGATCAAACAAATCCGCATGGATGACTGCCGCCCTATTTGAGGAGTGGGTAAGGGGCATCGACCGAGAAATGAAGAAGAAGAAACGGTCTATTCTACTGACAGTAGACAACTGTCCTGGCCACCCACAAGTGGAACGTATCACAAACGTGACAATGAAATTTCTGCCTCCAAACACGACCTCAAAAACCCAACCTCTTGACCAAGGCATCATCAAAACATTTAAAATGCACTACTGGGCCCAGCTCCTGCAGTGGGTCATTACTAAAACACATATCTATGGTCCGCCTGTGGAAGCAACTTCATCCGCTGCATCAGTTAACGCTCTGAATGCTGTCCTCTGGATCAGTTCTGCTTGGAATAAAGTTCAGCCGGAAACGATACAGAAGTGTTTCAAGAAATGTGGATTTGTCACAACCCAAGAGCATGATGTTTTAGCCCCATCAGACAGTCCATCGCCAATGGCAGAATTCGAAGGAGTAGATTTTGAAGGTTTTGTTGCAATGGATGATGAGGTGGCAACCTATAATGAACCTGACCCAGAAGGAATTTTCCAAGCGATATTGACCGAAGTACAGACAAGAATAACAGTGCATGAAGCAGCTGATGAAGTTGAAGAAGCAAGTGACGATGACTCAGAAATTGCAGAGACTCCAAAAGAAGAGGCTGTCAGGCATCTGATAATGCAGTTGAAGTCATTTGCTGTGGAAAAATGCCCAGGTATGTGTAGCCAGCGTTGAGAGTGCTTTCTCCACTTATGTTTGTAATAAGAATAAGACAGACCAAGATTGACTCCTTTTTTCAGAAAGAATGATTAAACCATGATAAAACAGATGCTGATGATTTGATTTGATGTTGTGATTTTATATGATTTCGTATGATACTGTATTCTCCAATATAAGCTGTTCAAGGAAGTAAAGTATCAGAAACAATAGGCCTCGTTCCGTATGTTGACCACCTCCGTATGTTGACCGGTTTGCTACAGTCCCTTGGGTGGTCAACTTATAGAGGTTTCTACTGTAATATATATATCAATAAATATATGTATATATTTATGTATGTGTGTATATATATATATATATATATATCTATATATATATATATATATATATATATATATATATATATATATATATATATATATATATATATATATATATATATAACTTCTTCTTCTTCCGTCCTTAGCCACTGACCGACAAAGCAGCCCGTAGCCAATACGCCGATAGGCGGCTTCGTGCAACAAGAAACTAATGGTTGTGCCGTTACGCCTAATGGCTTTTATTGGTACAACAAAAAATTAATGGGTGTTTCCGTAATCTGAGTGACTGACAAGCAGGTGATCAGCCTGCTGTTTATATATATATATATATATATATATATATATATATATATATATATATATATATATATAGTTCCAAAGGTTGTTATTGCCGGGAGTTGTAGTGAGGATAAGCTCTCACTGCAGATAAAATACTTCTATGGCAAGCGCCTCAAACAGCCTCTGACAACCAAGTCCAGCTCCCGGCCTTCACGTGTGGCTCAATTTGAGCCCGGCGGAACTGTTTCCACTGACGGGAGAAGGGGCAAAGGCGAGCGACTGGTGCCTTAAAACCAGCAGCTTCGGGCAGATAGGGCTCGTGATCCTTGGTTGGTAGCTTATCTAAGAGAAGGAACTCTGAATTCAAACCACCGCTGCCTTGCGGGAATATCCATTTATGGAATTGGCTTCGGGAGTAAACCCTGAGGATAAATCCGGAGTCGGAGTCCCTAAGGCAGTCTAATGTCGATTCGACATTATTCTGGCAACTCCTGCGACATGGCTGGTACCAAACTGTATCGGCTACTGCCGTTCCTTTGGATCTACCGGCTGTGTGGAGAGGGGGAACATGCTGCATGGGCAACAGCTTGATCTCCATATAACTGTGCCCAAGCTCGCGCCCTGGAGAGGACACTCCAGCTTCACCCTATAGGTGTTGGCAAAACACGGGAAGTAGCAGTTACCGGTTATAAGCATTTGCCCAATTGGCGTAGGGCTTGGCGCCAGGGGCTACTTCCGACAGTGGGAGAGGTTCTAGGATCTCACTGGACAGCTACCGCCCGCTTCAAGCTGGGCAGCCCCCAGTCAATAAGGTGTTGTCCTGCCACTGTCTGCTTTCCCCATTGGGTGCATGGGGATTAGGGTCAAACCCGAACTGTGGACAGAAAATTTTGCACCAAGCAATTATCGAAAAAATAGAAATAAGCAAACTCTCAGATTGGGATGCTGGAACGTCCGGACTATGTTGACTGAACTATCCGAAAACCTACAGGATGTAAACGATGTAAGGAAGACAGCCATAATTAATGATGAGCTTAAACGACTTCAGGTGGATATAGCTGCACTTCAGGAAACGCGCCTGGCAGGCTCTGGAACGGTGAGTGAGAAGGACTACACATTTTATTGGCAAGGGAAAGATCTTAATAAAGCTAGAGAACATGGAGTAGGTTTTGCGGTCAAAAAATCGCTAACTAAAATGGTTGAACCAGGCGAGAATGGATCAGAACGCCTGTTAACGCTCCGCCTGCAAACTAGCACAGGTCCCATCACCCTTGTCAGTGTGTATGCTCCTACTCTGTACTCTGCCTCAGAAGCTAAAGATGAGTTCTATGAGAATCTAACAGCAATTATCAAAAGCATACCTAGGCAAGAACAGCTTGTTCTCCTTGGTGACTTTAACGCTAGAGTGGGTGCCGATAATGTTTCATGGCCTTCGTGTCGGGGCAGGTTTGGTATTGGCAAGATGAATGAAAATGGACAACGGCTCTTAGAGTTGTGCGTCCACCATGACCTCTGCGTGACCAACACCTACTTTCAGACAAAACCCCAGCATAAGGTGTCATGGAGACACCCACGATCCAAGCACTGGCACCAACTTGACCTGATTCTCGTCAGAAGGCCACTCCTCAGGTCTGTGCTCTCCACGCGCTCGTACCATAGTGCAGACTGTGATACAGATCACTCCTTGGTTTGCTGCAAAATCAGAGCACAACCAAGAAAACTCTATCGTGTCAGACATGAAGGGAAACCACGCATTGATACCAGCAAGATGTCAGACCCTTTCATGATCGCTCAATTCACTGCGACCTTCGAGAAAGTGCTCAGTAGCCCTCAGAATGGTGATACTATTACAGAGAACTGGGAGCATCTACGGAACACCATTCAAAGTACTGCACTTGCCACCTTTGGTAAGAAAACAGCAAAGTCAAATGACTGGTTTGATGCTTCATCAGATGTGATGGCACTTGTCATTGAAGCTAAGTGCAGTGCTATGAATGAATACAAACGTTCACCGAGTGCCAGAACCCTACAGATCCTGAGGGCTACGAGAAGCAAAGTTCAACAAACTGCTCGATGCTGTGCAAATGACTACTGGCTCCAGCTCAGTGAGAGCATCCAGATCGCAGCGCAAACAGGCAACATTAGACAAATGTATGACGGTATAAAGAAAGCACTTGGCCCCCATAAAAGTAAGACGGCACCGCTAAAAACCATCAGCGGAGAGAAGCTAACCGATAAGGGTAAGCAGATGGAGAGGTGGGTCAAACACTACTCTGAGCTCTACGCTAGAGACAATACCGTTACGCCTGCAGCCCTTGATGGTGTCAACAGTCTGCCAACTATGGAGGAGCTGGATGCCGAACCAACATTAGAGGAACTCAGCAAGGCCATTGATAGCTTGGCCTCTGGCAAAGCACCAGGCAGTGATGGGATTCCTCCTGATTTAATCAAATGCTGTAAGAGCACGCTATTACATCCCCTGCATAGGATGCTGTGCCAGTGCTGGGAAGAGACAACTATTCCTCAAGACATGCGAGATGCCAAGATTGTAACACTGTATAAAAATAAAGGAGACAGAAGTGATTGCAATAACTACAGAGGCATCTCTCTTCTTAGTATTGTTGGTAAGGTTTTTGCCAAAGTCATCTTAATGCGACTACACAAGTTAGCTGAGCGCATATATCCAGAGTCACAGTGTGGATTCCGAGCTGGCAGATCAACAACAGACATGATCTTCTCTCTCCGCCAGCTTCAGGAAAAATCAAGAGAGCAGAAAAGACCATTATATATCGCCTTTATAGACCTCACAAAAGCATTCGACCTGGTTAGTAGGGATGGACTCTTTAAAATCCTCCTGAAAATAGGCTGCCCTTCTAAAATGCTGAAAATGATAAAGTCATTCCATGACGGCATGAAGGGAACAGTCCAATATGCTGGAAGCACGTCACAGCCCTTGATATACGAAGTGGCGTTAAACAAGGCTGTGTTCTGGCTCCGACCCTCTTCGGAATCTTCTTTGCCTTACTCTTGAAACATGCATTCAGAGATGCAACTGAAGGAATATGCCTTCACACTAGGTCAGATGGCCGTCTGTTTAATCTTTCAAGGCTGAAGGCAAAAACAAAAAATCAGAAGGGTCACTATAAGAGACTTGTTGTTCGCTGATGATGCTGCAGTCGTCACTCAAAGCCAACAGGAGCTTCAGAGCTTGATGAATTGCTTCACTAAAGCATGCAAGGACTTTGGCCTCACAATAAGTCTAAAGAAAACGAATGTGCTGAGTCAGGATGTGGGTGCTGCACCAGTTATCACTATCGATAACTATGAATTGGCAGTGGTGCACCACTTCACATACCTAGGGTCTACCATCAATGACAAACTCTCACTGGATACAGAAATCGACAGCCGCTTTGGCAAAGCTGCAGCTACCTTTGCCCGCCTCACATCGCGTGTTTGGGGAAACTCTAAACTCACAATAAAGACCAAAGCTGCGGTATATAATGCCTGCGTCACCAGCACACTCCTATATGGCAGCGAGACCTGGACGACCTATGCTAAGCAAGAAAGAAGGCTCAATACCTTCCATTTGCGGTGTCTACGCCGCATCCTCGGCATCTCGTGGAAAGATAAAGTAACAAATGTCGAGGTGTTGTCACGTGCTGGCCTTCAAAGTATGTATACGCTTCTTAGACAGCGCAGACTTCGCTGGCTTGGCCATGTTCGCCGCATGGATGATGGTCGCATCCCAAAAGATATCTTCTACGGACAGTTAGCAGATGGCAAGAGAACAGTTGGGCGACCACAGCTGAGGTTCAAAGATGTGTGCAAGAGAGATATGAGGGCACTGGACATGGATCCAGCAACATGGGAGGATGAAGCTGCCGATCGCACTAAGTGGCGATGCTATTTACGGCGCCACCTCAGATTGGGCGAAGAGAGGCTCACACAAGAAGCAGACGTGAGGAGAAAACGTCGAAAGGAGCACCAGGAAAATAAGCAGCTGAGGGCTGTCACCTCAGGGGCGCATTCCCATAGTCAGTTATGACTGAAGGGGCTATTATTATTATTATTATATATATATATATATATATATATAATATATATATATATATATATATATATATATATATATATATATATATATATATATATATATATATATATATATATATATATATATATATATATATATATATATATATATATTTTAATTTATTCATTTTATTATTATTTTTTTATTTTATTTTTTTTATTTATTTTTCCTACTCTTTTCCAGTCCTTGTTTTCATTATTTCGTATTTTTTGTTTTTAAAAGACTTCCTATTTCCGGTTTAGTGGCAGCCATCTTGCTTCACATGTGACTGGACATAAGGGAGGTTTTTTTCTCTTATTTTTATAGTTTCATGTTCTCTACTTAATTCTCATTTTCTTTCCCTCTTGTCTCTTGTTTGTTTGTCCCTGACGAAGGCCTTGTGGCCACAACCTAGGTTTTTCTTGTCCTTTCTCCTTGTAAGACGTATTACTGTTTGTGTGTATTTTTTTTTTTTTTTTTTTTTCCCATTCAACTGTTGTTTTTCTGACGTAGATTCTGATTAACATTAACATTAGATTTGGAATGATGTCAGTAAGCTAACATTTTCCAAGTTGGATTCTTTCACTGTTCAACAACTGAAATTAATTATCAAACTAATCCCCCCCCCCCCCCCCCCCCCTTTTGCCCTAAATATACCACTTAATGTACAGGGTAATTGAAAGGTCACTTCATATGTTAAGTTTGTATAACCTCACTTGTATCTATATACATGAAACAAAGGTCAAAACAAAAATCAGTAACTGCTGTATGACTAAAAAGTGTTCTTTTTTTTTTTTTGAAACAAAATAAAAATAAAATGAAGTCTAAAATGATCAATAAAGGGACATTACAAGAGTCAAAATTGCTCCCGCCAGGAAGTCATGTGTTCAACCGGCTAAATATCATGTTCAGCTGGTATGTTAATGTGACTTAGCATTTTATGTAATAAAGTGACATTCAGTTCTCTTGTTCTGGATGTCTGTTTCATATAAATTAGTTCAGTGGTTCCCAGACTTTTTTCTATGGGCCACACTTTCAGAATGAAAATAATTTTTAATTGATAAGACACACCTTCAAAAAACAAAAAAATCAACTCACAGCAGTGCTTTATTCATAACATAGAACACAACTACTTTATAAAATGATGATGAGACAATGCAGCTACATAAGAACATGATTCATTCACAAAATAAATGAGGGTCGTTCAGAAAGTAATGCACCACATTGTTTTTCTCAGGAGCTGTTTATTCAAAAAGCATGAAATTTATACACAGTATACATGGATATGTCATGTAAACATCGGTATTATTCAACATAATCCCCATCAACTTGTACGGCTTTATGCCAGCGCGAAACAAGTGCATGTATTCCTAGCCCGTACCAGATTTTGTCTTGATCATGTAGCCATTTCTTCGCTGCATGAATCACTCCTTCATCATCTTCAAACCTTGTCCCATGGAGTGCATCTTTAAGTGGACCAAATAGATGAAAATCAGAGGGTGCCAAATCGGGACTATAGGGTGGATGGGGTAGTACAGTCCAACCCAATTTGGTGATTGCTTCCCGTGTTGCCAGACTTGTGTGAGGTTGCGCATTGTCATGAAGGAGAAGCAGGTCTGATGGATCCTTGTGCGGCCGAACTCTGCGAAAACGTTGATTGAGTTTTTTCAATGTCTTAATGTATGCTTGCGAATTGATTGTCTCTCCTCTTGGCATAACGTCCACAAGAATCACACCTTTAATGTCCCAAAAGACAGTGATCATGACCTTTCCAGCTGAAGGAATTGTCTTGAATTTCTTCGTGGTGATTGCGGATGATGCCACTCCATTGACTGTCTTTTTGTCTCAGGTTCAAAATGATGTGCCCAGGTTTCATCACCTGTAACGATCTTAGCCAAAAAGTTCTCTCCATCAGCATTGAAACGCTCCAACAATTCAGAAGAAATTGCTTTCCTTTGCAATCGGTGGTCATTTGTGAGACTTCGAGGAACCCATCTTGCGCAAACCTTAGAAAATCTGAGAGTTTTTATAACTGCATTTCCACTACCAATGCGGACTGACAGCTGTATGGCCAATTGTTGAGTAGTGATTTGCCTATCAGTAAGAATAATGCCCTCAGCGCATTTCAACATTTCTGCGTTGGTGGCTGTGGCAGGATGTCCACAGCGCGGCCGATCAAGCAGCTCCGTATCTCCACTTCCTGATTCTTTGATTCTCTGAACCCAGCAACTGACTGTACTCCTGTCGACTGCAAAACTTCCATACACATCACATAGATGCTTGTGAATGTTCACAACAGTTTCCTTCTCTGCAACGAGAAATTCTATCACAATTCGCTGCTTATAACGCAAATTGCTAACACGCTCCATTTCAACGGTTTAGGGCAGCCGTATTATTTGGCCGGTTGCAGTGCAATTTGGTGCACACAATTGGCCCATGCCATATTTGAAGTGTGCAAAATTTCATGCTTCTATCTTCATTAATAGCTGAGAAAAACGATGTGGTGCATTACTTTCTGAACGCCCCTCGTACAATGAGAGGTGTGAGCTTGTTTTTGTACAGTGATCTCATTTACGATATATATTAGGACTTATTTGAGACAAATAAACTCTCATCTCCTCATCAGCACAAAGACATCTTTCTATTTTCTGGTCTTTGATATTTGTCAGAGCTGAAAATCCCTGTTCATAACAATTTGTCATGGATAACTGTACCTATTTTATATAAAATAAATTATATTACTGAAAAAAATCTGGAAAGTTTTATGGGTTTCTATACATATGTTTCCCATTTTATATCACAGATAACAAAATAAATAAAATATCTTAGAAAATGACCTTCAGTTTATTTTTGGCATATGAATTTTTTGAAAATCTCTCTAAATCCTTGATTGTCTTTGAATCTTCTGGCCACATCTGTCACCTTCTCGTGCCACACCAGTGTGGCGCTTTGTGGTGTGTCACTCCATTTTGGAAACCACTTAATTAGTTGGATAGAAGTGAAGAAATAACATTTTCAAAATAGGAAGTGACAACTTTTAATTGCCCCATAGATGTTACACATGCTCTGATGTCCAGTGGGTCAACCTGGGACAAAACCTACCTGTGGAAAATGGAAAATTCTGTCAGCCACAGGATCTAAACCAGGCTGTCCATTGACCCAGATCTTCTTCAACATGACAAGTATGGGTGTGGTAAACATGCCTGCTCTGGTGCTGGAATCTAGGGCAGAGATAAATTGGATTGAAGCGATGAAGAGAAGAATTGCTAACTCTTAACCTAAACAAGTTTAATGGGTTTATGAACCAATGTAACAGCTTTAGACAAAGGTTTGATTTGGTTTTTGAACCCTGCACTTGGAAACTGGTGTTTGTCATGTGCAAGGGATACCCAGTTGAACCCCATAAGGGTTATAATTAGAGTATATCGTGTTCATCATTCTATATAGCGCATTACATTGTTGTTTTTCTTGTGTATTGGCTCTTCCAGGCTGTCATTTATCTGCCGTTTGTTGTGGCATTGTTTAATGTAAATAAATATTAGACAAACATAAAGGTATGTTTTCATGCACTCGTAAGAAATAAAGAAGTAGAAAACTAGACAACAGAAAAACAACAGATGTGAGTGGCTTACCCAGGACTCGAACACATGACCTTCCGTGCAACAACCCCACCTAGCTATGGAAGCGAATAACACTATCCTCCCTGCCATCTAGGCCTCGGGTTTCCCTTCCTTATGTGTTATCATTGTTTAATGTATATGGTGTTAGTAATGTATCTTCTTCCATGATACCATATTGTTCTCTCTCGTTACTAACATCCTTGCCATATGTATCTGCTGGGCTTTTGTTGGTATTGAATTGGTAGCTTTTTGTTTGTTTTTTATTTTATTTTTAAAAAATTTAATTCTGATACTGATACTTGTACTGACCAAGACCCTACTCCACCTCCACGTGGTGGTCCTGGAAACAGGCTGCATCACTGCAGTCTGGCTGAGGAGTAGGGATCGAAGAGGGAAGGCAAACCCGGTCCTAAAAAATGCTGTGCGGAAGTCAGATGTGTCAGCCGAAAGGCGCAAATACCGCAGCTTCGCTGTAAACGGACACAATGCAACCAATGTCCTTTTCAGGACGAACGAGGAAGAAGAAGAAGTACTGATACTGAACGGACATTAGTTTGTTTTTTTTTTAGTTTTTTTTTTTTTAGTTTTACCTTGTCATTCTATTTTGTTCTGGTTGTTCTTCATCATTCATAACCCTCCACTCCCAAAGGAGCATAGGCCTTCAACAAACACATGCCAAGTCCTCCTGTCCCGTGCCATCATCTCAAGTTCTTTCCATGTTCTCTTCATCATTTTCACCTCTGTTTCCAACTCTCTTCTCCATGTACTTCTTGGTCTTCCTCTGCCTCTCTTGCCCTGGGGGTTCCAGAACAAGGGCTGCCTTGTAATGCTATCAACAGTGTTTTCAGGTGTGGATCCACGCCATCGTCTTTTATCCGTTCCACTGGCACTTGTCTAGTTCTTGTCATCAGTTCCACGTTGGTAACCTTGTCATACCATTTTAATCCCTCTATTCTACGCAAGCACCCATTTATGAAAGTCTGTAGCTTTTTTGGTTGTTGTCTTTGTTGTTCTCCATGTCTCCGAGCCATACAATAGGACTGACTTCATATTTGAGTTGAAGATTCTTATTTTCGTGTTGGATCCGATTTCTCTTGATCTCCATATATTTCCCAATGCAATGAAAGCTCCTCTTGCCTTTTGTATTCTATTTTGATATCGCTGTCTGTCCCTCCAACTTTGTCTATATTACTGCCAAGATATGTGTATGATTCTACATCTTGAATTGGTGTTTCTTCAAGTTCAACCCTGTTATCATACCTGCATTTATTCTCATTATTTTTGTCTTTTCCCTGTGTATTTTCAGACCCAATTGCTGTGACCTCTCATCGAGTGTTTTCAATTTGTCCTGCATCTGATTACGGCTATGGGACAGAAGAGCCAAGTCATCAGCAAAATCCAGATCATCCAACTGCTTAGTCAGAGTCCACTGGATTCCATTTCTGTTGTGTTGTCGATGATCTAACCCAATCTATTGCCAGCAAGAAAAGAAATGGAGACAAGAGGCATCCCTGTCGCACTCCTGTTCTTATCCCAAACGGTTCTGTAAGCTGTCCTTCGTGAAGAACTCTGCATGTCATGTCTTCATATGTTTTCTTTATTAAATTAATGATCTTCAGGGGAACTCCATAATGCCTCATCAATTTCCAAAGTGATTCTCTGTCTACACTGTCAAATGCCTTTTCGTAGTCCACAAATCCGATGTATAGTGGTGAATTCCATTCCAGACTTTGTTCAACTATTATTCTCAAAGTGGCTATCTGGTCTGTACATGATCTGTTTTGTCGAAAACCTGCTTGTTCATCTCTCAGTTTCTTGTTGGACTCTTTTAATCTCTCAAGGATAATCCTGTTTAATACTTTTCCTGGCACTGATAGTAACATTATTCCTCTATAATTTGTGCACTCTTGTAAATTTCCCTTCTTAGGCAACTTAACCAGATATCCTTCCTTCCATTCTGCTGGTATCTCTTCCTTTTCCCAGACTTTACCAAGTAATTTATATAACATCTCTGTAGCCGTGTCGATATCTGCTTTGATGGCCTCTGCTGGAATGCCATCAGGTCCCGACGCTTTTCCCTCTCTTAGAAGCTTTATGGCTTTCTTTATTTCTTCCTTCGTTGGTCTTTCACCGTTAATTTGTAGCTCTTCTTCTGCTGGCTGGATGTCCGGCGGGTTTTGTGGAGCTGGTCTATTGAGAAGGTCCCCAAAATATTCTGTCCACCTCTTCTTTTGCTCTTGTATATTGCTGAGCAGTTTCCCATTCTTGTCTTTTATGAGGCAACTTGTTTGCTTGTATTTCCCTGTTAGCTTCTTTGTGCTGCTATACAGTTCTCTCATATTTCCTTTGGCTGCAGCATCCTCTGCCTCTCTTGCCAACTCCTCAATATACTTCCTCTTGTCTCTTTTGATACTTCTTTTTACTTCTTTGTTTGCTCCTGTGTACACTTCTTGAGCCTTGGCTTTGGAACTTCTAGTTTTCCTTGTGTTTAAATCTGCTTTCTTGTTTTTTCTGTCTTTTATCTTATTGATGGTTTCTGTTGTTATCCATGCTTTTTGTTGTCTTTCCCTTTTCCCCAGTATTTCTTCACATGTCTCCTTCCATACTGTTTTGACCTGCTGCCAATAGTCTTCTGTATTCTCTACATCTTCCAGCTGTTGGAGCACTTGGAATTTGTTGGATACTGTGACTGCAAATTTGTCTCTTGTTTCTTGATTTCTTAGCTGTACTACATTAAACTGTTGTCTATAATTTTGCATTGGTGCATATCTCTTGAGTTTCATTTTTACTTTGGCTATCAGAAGATGGTGGTCTGATGCCACATCTGCTCCTCTATATACCTTTACATCCTGCAATGATGATCTAAACTTCTTGTTTATGCATATATGATCAATCTGATTTTCTGTTCTATGGTCTGGTGATATCCATGTTGCCTTGTGTATTCTCTTATGTGGAAACATGCTTCCTCCTATAGCCAGTTGATATGAAGCACAGAAGTTTGCGAATAGCTCTCCATTTTCATTCATTACTCCTAGCCCATGTTTTCCCATGACTTCTTCAAATCCAGTGTTGACTGTACCTATCTTTGCATTCATGTCACCCATCAAAATTGTGATGTCTCTTCTTTTTACTTTATCCATAATTTCTTGTAGTTTAGTATAAAATGCTTCTTTCACAGACTCTTCTTTGTCATTAGTTGGTGCATAACATTGGATGACATTTACATGAATTTTCTTTTTAGCTGTTTTGAAAGAAGCTGTTATTATTCTGGGTCCAACAGCTCCCATTCAATTAGTGCTTTCTGTGCTTCTTTAGATAACATAAGAGCTACCCCTTCACTGTGATGAGTTTCTTCCTGTCTACCCCCTTCCACTTTGTTTCACACATTCCCAGAACCTCGATTTTGTATTCCCTCATTTCTGCTGCTACTTGCGCCACTTTCCCTTGTTCGTTTAATGTCCGAACATTCCAGGTGCCAAATCTGGAAGTTCTCCTAGAAGAAAGAAGGTTAGTCAGCAACACAGACTCCTTTCGGCTTTCTCTGTGTTGCATCATACGCCTCCCCGCGAGAGGACCTTCCCCTGTCTTGGATGGCTGTGTTTTATTTTCTTTATTTGACTTGTCCATATTTGTTGAAGTTTTTTGTGGTTTAAATTTTTTTTACAGGATGGTGTAACCGGCCCCATGCCCAACCCTCCTTAGTCGCTTTTTACGACATGCTTGGTAGGGGACAGTGTTACTATTCTTTGCTCCCCTTTCGGGCCCCGGTAACACACGGGTGGTTCTGGTTGTTATATGTTGGTTATTGTTTTGGTAATATAAAGTTTTATTATGTTATGCAGCTCCCTGGGTAGGTCAATTTTTAGTACAGTTTCTAGTGATGGTGATGGCGAGTTTTGTATTCTCAAGTATTCAGTGAGTGGTTTTCTGTGCAAGGGTCTAAAAATAAGATAAATTTTGGAAGTCAATTAAAACTTGCCATGTTGGCTAAAAATGTAAAATTCAGACAAGAATGCTGAAAACTAAAAATAAGACAAATTTCGGAAGTCGGTTAATACTTACCATGTTGGCTAAAAATGTAAAATTCAGATAAGAATGCTGAAAACTAAAAATAAGATACATTTAGAGAGAATCTAAAATTAACGAAGAAAATCATTTAAAGCCAGGCCAGAATTTAGTTTTTAAAAAAAAAAGTAGAATCATTTCTGTGCAGACAGTGTTTGACAACCATTCTGTGACAATAGTTCCATCCAAAAATGAGGGTTTTTTTTTTTTTAAATTTTTGTAACGGCAAATGCCTTGTGTTTTGAAAATATAAAATAATAAAAACTGGCATGGAAGTAATTATGGGAGAAGATCAGTTACCACGACTAGTATGGGAAACTAAAAGCCAGGGATCCAGACCTCCAGGATGACCCAGAGTCCGCTGGGAGGACAACTTTAGACAATCTCTGAAGGACTGAGGACCAGATTGGAACCACGCCAGGAGGAACACAGCCGATAGGACAGTATGGTACTCTCTCTGGCAAACCTCTACATCCCATGGTAGAAGAGGAATGACTAAGTAAATAAGTAACTAAGAGAAGTAATATATAAATTAAAAAAGAAAAAGATATGGAATAAGGTTCACAAATTAACGGTACACAGGAAACATGAGAACGTTTCAGGGTTCATTCTTCACCAGCCACAGTTACAAACAGGCAACAAAGACAAGAAACATAGACAGGTCATGGGAAAAAGACAACGGACACTGCAAACATGTAGAAATAAAATGATGAATGAATAAAAAACTATATGTTAAGTGATATTGAAAGATGAAGAATTTAAAAATGTAAACAACACAGATAATGCTAAGAAAAAATACAAGAAATAAGTAAGTAAAAATGTGGAACAAGAAAAAAGATTATCAACTCAAATAATTCAACAAACAACAAAAATAGAAAACGAAATAACAAAGCAAAATAATATTGTCTGATGAAGAAATGCACTGAAGAGTCTGGGATGGAGTTAGTTTTACAAATGAATGGTACACTAGAAATATGGGACTTTTCAGGGCATACTTTTTTGTCACCTTTTCTTATCCTTTCTATATTTCTCATCTTTGGTTCCTTGTCTCCTTTTGGCAATGATGAAATTGGTGGTAATGATAAGGATTGTGACGAAATGGATGATGGTAAATACTGTGATGATGAAGTTGGTGATGAAAGCGATAAGGGGTTTATATGAAGACAATGATTTGTTTTATATCATTTTTGTTTGGTTTTTTTTTTAATTTTTAACTGGTTTTTTTTAAACCTACAAGCAAAACTGGTAATCTTGATTTGCCCTATTTACAATGATTTGACAGATGTAATGCCACTTTCCTGTATCGGTAGTTATTCATATTATTTGGAAATGAAAACCATATATATCCTAATTATAACCCATCAGAGGTTGAATGGGATATTTTACATCATTAAATTTAAAAAAAAAAATGATAAAGATGACAACAATGTTGATGAAGAAGGTAGTGAAATTAACTCTTTAAGTCCCAATCGACTTTATATATCCTCAGGGGTTAGACGCGCTTGGCTCAATCGACTTTATAAAGCGTTTAGTATATGTGCCTCTGTTTGAGACTGTTTCTAATTATAACTACCCACAAACCACCCAAAACGTCATTTCCGACTGCAAGTACATTCTTTTAAATACCGCACGTGTTTAAGAGTGAACGTGTTTCTGTTTTGAGATATTTATTTAAAAACGCACTGGGGTGGCCATTTTCGCTTGGGCCAAACCCACTTTTTTGTTTGGGACTAAAAGAGTTAACAGTGATGAGTGGTTACTGCATTCTTGGAGATATTGTCAGCAGTTTGGTCAGCTTTAGAGAATGTTAGCACTTACCACTATTTCTTCTGTCCCTTTTAAACCAGTAAGTCTCTGCATGAGCCAGGCAATCAAAATAGAAGGCTCGGTCTGAGAGACAGTAGGCTGTGGACAATAAAAGTCAAGATACAGTTATCAACAGAGAAAACATAACCTTTCTGTTGACAATACAGGTCAAGATACTGTTATAAACAGAAGAGGCAAATAACTTTTCTATTGACATTAAAGATCAAGGCATATGACTATATCGTCAAGTTAGTCCTACTGTATGGAAGTGAAACATGGAAAACAATAAAAACAGTAACCAAGAAGTTACAGACTCTCAGAAATGGGTGCTTGCATAGAACAAAAAGATTTAAATAGTACGACAAGATCACTAATGTGGAACTGATGACAAGATCACTAATGTGGAACTGATGACAAGATCACTAATGTGGAACTGATGACAAGATCACTAATGTGGAACTGATGACAAGATCACTAATGTGGAACTGATGACAAGATCACTAATGTGGAACTGATGACAAGATCACTAATGTGGAACTGATGACAAGATCACTAATGTGGAACTGATGACAAGATCACTACTGTGGAACTGATGACAAGATCACTAATGTGGAACTGATGACAAGATCACTAATGTGGAACTGATGACAAGATCACTAATGTGGAACTGATGACAAGATCACTAATGTGGAACTGATGACAAGATCACTAGTGTGGAACTGATGACAAGATCACTAGTGTGGAACTGATGACAAGATCACTAGTGTGGAACTGATGACAAGATCACTAATGTGGAACTGATGACAAGATCACTAATGTGGAACTGATGACAAGATCACTAATGTGGAACTGATGACAAGATCACTAATGTGAAACTGATGACAGGAACAGACAAGTGCCAGAAGAATAAGAGATGAGCAAAAGACAATGGAGATGGATAGGACACTCATTGAGGAAACTTATTGATAGCATTAACAGGCCCTCCTAGCTCTGGAATCCCCAAGGTAAGAGAAGATGAGGTAAACTAAAGAACACATAGAGAAGAGAACTGGAGACATAAATGAAAATAATGAGGAAGACACAGAAAGAACTTGAGATGATGGCACAGGACAGGAAGACTTGGCATGTGTTTGTTGAAGGCCTATGCTCTATGGGAAGCTAAATGGCATTGACTGACTGCTACTAATGTATTGTGAATAAAATATAGTTCTGGGCAGAGAGAAGACACACAAACACGTTATGGTAAAGTATAGGTTAGGTAAGACAGAACATACAAGCAATGGATTATGAACAATATATTGTTCTGGAAAGACAGTACATGCAAGCAGTGGATTATGAACAACATAAAGTTCTGTGCACATAGAACATAGAAAGAGTGGACTATGGACAAATATAGTTTCTGGTAAAAGAGAACATACAGCCATTGCAACATGGATGATACATTCTTCTAACAAGACAGGATGTACACTTAGTGCAATATGGCAAGACATAGGTCTGGCATAATTAAAAACATGTAAACTTTTCACTCATAGACATGATAGAGTGTAGTGGTTTCAATTCAGACAGAATTTTTGTTGTTGTTCTTTTTAAATAAAGTATCCTCTTCAACCTTTGATGAGTTATAATTAGGGCATATGGTGTACTAATTCAAAAAAATAAAGTCAGATAGATATGACAGAATTCTGGTAAGTCAGAATATACAAACAGTAAACTCACAGACATGATAGAGTTTTGATAAATCAGGACATACAAATAGTGTGCCTACAGACATGATATAGTTCTGGTAAGACAGAAGTATGCAAGCTATTCACTCATAGATATAACACAGTTCTGGTAAGAAAGAATATACAAACAGTGCACTCACAGATATAACACAGTTCTGGTAAGACAGGACATAAAACACAGCACTCACAGACATGACAGAGTACTGGTAAGACAGGGTTCTGTAAGACAGGACATACACACAGTGCACTCACAGTTATGATCGAGTGCTGGTAAGACAGGATATACAAACAGTGCACTCACAGACATGATAGAGTTCTGGTAAGACATACAAACAATGCACTCACAGACATGATAAGGAGGACCTACAAACATTGCACTAATGACAAGGTATAGTTCCAGGCAGAGAGGACATACAAACATTGCACTAATGATAAGATATAGTTCCAGGCAGAGAGGACATACAAACATTGCACTAATGACAAGGTATAGTTTCAGGCAGAGAGGACATACAAACATTGCACTAATGATAAGGTACAGTTCCAGGTGGAAATGACATACAAACATTGCACTAATGACAATGTATAGTTCCAGGCAGAGAGGACATACAAACATTGCACTAATGACAACGTACAGTTCCAGGCAGAGAGGAGATACAAACATTGCACTAATGACAACGTATAGTTCCAGGCAGAGAGGACATACAAACATTGCATTAATGATAAGGTACAGTTCCAGGTGGAAAGGACATACAAACATTGCACTAATGACAACGTATAGTTCCAGGCAGAGAGGAGATACAAACATTGCACTAATGACAATGTACAGTTCCAGGCAGAGAGGAGATACAAACATTGCACTAATGACAACGTATAGTTACAGGCAGAGAAGACCTACAAACATTGCACTAATGAAAAGGTATAGTTCCATGTGGAAAGGACATACAAACAGTGGATTGTGGACAAGACATCATTGTAGTAAGCCAAAGAATGTACAGTGAAGAAATACAATGACAGAAATGAATGATGAATGAAAGAAGTGAAAAATAATTTAGAAAGTTTGAGAGAGATTGACTGACTGACTGGTTTATTGACTCATTAACTGACTGATTAAAATACAGGCATAGTCCTGTGAGATGTTTTAGAACATTCTAACTGCAAAAAGGTCAACATGCTGAGATCATCACATGACTCACATAGGCGTCTGGATGAAGTATATCATTCCGGAATTTTGATGTTAACTATAGGAAAACTGAATGCTTACCTTTGTTAATGTTAAGAGATCTGAATGTTTACCACTGTGAATGTTATAATAACTGAATGTTTATCATTGCTGACATCAGAAGAACTGCATGTTAACTTTTGTTAATGTCAGGACAATTTAATGTTTACTTTTGTTGATGTTAGGAGAACTGAATGTTTACTTTGTTAATGTCAGGAGAACTGAATGTTTACTTTGTTCATGTCATGAGAACTGAATATTTACTTTTGTTAATGTCAGGAGAACTGAATATTTACTTTTGGTAATGTCAGGAGAACTGAATGTTTACTTTTGTTAATGTCATGAGAACTGAATGTTTACCTTTGTTAATGCCAGGAGAGCTGAGTTTTTACTTATGTTAATGTCAGGAGAACTGAGTGTTTACCCTTGTTAGTGTAGGAGAACTGAATGTTCACTTTTGTTAATGTCAGGAGAACTGAATGTTTACCTTTGTTAATGTCAGAAGAGCTGAGTTTTTACTTATGTTAATGTCAAGAGAACTGATTGTTTACCTTTGTTAATGTCAGAAGAACTGAATGTTTACTTTTGTTAATGTTAGGAGAACTGAATGTTTACCATTGCTAATGTCAGGAGAACTGAATGTTTACCTTTGTTAATGTAAGGAGAACTGAATGTTTACCTTTGTTAATGTCAGGAGAGCTAAGTTTTTACTTATGTTAATGTCAGGAGAACTGAATGTTTACTTTTGTTAATGTCAGGAGAACTGAATGTTTACCTTCATTATATCAGGAGAACTGAATGTTTACCTTTGTTAATGTCAGGAGAACTGAACGTTTACCTTTGTCCTGAGCTGTCAGAAACAAGCTGTACTCATGAAATGATTTCAAGTGAATCCTGGTGGCTATTTCCTTCTTTAAGTCGAATATTCTCGTGTGACTTGTGACCTCAAGTGTCTACACAGAGTATTAGAACCCCAATATTAATTAGTAATAAAACTCCAATATTAATTAGTAATAAAGAATATTTTTCTGTGACTTGTGACTTCAAGTATCTTCACAGGAGATCAAAACTAATACCAATTAATAATTTTTTTTTAAATTCTTCTTCTGTGACGTGTGACTTCAAGTGTCCATACAGGAGATCATAACCAACATTAATTCTATTAGAGCTCAGTAAAATGATTAACAAGATGGCCAGAGATAAGCATTGGTGAGAAATAAAATGAAAATGTAATCATCAAGTGTTATACATAATCTTGATTGTTATAGGTTATACATAATCTTGATTGTTATAGGTTATACATATTCTTGATTGTTATAGGTTATACATATTCTTGATTGTTATAGTGCTCAAACATAAAGCATCAATTAAATATAGGATGAATGAATTGAGATCATACACATTTTTATATCCTGGTGAAAAGCATCCATTTAATAAAGTCACAAAAATGGAAACAAACTGAAGTCCTGGAAGAAGTGACAAGGACAGATAAATAATGAATGATATTAAATCAGACAAATAAAATGCAGATATTTTGGAACTGTAATGAGTAAACTTATGTTAATAACCATAATAGACAAACAAGTTGAAGGTAAACAAGCAAGAGGACAATAACGCTAAATGTGGGACAATAACATCAAGAAATGGACAGATAATAGTCATCAGAGTGTACCATCAAAGGAAGAGAACGAAAATGCTGGAGACCCAGGACAGTCACTTCTGATGTAGAGATGTCACATGATTAGAGGTGTCACATGATTTGAGATGTCACATGATCTAGAGATATCACATGATTAGAGATATCACATGATTTAACCTGAACTGATAAGAGAGAATTGCAGTAACTGACTACTTGAGTACGGTTGGGAACAGCTTAGCCAAACACAAAATGCTGGGGAGAAAAAAAGATCAGGTTTCAGGAGAGAGATTCCAAAGCTGACTGAATACAGGTTTAACTGTCACAGCTGACTGAATAAAGTTTGACTGTCATAGTTGACTGGAGACATATTTGATTGTCACAGCTGAATGATGACAGATTTGACTGTCACAGCTGACTAAATACAGGGTTGACTGTCAAAGTTGACTGAAGACAGATTTAATTGTCATAGCTGACTGATGACAGATTGATTGTCACAACTGACTGATGCCAGATTTGATTATCACAGCTCACTGAATACAGGTTTGACTGTCATAGCTGACTGAAGACAGGTTGATTGTCACAACTGACTGATGACAGATTTTATTTTCACAGCTGACTGAATGAAAGCTGACTACGTAGATTTGATTGTCATTTGATGAAAATTTCACATAATTTATTTCCTTGTTCCCATGTCCATGTTTTAACCCATGTTTGATCATGACTGTCTATGTTTGATCATGAATGTTCATGCTTGATCATGAATGTTCATGTTTGATCATGACTGTCCATGTTTGATCATGATTGTCCATGCTTGATCATGAATGTCCATGTTTGATCATGACTGTCCATGTTTGATTATTAATGTCCATGTTTGATCATGACTGTCCATGTTTGATCATGAATGTCCATGTTTGATCATGAATGTTCATGTTTGATCATGAATGTCCATGTCTGATCATACTCGTAAATGTCCATGTTTATCATGACTGCCCATGTTTGATCATGAATGTCTATGTCTGATCATGAATGTTCATGTCTGATCATGACTGTCTATGTTTGATCATGACTGTCTATGTTTGATCATGAATGTCTATGTTTGATCAGGACTATCCATGTTTGATCATGAATGTCCCTGTTTGATCATGAATGTCCATGCTTGATCATGACTGTCTGTGTTTGATCATGATTCTGTGTTTGATTGAACTTGGCCCTGTCCATATTTCATTATGTCTCTGTCCATGACTAAGACTGACCATGTCCACGTTTGATCATGACTGCTTGCTTGATCTTGATCCTGCCCATATTTGATCATAACTCTGTCCATGTTTGATTATCGCTGTGTCTACATCTGATCTAAACTATGTCTTTGTTTGATCATAATCTTGTCAATAACGTGTCAGAATCGTCATTTTCCTTTGGGCTTCTTATGGAGCATGTGGCTACTCCCGCATCTGGTCCCCTTGCAGGAAGCCTACACCAAGCTGTCACATGCTTTTGTAGTTGTGGATTTTGTGGCATTTTGTTTTGCACAATGAGGTTACCAGCCTCAGCCACACATTAGTCACCTCGTACAACATGCCTGAGGGTAAAGAAGTCCTATTCTATTTTTAACTCTTCAAAGACCCATGGGAAGTAACTCTGATCATAATAACTAACATTAAACAAAATTAAGACAAAACAAAATTATAAATATTAAACAACAAGATCCTAACAGACATTAATTACATTTACCTGAGTGGTTTGATCAGGTAGAAAGACCTGTATTCTCACATTTGGTTGCAGCCTTGAGATCATCTCATACTCCAGTGGATGGGAGGGGTAGAGGCGACCACCTACACGCCTGCAGAAAAAAGGTGAAGAGGGCGATGATAATGGTGGTAATGAACAATCCACTGACAATAGTTTAAATGACTGCCTTGCTGGTAGCCCTGATTCTAATTGCTGAGTTGGCCTTTTATGTAAATAATGACAACACGTACATTTTTTTACTTTCTGTTGTCAGTTTTACTGAAAGCCCCATCCTCCATTATTTCATTTTCCTTACTGCTCCTTATGGAGCATTGGGTTACCATTGCAGCTGGTCCCCTTGCAGGAAACCTGCAGTAAGCATTCCCATGCTCTTGCAGCAATGGTTTCTTTAGCAATTAGTTTGACATGATAAGGTTGCCAGCCTTATGTACAGCCTTATGTTAGTCACCTTGTATGACATGCCTGATGCAGTAGTAGTCCATTCTTTCCTTCATTATTTACACAAACAGTGCAGTCCGGATAAGCAGAAGTCACTGGGACCATCTAAAATACTCTTTAATCTCATTTTCAGAAGAATTCTTCTCAAAGATGGACATTTACATCATAATAAGAGGTAAAGCGTGAAGCAATTATTTCAATCATTCAGAAACAATTATTTTCATTTTAAATTTTCATTTTTGTATCTTTTTAAAGTTTTCAAAAGCAGTTTGGTGAAGTTAATTGCAAGTAGCTTAGTAGTAAGTGTAAAAACGTTTGAATTGCGTTTTTGGATTAGTCTTTTTTCATGCTCTACACAGATTTCTAGAGTGATAACTTTGCAGGATAAGTAAGCTGATGTAAGAGTTACCTGTTGTCTAGTGTTTTCCTTTCTTCTTTCTTACAAGTGCCTGCTAAAAAATGGTTTATGTTTATTATTTACTTTTCACAGGCCTCGGGTTTTATTCTTTATTTACCTTCAGATCTTAGACGTGTAGCTCCATTGCTGTCAAGAGTTTAACGCAAGACCTTTTCTCACAAACTGAGGTGAACCAGTGTTTGCTTAGTCAGCATGATGATTACATGCTTGCTGGTTTAATGAATATGAGCGTTCCAGTGTACTGACGGAAGCTCAAATGTTTATTAACCTGTTATCAACTGTTCACCAAAAAAATTATGTATGGCCATGCAGTATTGTAACTTAGGTGATGAAGGCATAACTTCTACTTAAGCAAGTTCAAATTTGAACTGGGACAGAAAAATTACTTCGAATTATCCAAAAATTATAGTTATCAGAATTTGATTTAACCAGTTTTTTTTTAACAAAAACCAAATTAGACATTTGGCTGAGACTTTCAGAAATGCTTCTACTTAAGCAAAATTCTACTAAAGCCCGTCCTGTTTAAGTTGACTGCATTGTATTATAAATCATCCCTTGTTGCTACATTTTTTTTTTTGCTTCATTCAATTTGTAGCCTACATTGTGTTAATTTCTTTAGCTGACGTCGGGTAACTCTGGAATGACCCAGGGTTTCTAGGTGATTGTTCATTTGTAAAACTTAATCCCATAACATATTTCAATTTTTTCACCTTGTACAACTGGCGCCCTATGAGATGTTCCCTCTGTCTTTCCCTCCTTTCATCCGCCTTTGTGATATTCCAGTGTGACAAGTAAATTTGTTGGTGCTCTAGACAACTGCTGCCTGACTCACCTAATCCTAAGATTGGGAATGCAGACTATAAATTGGCAGACAGGACATGAAACTAACAAAGGGAAAGTAATAACAATATAGATACAAGCTGCAGTACTTACCTCCTCTTCATCTTGACATTCATCTCACACTGTCTGGCCAGGGGATGAGGTGATCCCTGCAGGAAGGCCAGGGTGTGATCAAAGAGTTGACTGCTGGGCGGAGTCAGTGAGGTCAGCATGGTCAGTAGCTGCCAGCCTCGGTCTGCACTTGTTCTAGCAGATAGAAAGATATAATGGCATGTTAGAGGAAAGGATACTGACAAGTCTCATGATCTAGTCATGATCAAGGCAGTGGTCGCAGGCTGCTGAAGGTCCCAGGACCAAAAATGGTCCAAGCCCCCCAAAAAAGTTATTCTGTAAACGTTACTGACATGTCAGAATTAATTAATTCAGAGGTCCACTCTGCCCATGATAGCTGTGTCATTATTTTGTATTATATTATAAAGCACACAATGTGTTTCTTTATTCACTCACACAGATATCCACCTACGCTCTTAGTCACTTCCTGTCCCACTCATTAATTCATTGACTGGCTCACACACTTAGACACAGTCTCACACACCCACTAGTTTTTTTATTTGATGATTTATTCATTTACCCACCCGCTATGTCTTGCCCACCGCACCAATACACTGTGACTCATTAACTCACTATTTCATCTTGAGTTTCATCTACTCATTTATCTTTTAACTTCACAACATACTGCCTAAAGTACTGACACTATCACAGTAAGAAACTAAGCAAAGATATTTAAGACATTTGTACAATTTAAGAAAGAGACAGTTTTATAAAAGTTAAGACATCATCAGACAAGTACAAATTAAGTTAAGACATCCTCAGACAAGTACAAATTAAGACAGAAATGAAAGCAAGACAGTTTTGTATAACTTGAGATAGTTTTGCATAAAATACATTATAACACTAGATCCAGATCTACGATGGCCCAGGCAAAAACTTATATGAGAGTAACAACAGACAAAAGGTATACACTGCATGGGAGAAATGGATCAGCTGATAAATGATCATGCTGGGGATGATGATGCCATTGTGTACACTGATGGGTCTGTGATCCATGGTGAGAAAATCTGGAAGGGGCTTCTCTTCTAGAGAACTCAGTAGCACTTGTGAGAATCCCAATGTGTGTATATAGGAATCACACATTCTATAAATATTTTTGTGGTGAATAGGTTTCTAATTTTTAAATTTTGCCAGGGCAGCGGCCTGATAGGCCTACTCTTTACAATTTCCAACTGCCGTGGGATTTTTAACATGCGCAACTTGCACACGGGACCTCTTATTTTTTCACTTTTATCCGAGAAAGCTAGGCATCTGATCTCACTACCCAGGAGACCAGGGGGGAGTATGATATCATTAGGACCACTGGTTATGAAAATTTTTTTTTGCAAATTATATTCCCTCAACTGGGAATCAAAACCAGTACATATAGAACTCGAGGCGGACGCCGTACGTCTTAGCCACTCTGACCCCCTTAAGTTGAGATAGACATGTTCAAGCTTCATTTAGACAGATGTGTTGTAAGCTTAGGTGAGCCATTCAACGATGCTGTAGATCTGATATAATGTGGCTCGATATAATGTAAAATTGCTTCTATTTTTTCAAAGTTTGGACCCTAATTTCGCAGACTGCCCCCTTACTTGAGCAAACATTTTTGTCATTTAGCAATAACAACACACACAATTTGAGTGATAACTTTATTTTCTACAACCAAAATAAAAGATGTACATGATTAATATATCTTTCATTTTTTTTCACTCATTCACGTGTGACAATAGTGTGTGTACTTGTTAAGGATAGATTTGGGGTAATATGTTGTTGCATGTTTCTACATGCTAGCACGTCCATTTTATTTGAGGAATTATGTTTGCCTGCAGACAAACTACTTTTTGCACGAAGCGTTCACCCGTGGTGAGCGACAGTCACTAGTGACGTAGTTTTGTCACATGTTGTGGGTTCGAAGTGTTAATTATTTGGGCTTTTCGTATTTGTTCACTGGTTTGAGGTGGACGTGATTTTCCTAAGCTCCAGGATTTTTATGGAGAGTGTGTTTTTTTCTAACTGGGGCATTAAATGGATTTTTTTGAAGGCCGCCATCTTGTTAAAAACGTTCCAGATGGGGAAGGAAACTTATTGAGAAGTTTTGCACAACCCCTCTTGATATTTTCGTAAGGAGTATCTCAAAGATATTGAGGTAACTGAGTTTAGGTCGCCATCATCAGTTTGTTCCGCCACATTACTTGGGTACCAGGAATATTGCCCTACCTACTAGTACACGGCCAGGATTGATGAAAGATTTATATTTACTCTACTATTAACAATGGAGATGAAGAAGGCCTAATGATTGAGGCTCGTTATTGACTGACGTAACTGGTTATCGCATTGACATGTTTTCCTGCCATATACTATGCCATGTATATATCTTGATGGATGTCTCTTTGTGATGAATGTACAATAAATGTCAACCATGTTTTCCCGTGGACCTGTTCACCTACTGGCTTTTGTTGTATATGCTGACCATAATGTCCTGTATGAAAACCTGCAATCATTCGCGTATCCTGCATGATCCTCTATATTTATTCCAGTCGTAACAGTACTTATGCTGGATATTCTTCAGGCTGCTGATTTCTGTTAACTCTTTGACTCTGGAGCAATGGTTTGACCATTGGTAAGTTTTGACTCTCATGCCAAAACATCAGTGAGGCTGTTGATTTTAGTTATAAAAAAATAAACCCCAAAATTCATCTGTTTAATTCAGTCAGTGTTTTAAAATGCGTTACTATTTAAACAACCAATTTTAGTGCTGTTAAGCAGTGTGTACGTGTTTTGGTGTTATTATTACAACTTGTGATGATTTGCGTGTTTGCATTTCTCTTAGTTATTGCTGCAGGCATATCTCAAGTTTTATAAATACAAAATCTAAGCCGCTTAAGCAAATAATTGTGTCAATCTTACTTAGAAACATTGTTGGCGGTGACGATGATTTTTTAAAAGTCACAGTTTGTTGTGCAATGATAGGACAGGATTGGTGCAGAAACATTAGACATATTAGATTTAGCTGATGCGTGGGTGTGGCCTTAGTCTGGCCAATCAATAAACAACAGAACTATACATACAGTTACATCAAATGACTAGTCATAGGTAGAAGGTGTAGCAAGGGATACTATTAAAACCTGAAACAAGCATAAAATGTTTTTAATGTGATGTTAATCTAGTTTATTTATTTGAAAATTATGTAATGCAATATTCTGTATATTTTGTGATTTTTAAAAGGGATCATTGTACAAATGGTGTACAAACCACTAAATGTGACCATGTTCAATGTTTTATTACTTTGTAAATGGATCATCTTGATGTTTTAAGACTAAATAGAAAATGTTATTGTCTGTAACAATAAATTATCTTTAGTAAGTTTGTATTCTACTGTAAAATTTTTAGTTTTTTTCAATTAGCATGCAGCATTTTTTAAAATGTATATCTAATGTACTTGTTTTAATACTAACAAAGACACTATATATTATAACTCTCTATCCATTTACCCAACAGTTTGATATATAATATGTACGAGTACATGTTCATCAAAGAGTAAAATGGTAATAAATTTACATCAACATAAGGAAATTTGATACAACACAGACTAACTTATAATGCGATTCCAAAGTCTGGACCCCGCAATCATCATTACCATCAGTTTTACAGTTCAGCTTCTGCTCATACACATCAACACTGTGATTGGGTGCACTCATTTATTCAAGTCATGCCCCTTACGACAATAAGTAAATCTAGTTTCTACTTTTGATTTATTTTTTTACTTTCACGTTTTTTTTTAAAACACATTGGTTATCTGTGTACATCATATGAAGCCTGCAATATCTTTATTTCTCTTTCTCTCTGTGTCTTTCTTACAAGTATGTAGTATCTCTGCTACTTTCTCTTTCTACTTTCATGTAAGTGTATAGTTCCCCTACCAATCTCTCTCTCCCTATTTGAATGTATGTATAGTTTTCCTCTTTCTTTCCCAGTCTCTCTGTCTGTATTTCACATCCAAGATGTAGTTTCTCTCATTTTCTTTCTTGCATTCTTTATTTTGGTTATACATCCTAAATCTTCACTACTTCATCACTCTTTTTTTCTCTTCACTTTTCTCCCTCACTCTTTCTCCCCCCCTCTCTCTCTCTCTCTCTCTCTCTCTCTCTCTCAGAGATGTGGGTGTTCTTACGTTTCTTTGAGCAGGACTGAGTATCCACTGTGTGCACAGATTGTAGTTGGCAGAGTCATCAATCAAACCCTGATTACTCATGTATTTCTGTATAGGTGAACAAAGGTCAAGGCCAATTGAGCACTAATAAGACTAGAACACCAGAACCAAAGACATTAGAATAGTTACCAGCTTCAGGAGACAAAGGTACATCTCATGTCTCCCTGGCATTAACCCCCAGGTCCCAGGTCTCTTGTTACAGACACAGAAGTTGATTAAAAATGTCAGGCTCACAAGAGTCACTACTTCTGATATTTAAATCATAAGCCATCATCATCTTCATGAATACTTTCAGCATCACCACTACAACAACTACAACTGTCACTCTTGCACTGAACAGGTTCTATCAAAATTTGACGAGAATCTTTCAAGTTTGGTTTGTTTCCAAAGCCGCAGTGATAGGGATATTGATTTGTTTGAGTTGTAGTTTTTAATCTTAGATGTATTTCAAAAGTTGTGGATCACATTCTACAAAATTAATGCTTAAGAAGAGCAAGTAATGTTACCAGGAGAGACAGAATGAGAAGCTTAAGAAGAGCAAGTAATGTTACCAGGAGAGACAGAATGAGAAGTTTAAGAAGAGCAAGCAATGTTACCAGGAGAGACAGAATGAGAAGCTTAAGAAGAGCAAGTAATGTTACCAGGAGAGACAGAATGAGAAGCTTAAGAAGAGTAAGTAATGTTACCAGGAGAGACAGAATGAGAAGCTTAAGAAGAGTAAGTAATGTTACCAGGAGAGACAGAATGAGAAGCTTAAGAAGAGCAAGTAATGTTACCAGGAGAGACAGAATGAGAAGCTTTAAGTAATGTTACCAGGAGAGACAGAATGAGAAGCTTAAGAAGAGCAAGTAATGTTACCAGGAGAGACAGAATGAGAAGCTTAAGAAGAGCAAGTAATGTTACCAGGAGAGACAGAATGAGAAGCTTAAGAAGAGCAAGTAATGTTACCAGGAGAGACAGAATGAGAAGCTTAAGAAGAGCAAGTAATGTTACCAGGAGAGACAGAATGAGAAGCTTAAGAAGAGCAAGTAATGTTACCAGGAGAGACAGAATGAGAAGCTTAAGAAGAGCAAGTAATGTTACCAGGAGAGACAGAATGAGAAGCTTAAGAAGAGCAAGTAATGTTACCAGGAGAGACAGAATGAGAAGCTTAAGAAGAGCAAGCAATGTTACCAGGAGAGACAGAATGAGAAGCTTAAGAAGAGCAAGTAATGTTACCAGGAGAGACAGAATGAGAAGCTTAAGAAGAGCAAGTAATGTTACCAGGAGAGACAGAATGAGAAGTTTAAGAAGAGCAAGCAATGTTACCAGGAGAGACAGAATGAGAAGCTTAAGAAGAGCAAGTAATGTTACCAGGAGAGACAGAATGAGAAGTTTAAGAAGAGCAAGCAATGTTACCAGGAGAGACAGAATGAGAAGCTTAAGAAGAGCAAGTAATGTTACCAGGAGAGACAGAATGAGAAGCTTAAGAAGAGCAAGTAATGTTACCAGGAGAGACAGAATGAGAAGTTTAAGAAGAGCAAGTAATGTTACCAGGAGAGACAGAATGAGAAGCTTAAGAAGAGCAAGTAATGTTACCAGGAGAGACAGAATGAGAAGCTTAAGAAGAGCAAGTAATGTTACCAGGAGAGACAGAATGAGAAGCTTAAGAAGAGCAAGCAATGTTACCAGGAGAGACAGAATGAGAAGCTTAAGAAGAGCAAGTAATGTTACCAGGAGAGACAGAATGAGAAGCTTAAGAAGAGCAAGTAATGTTACCAGGAGAGACAGAATGAGAAGCTTAAGAAGAGCAAGCAATGTTACCAGGAGAGACAGAATGAGAAGCTTAAGAAGAGCAAGTAATGTTACCAGGAGAGACAGAATGAGAAGCTTAAGAAGAGCAAGTAATGTTACCAGGAGAGACAGAATGAGAAGTTTAAGAAGAGCAAGCAATGTTACCAGGAGAGACAGAATGAGAAGCTTAAGAAGAGCAAGTAATGTTACCAGGAGAGACAGAATGAGAAGTTTAAGAAGAGCAAGCAATGTTACCAGGAGAGACAGAATGAGAAGCTTAAGAAGAGCAAGTAATGTTACCAGGAGAGACAGAATGAGAAGCTTAAGAAGAGCAAGCAATGTTACCAGGAGAGACAGAATGAGAAGCTTAACTGATTCCGTACGCAAGATCTAATAATAGACGCAAAGGCCGAACGCTGTAGACGTAAGATCTTTTAAAAGACGCTGATTTATTTCATTGTTTCTTTCTATTCTGATATTTTATACTGCCCGGAATTTATCTTGAACGGAAGTAAACACAAAACTGGGCAAATTTCAACAAGCTTCAACGTCTTTTATTTGCGTTTGAACGGATTTTTTCACATTTATCTTCATCTTTAATCGTGTTTTGTCATATCGCCATAATGGCCGAAAAACACACAGGATATGTTACTAATATGTGAACAGTGAACAAACTGTGTGATCAACCATAACTTTCTTACTTTTTCTGTGTTTCTAAATGGATTACCTGCACAAAGAGAGCAGTGAAACTGTATTGTGATAACAATTTATGTTACAAGCCTTACGTAAGTCGAAAATTTTTGTTCAAAATTTCAAGTTATCTTTTTTCCGTGTACATGTTATCTGTTATAACATAAACATAACATAAAATTAGCTAGAAAGGCATATGGATTTATATTGTTCATCCAATGTACTTTAATTTGATATATAATATGTTATACTTAACTCATGATTAGACACACATTGTCAGTAAACGTAAATTATGTATGTGTAAATTTTTGGGGCTTAAAAATAATTCCGTCCAGAGCTGAAAATAATTACGTACGGAATCAGTTAAGAAGAGCAAGTAATGTTACCAGGAGAGACAGAATGAGAAGCTTAAGAAGAGCAAGTAATGTTACCAGGAGAGACAGAATGAGAAGTTTAAGAAGAGCAAGTAATGTTACCAGGAGAGACAGAATGAGAAGTTTAAGAACCGCAATTTTTACAGGAGAGACGAATGAGAAGTTTAAGAAGAGCAAGTAATGTTACCAGGAGAGACAGAATGAGAAGCTTAAGAAGAGCAAGTAATGTTACCAGGAGAGACAGAATGAGAAGTTTAAGAAGAGCAAGTAATGTTACCAGGAGAGACAGAACGAGAAGTTTAAGAAGAGCCGTAGAGACAGATGAGAAGTTTAAGAAGAGCAAGCAATGTTACCAGGAGAGACAGAATGAGAAGTTTAAGAAGAGCACGTAATGTTACCAGGAGAGACAGAACGAGAAGTTTAAGAAGAGCAAGTAATGTTACCAGGAGAGACAGAATGAGAAGTTTAAGAAGAGCAAGCAATGTTACCAGGAGAGACAGAATGAGAAGTTTAAGAAGAGCAAGTAATGTTACCAGGAGAGACAGAATGAGAAGTTTAAGAAGAGCAAGCAATGTTACCAGGAGAGACGGAATGAGAAGCTTAACTCTTACTATACGGAAGCTAAAACCGCGTTTTTACGCGTTAGTTTAGCTATCGTTACCGTCGCGCGCCACTTGAACTGGCGAGCCGTAAAATTGGTACTAAACCCGCGCCACTTCACGGGGCTTGCCGGATACTAAGAGTTATGAAGAGCAAGTAATGTTACCAGGAGAGACAGAATGAGAAGTTTAAGAAGAGCAAGCAATGTTACCAGGAGAGACAGAATGAGAAGCTTAAGAAGAGCAAGTAATGTTACCAGGAGAGACAGAATGAGAAGTTTAAGAAGAGCAAGTAATGTTACCAGGAGAGACAGAACGAGAAGTTTAAGAAGAGCAAGTAATGTTACCAGGAGAGACAGAATGAGAAGTTTAAGAAGAGCAAGCAATGTTACCAGGAGAGACAGAATGAGAAGTTTAAGAAGAGCAAGCAATGTTACCAGGAGAGACAGAATGAGAAGTTTAAGAAGAGCAAGCAATGTTACCAGGAGAGACAGAATGAGAAGTTTAAGAAGAGCAAGTAATGTTACCAGGAGAGACAGAATGAGAAGTTTAAGAAGAGCAAGCAATGTTACCAGGAGAGACAGAATGAGAAGTTTAAGAAGAGCAAGCAATGTTACCAGGAGAGACAGAATGAGAAGTTTAAGAAGAGCAAGCAATGTTACCAGGAGAGACAGAATGAGAAGTTTAAGAAGAGCAAGTAATGTTACCAGGAGAGACAGAATGAGAAGTTTAAGAAGAGCAAGTAATGTTACCAGGAGAGACAGAATGAGAAGTTTAAGAAGAGCAAGCAATGTTACCAGGAGAGACAGAATGAGAAGTTTAAGAAGAGCAAGCAATGTTACCAGGAGAGACAGAATGAGAAGTTAAAGAAGAGCAAGTAATGTTACCAGGAGAGACAGAATGAGAAGTTTAAGAAGAGCAAGCAATGTTACCAGGAGAGACAGAATGAGAAGCTTAAGAAGAGCAAGTAATGTTACCAGGAGAGACAGAATGAGAAGTTTAAGAAGAGCAAGTAATGTTACCAGGAGAGACAGAATGAGAAGTTTAAGAAGAGCAAGTAATGTTACCAGGAGAGACAGAATGAGAAGTTTAAGAAGAGCAAGCAATGTTACCAGGAGAGACAGAACGAGAAATGATGAGATCAGAAAAATGGTAGGATCTACATCAGTCTCTCCAAAACTGTTTCAGGTCATCGCCCTCTTGGCTTTCTCAGAACCTCTATGACACCTCGTCCCCTCCATTTCCTATCTTTCATATCTCGTTACCAGTACCCCATAAAAAGCCTCTCGTACCCCAGTTTGGGAACCTCTGCTATAGGGTGTATAAGAAAATGGGATGAGCAATGTTAGGGAGTAGCTGTGTGTTAGGGTTTGTTCACGCAACATTCTCCTTTTACACGTTCACTCCAAGGCCTTGTATAATCAAATGCCTTTTACATGTGAGTGTTATATTAAGTAATTCTGCTAAATTTGGCTTGACAAATCCTGCAACCATTCCCTTACTACTGAACGCCCCCATCGCCCCTTTTTTCCTTATCACCCCCTTAGGTCTTCCAAATGCCCCCAGGGGGGCGGCACAGCCCACTTTGGGAACCACTGATCTACATTCTGCATCGAGTATATATAGAGAGATAGAAAATAAAGTGCTTTGGCCATCTCATGAGAGCTCAGCCCAATAAATTACCACAACCGCCTACAAGAGTAGAAGATTTGAGTTCACAGCACAGTGAAGACCAAGAGGAAGATGGGTAGACATGACAGAAATCTAACAACAACATGGTTCCCAGCAGTCAATAAGACACACTTGGCTAAAAAATGCAAACGTCAGCTCCCCACTACACTTCGATCAGTGGAATGAAAAGTAGTGGTAACTAAGTATGATACACATGCAAATTTTCTTAGAAAGCCGTTATAGCTAGGCGCTTGTGTCAAGAACTGTTGCGAAATTGAAGATTCTAAAATTGCATACAAACAAACACACATAAAGCACACCACAACTTGGAAATTCTCATTTACTCTATTTACAATATCTGGACTGGAGATTTGATGCCAAAATCAGGTATCAGCAATTGTGTCCAGACAAGGCATAATTTTCTTTTATCTTTATTCAAACCATAATTTTCATCTATTTTCCACCATACACCCCACGATTTTTATCCAGACAAACCATACTTTTCATCTCTTTCCCACCATATGCTCCATAATTTTTATCCAGATAAACCAAATATTCCCAATTATCTGGAATTAGAGACACTATATATCCTATTTATAACCAATAAGAGGTTGAATGGGGTATTTTTCTTCATAAATTAAAAAAAAAAAAAAGGTTTGGCAAGCTGAATTTAATGGGTGTCATCATACTGTAAACACATTTACTGGACAGATGGCACATAGAAAATATAATGGAGAGTATGACAATCATGGCACAGCTAAAAGTTAATAATATAGACAATCAAGATTTGAGCAGGTACACAATCACCCGTGCTATATGGCATAGCACATGATGATGATATCTTAGAAAGGATATAAGCAAAACAATGGACAGCCAATTTTCTAATGTCCTCTCTGTTACAAGTCCTCTTTAGCAGTGGTTTCTTCAGCGCATCTTTACTCCAGCTCCACAAGACGTCTGAGTTTTTCCTCTTTAGTGATGCCTTACTCAAGAACTTGGTCACGACACTTTCATTGACTTGTCTGGAAGAAAATAGATAAAAATTATGGTTTGTCTGGAAGAAAATAGATGAAAATTATGGCCTGTCTGGAGGAAAACAGATAAAAATTATGGCCTGTGTGGAGACAAATGGATGAATATTTGGCTTGACTGGAGGAAGATAGATGAAAATTATGGCTTGTCTGGAGACAAATAGATGAATATATGTCTTGACTGGAGAAAAGTAGATGAAAATTATGGCTTGTCTGGAGACAAATGGAAGAGTATATGGCTTGTTTGGAGGAAGATTGATGAACATTATGGCTTGTCTGGAAGAAAATATATGAAAATTATGGCCTGTCTGGAGACAAATGGATGAACATATGGCTTGATTGGAGGAAGATAGAAGAACATTATGGCTTATCTGGAGAAAAAAATAGATGACAATCATGCTTGTCTGCAGGAAAATAGATGAACATTATGGCTTGTCTGTGTGGTAAAGTGGGATGTTATAAATATTTATAGGGGACTTAGTGTACTGACTGAGATCAGCTGTGAAGGTATCTGTATCTAATAAGTGTGGTGTATTACAGATGACCTTACTTGCTACCACATTTATACCTCAGTCAGAATTATTCTGGAATATTGTAATGACTACGTTAAATGTCTAGGGTTATGAAAATGATGAAGTGTAAGTCACAACAACAACAGACAGATAAACAATTTAGTTTAATCCACAACTCTTTACAACACTGTGACACTCACACACATAAAACACTCTATAAGACTATCTTAATAAGTCAAGTTTTAAAGTTTAAAAAAAAAATATATCATCATATGTAATTCCTTTCAGAAAATATCTGAAGCATATCCAAGTTCTAATTCAGCCAAAACAACAAAGTGAACCATTAGGAATCACAAGTTTCAAATGTACCATTACAGTCCATGGTGCGCCCTCAGCCCGTACCAGGTATGTACACAATTTATTAAGATATTGATATCTTTCAACAACAAAGTGAACCAGGAATCACAATCAAATGTAATTACAAGTGGTATGTACACAATTTATAGATATGATCTTTGTATTGACATATTCTATTGTTATTATCCTATGTGTGTAAGTTGTGATGTAGTACTATGAGGTAATACTGGCTTGTTCAAGCTTGGTTGTTGTTTGTCATCATGACTTCAAGTGTTTGCTTAAGGTGGAAATAGTATTGGGAAAAGTTCACAGTTCCTGTCATTTGAAACAATTTATTGTCCCTCTTTAATTAATATACTGTCAATTTTAGAGGGGGGGCACATAGGATTGAGCTGCTCTGGCCACAGAATCTTATCTTCTGTGATGGCGGCAGGAAACAGTCTCCTCTGCTCGCTTGCTTCACTGTGTGCTTGAGACCTCTCACTGGTCGCTATCTGGACCAAGGAGTATGCTATCAGCCTCTGGATTCAGCAAAACTCAGACCAGGTGCTGCTTCAATAAGTTAGGACCATGGTCCCTGAAACAAGAAGGTTGTACCTCCTACTTCAGAACTAATTTATAATCTATTTCCACACTGAACACAATACATAACAAACACTGAGTTCAGAGTGGTAGGCCAACTGCTAGCTTCATCTGAAACAATTTACACCAGTATTCTTCTCCTTAATGGTTACTACGCCTCTGCAATTCCAGCATTAGTTCCTTCTAGTCAATAAGATAGGTGTCAGTGTACTATTTGGTGATCCCATGCCGATATACTTCTCTCCGACAAGTTTTGTTCAGGTTGGAGCAGTATCTAGGCTTTGCCTCATGTTTGCTACTGAACCACACACATATACAGACATAAATTATCAATTCACATTCAATTTTCATCAAAAAGATATCAAATATGTCAATCTTACCACAATTCATGGAAATAATAAACAAATACGTTGACTGGCGATGAATTATGGCACAAATTCCGATCCGCCTCTGTCCCAGGCTTTTATTTAGAAAAATATGAGCTGGATCTCAATGCACTGTTTCTTAGTAAGTTTATTTTAAAATGTGGCAATGAACAGACGCTCCTACTTGACTATATCCACGGGTCTAGCCAATAGGACCATGTTTACGAAAGCTTTTGAAAAAATTTACCCTTCCTATGTTTCCCCTAACAACCAAAAATAGTATTTGCAGTCCGACTAATCGTGTTTTGTCTTACATATACTTCCCGCCAATCAAATCGGATTTAACATGGTGGCCTATTTCCCGTAAAATGGTGGTTTCAAAACATGCCACTGTGCGATTATGATTTGGTGCTGTCAGACATCCTCACTATTTTCTTTTGGCTATAAATTGTTAATTCCTAGACTATTTGCGTAACACTTAACATATTCTTTGTCAGCAAGTCATAAGGAACCCAAATATGTAAATTTAATGGAGCTAAGTGGCTGCGTTCAAAATATGTATTCTAGGATAGTCGTGCTTTTTTTTTTTTTTGTTTTTTTATCGATTTAGAACCGCCACCTGTCCTGCCTTTTCGACTGTTCTGTCAGACTAATGTCAGGATTTCAGACATAAAACAGTCTTGGGTCATG
This sequence comes from Oreohelix idahoensis, assembly GCA_024509875.1. Taxonomy (NCBI): domain Eukaryota; kingdom Metazoa; phylum Mollusca; class Gastropoda; order Stylommatophora; family Oreohelicidae; genus Oreohelix; species Oreohelix idahoensis. Next base: position 427,262 of record JAMPIV010004968.1, read on the forward strand.
TTTCCTAATAAGCATTAAACATGTTTTTTAAAACCTAACCGTGTATTGGTAGTGTTTTTTATCACTGTCTATTTGAAAAAAAGTTAGTGCTTCATGCCTTTCGCGTTGGGGGTGGCATTAATTGTATATCGCGAGACTGTGGTAGTATTGCCTGCGTTCCTCCCTCTCTCTCTCTCTAAGTCCATCTGTCTTTTCATTACGCAGTGTAATAATGACATTAATGCTAGTATTTATCTAGGTCATTAAGCAGGGTGCGTATCTCAAGGTTTTCTAAGAAACACAGTACTAGTTGTATTTTTCGAACGTGTGTAGTTTTATGCAGACAGAGCATAAAAAGGGGGTTTCTTGTTCAACTAGTATGACGTTCTATTAACACAGGCGTACGCTATTGGAAAGCACGGGTCTTCAACCATTCTTCTTTCCCTTTTATTGAATTAATGCGTTAGGCTTTACATTTACTTTTTAATTTATATATGTGGATTTAGAATGTTTCACGACAGTCTGGAAGAAAAAATATATGAAAATTAATGTCTTGTCTGCAGGAAAATAGATCAAAATTATTGCTTTTCTGCATAAAAATTAAGGAGTGTATGGTGGAAAACATTCCTGGTTCAATCCCCAGTTGAGGTGGGATTTTTAGATTGCAAACGGCTCCGAGGTCAACCCAGCCTCATGAATTGGGTACCAGAGCAACTCTGAGAAAGTTAAGGCAGCCGGCATGATGCTGACCACACCACCCCAAGTGTACCGATGGTCAAGAAAATATGGGCCTAACACCATATTCCCAATATGCCTCAATGGGCGTGTAACAGGATCTTTTTGTTTTAATGGTGGAAAACTAGATGAAAATTTGGTTTATCTGGATCAAAATTATGGAGCATATGGTGGGAAAGAGATGAAAAGTATGGTTTGTCTGGATAAAAATAATGGGGTGTATGGGGGAAAATCCCAGCAAAATACTAGGCAGGATAATTATACAGAGAATTTCAAAAGCAGTAGACTACAAACTGAGGAAAGAACAAGCAGGATTTAGAAAGAACAGAAGATGTGTAGACCATATATTCACTCTCAGGAACATTATAGAGCAGTGCTCAGAATGGCAAAGACAGCTTTACATTAATTTTGTTGATTTTGAAAAGGCTTTTGACAGCATACATAGGGACAGTTTATGGAAAATACTGAGGGCTTATGGAATTCCAAGCTGCATAGTGTCAATCATAAAAAGCCTCTATGCAAACTTTACGTGCAGTGTTGGGCAGAGCAACCTAACCTTTGAGGTGAAGACAGGAGTGCGACAGGGATGCCCCTTATCAACCACTCTATTTTTAACAGTCATAGACTGGGTGATGCGCCAGACAACAGAGGGCAGTCCAAGAGGAATAAGATGGACAACATTTTCTACATTGGAAGATCTGGAATATGCAGATGACATTGCACTGCTAGCACATTCACATCAACACATCCAGGAAAAAACAGATAGACTTAATAAGTTTAGCCAGCAGGTGGGCTTGAACATCAATTTAAAGAAGTCTGAGGTCATGACACTCAATGTGAGCAACCCTGAGCCCATATCAGTAAGGAATAAGCAATTGGTACAGACAGATACCTTCACATACCTAGGAAGCATAGTAACACCAGACGGCGAGGCAGGCAAAGACATCAACATCAGAATGAATAAGGCAAGAACAGCCTTCTTTAGCCTAAACAACATCTGGAAGTCCTCCCAATACAGCACAAGCACAAAATTAAGATTATATCAGAGCTGTGTGCTTTCTGTGCTTCTCTATGGTGCGGAATGCTGGAGAGTTACAGAGAAGGAAATGTCGAAATTGTCCTCTTTTCACACAACATGCCTAAGGAAAATTCACCGAATCTTTTGGCCGAATACCATCACTAACCAAGATCTGCTTACTCGTAGCAAGCAAGAGGACATGCACACCATCATAGCTGGCAGACGCTGGAACTGGGTTGGTCATGTCCTCAGAAGAGACCCCGATGCCATCACAGAACAGCTATGCTTTGGACCCCTGAAGGAAAACGAAAGAGAGGCCGACCAAAAACAACTTGGCGGAGGACTGTGGAGGCTGAGATGCAAAGAATGAACCAGAGTTGGGGCACTGTACGAAGGATGGCCACCGACCGAGCAAAGTGGAATCAATTTGTTGTTGCCCTACAAGACGCCACTAGGCGTGATGGCCACTGACTGCTTTGACGGTCGGCGGCAAGGATCAAAGAAGAAGAAGAAGAATGGTGGAAAATAGATGAAAATTATGGTTTGTCTGGATACAAAAATATGGAGTGGATGGTGGAAAATAGAAGAATATTATGATTTGTCTGAATAAAGATAAATGAAAATTTTGCCTTGTCTGGACACAAATAGATGAAAATTATGTAGTGCCTGGTGGAAAAAGATGGAGATTATGGTCTGTCTGGACAAAAAATAGATGAAGATTATGGTTTGTCTGAATAAAAATACATGACAATTATGGCTTGTCTGGATAACAATAGATAAAAATTATGGTTTGCCTGGATAAAAACAGATGAAAATTATGGCTTGCCTGGATGAAAATTATAGCTTTTCTGGATGAAAATAGATTAAACTTATGGCGTATGAAGGAAAATGGATGAAAAATATGGCTTGTTTAAAGGAAAATAGATGAAAGTTATGGCTTGTCTAGAGGAAAATAAGCGAAAATTATGAATTGTCTGGAGAAAAATAGATCAAAATTATGGTTTGTCTGGATAAAAAATATGGTGTATATGGTGAAAAATAGATGCAAATTTTGGAGTGTATGGTGCAAAATGGATAAAAATTATGGATTGTATGGTGGAAAATAGATGAAAATCATGGTTTGACTGAATAAAAATAAATGAAAATTACGGCTTGTCTGGATACAAATAGATGAAAATTATGGAGTGCATGGTGGAAAATATATGAAAATTATGGCTTCTCTGGAGGAAAATGGATGAAAAATTTGGCTTGTCTGGAGGAAAATATATGGCAATTATGGCTTGTGTGGAGGAATATATATGACAATTATGGTTTTGTCTGGAAGAAAATATATGACAATTATGGTAAAAATAGTGATAGTAGTAGTAATAATGGAAGTAGCAGTAGGTGTGGTAAAAGTAGTGATAGTAGTAGTAATAATAGAAGAAGCAGTAGGTGTGGTAAAAGTTGTGGTAGTCGCTGCAGCAGTATTAGAATAAAAAAGAACAAGACAGTGATGATGTGGAAGATTAAAAGAAGAATAAAATGTACATGTATGGCAAGACAGTCTCACCTGAAATGAGTTTTAGCATTATAATGTATACATATATGATGTAACAATCTCACCTGAAATGAGTTTTAGCATAATGCTGCAAGCTGTAATGTTGTTGTTTATCATTGGATATCAGACCCACAGCATTCTTGCAAATCTGAGTGGTCAATCTTTCCTGGTGAGAAAGTGAACAAGAGTAATCTGACATGTGACACTAACATGACTGATTGGCTGGCACAAACAATGTTCACACAGTCTATCAGTCTGACTGTGTGTAGATTTCTGTCTTTAGTGAGATTAGTTTAGATAAAGAAAGTGAAAGATTAGTGATGTGGTGAAAGATTACAAGAACAACAGCAGACTGATAAAGGTGAGTTGACCTGTTTCATAACACTTGGTCATTAGGACACTACAGACAATGAGAGCTTAACAAGTTGTTACCACTGTTGTCTATTGATCATCAATCTGTTTAGCTGAGTGACAGGAAATTTATCTATTCTTTTATTTTTTTCTGTCTGCTCTCTCTTCTTTAGCCTGGAAAAGTACCTTGAAGGAAAATCTTTAGTAGCCCATGTTATCTTGATATGTGGTAATACCAGGTTAGCTTCTGTTTCTTTTTTCATTCTGAAAAGGTTCTCATATGGTCCTATATCACTTCTGTGTGTCTTATCTGTTCATTGGTTACAGTACCCACATACGATATTCCAAGGACCTGTCTGTAACATATCATTTCTAACACCTGAATTCTTCTCTCTAAATCTGCTGCTAAAGTTCAAGCTTCACCTGTGTATATAAATGGGGAAACTACACGATAATGCAGAAAAGTTTAGTTCAGAGATGGATAATTTTGCTATTTCCATATTGATTTAAGCTTTGCTAGGATTGCTGTTGGAACTGTGACAGAGGTAAAGAAGAATAGATTTTGTTTACTCTTTGAAGATATAGTTAATTGCCATTAATCATATATGGCGATTTTTTTTCTTTAAAATATGATCGCTTCTTCCAGCAGGTGTGTTATAACAGCAACTATTGTGAGACTGGTCATGCGACTAGCAACCTTATCATGTAAACATGAAATGTTTGTCTGGAGAAAAAGAGACAGCAGTTACGACTTGCCTGGAGAAGAAAAGAGAAAAATGACAATTTATCTAGAGACAGAGACAGAACAACTATGGCTTGTTTGGAGAAAAAGAAAAAATAATTAAGGCTTATTTAGAGAAATAAGAGGGAAAACAGCAAGGTCTATTTGGAGAAACAACAGGGAATACATCAAGGTCTATTTGGAGAAACAACAGGGAATACATCAAGGTCTATTTGGAAAAACAACAGGGAATACATCAAGGTCTATTTGGAGAAACAACAGGGAATACATCAAGGTTTATTTAGAGAAACAAGAGAGAAGAACTAACAAAGAGAAACCATATCTTTAAGTCAACACAAAGTGTATTGTGCGGCAGGATTCCTATATGAGGGTCAACTGATGTGGTGATGCCATGCTCTTTCAGAGTAAACAATGGACAGTCAGTCAGTTCTGTATCAATATTACCTTCAACATTTCTTTTTGCTTCATAAGGACTACTGAACTGTAACTGTTGCTCAGTTACAATTTCTATTTTAATTTCTCTTTTTTTTTCATGTGTCCACGAGATCCTCACTACCTTGACTTCTTTTGCCACCATCTTCTTCAGCTTGTTCTTGGTCTCTCCTCTCTTCCTCGGAGGTCCTAGTCCAGGGCATGTCTAGTTATGCTGTTTCCTGTGGATGTTTTCTATCCATTTCACCTCTCTCTTTAATCTTAAAGCTGAGTTGCTTGTTGTCTGTACTCCATAGGTCTATATGTGTTATTACATCTGGTCATTTGAGATGGATGATTCAACAGATGCATCTGTTGGTGAATGTCTGGAGTTTGGATATTATATTTTTTGTGACATGCCACATTTATGAGCCATAGTGTAGGAAAGATTATACACTCGTGTTCAACAGTCCAATTTTGTTTTCCTGGGAAAGAGCCACAGAGTTGTTTACTGGTTTGAAGGAACTCAAGTCAAATCTGGCTTTGTTGACATTGACAACCAAGCTTACTCTTCCTTCTCTATCAGGTGTTACTTCTCAAATAAGAAGCTTAATTTCAGATGTCATGAATACAGAGATGTTCACATTTTTTTAGGTATTGTATATCAGAGATATCATACCATTTATCAGAAATGTCATAATGTATATCCCATATATCATATCCCTTATAAGAGATGTCAGATCATTTATCAGAGTTGTCATATCACACATAAGAGATGTCACATGTAAGATACATCATTAATAGAAATATATATCATTTTGCATTTTGGAGATATAGTTCAGCATTATCAAAGATATTATATCATATACTGGAGAGCGTCCCATTGACAGAGTGGTTAGAATGCTGGTAGGTGCCGGGTTCAAATCATGGTACTGACACACTCCAGTTTATCCAGCTGTAAATGATGAGTCATGCAATTAAGATACTGCTCAAAATCATACAGGAAAGAATAAAAAGTAAAGTAGACAGCGAAATCCAAGAAGAACAGTTTGGTTTTAGATGGAACAGTGGAACAAGAGAGGCAATATTTTGCCTAAGAATATTAGCAGAAAAATATACAGAGGTCAAAAAAAGTATGTATATGTGCTTCATTGTCTATAAGAAGGCTTTTGACAGAGTCCATCATGAGAAAATAATCGAATGCCTCAAAGACATAGGTATTGATGGAAAAGATATAAGAATACTCAGTAACCTTTATTGGGAGCAAACTGCCACAGTAAGATCTGGAAGGAATTATTCACCATACATAGACATAAAAAGAGGTGTCAGACAAGGTTGTGTGCTGTCCCCTTGCCTATTTAATTTATACACCGAAAAAATTTTCAAACAGATACAGGAAATACCAGGACTGAACATCAGTGGAAGGTCAATAAACAACCTTAGATATGCAGATGATACCGTGTTGTTAGCTGAAAGCGAACAGGAGTTACAAGAACTAGTGAAGCAAGTGAACAGCATAAGTCATGAATATGGACTCGACATTAATATTGAGAAAACAAAAACTATGATAATTAGCAAAACAAACGATAAACCCACATTAAAGATAAGCGTAAATGGGAAAATCCTGGAACAAGTCAAGAGCTACGTATATCTTGGTCATATAATAACAGAAGATGGCAGATGTGAAACAGAAATCAAGAAGAGAATAGGAATGGCCAAAGCTACGTTCAACAACATGAAACATATACTGACATCCAAACAGTTATCTCACAAATTAAAACTGAGAATCATAAAGTGTTATATATATATTCTGCATTTCTGTATGGTGCAGAAACATGGACGATGAATAAGCATTTGGAAGAAAGAATTGAGGCTCTTGAAATGTGGATATATAGAAGAATGGGGCGTATCTCATGGAAAGAGATGAAAACAAATAAGGAGGTCCTAGAAAATCTAAGTATGAAAAGAGAACTAATGAGGGAGGTCAAAGTTCAGCAGTTAAAATACTTTGGCCACATAAAAAGGCATAACACTTTTCAGAAGACCATAACAGAAGGGAGAGTTGAAGGCAAACGTGCAAGGGGAAGACAACGCTATAAGTGGAAAGATAACATCAAGAGATGGACAGGAAAGAGTCTATCAGAGTGCACCACCAAGACAAGAGACAGAAGACGTTGGAGATCCATTACAGCCAACCTTCGTTGTGGAGATGGCAACTGATGATGATGATGATGATGAAATGGGTACTGTCACGAAGTGGTTTTACGTCTATAGAGTTTGCCTGAATGAAAGCAAGACCCTAGTATGAGAAAGTCTGAGAAGATAGAATTTAGATGGAAAATGACATGCCTGTGGACAGATGAGACTATTGGCTCAAGGGATAGAACCAGGTTTTGACTCGCCCTTGCCGCTTCGTGACTTCAGAAAGGCTATAATCTCACCCTCCTCTGACTTCCTTTAAATACAAGGAGATAAGGTGTATAAAACGACCACAGACACCATTATACAGACAACATAAAGTAAGTATAGTAAGGAGTAGAAGCTGATCCAGTATACAGTAAATATATATATTTTTATTTACAGAAGGGAAAAAACATTAAAAATACCATCAAAACATCAGTCAAGAAATGGCCTGCACTGTTGCACGGCCTGAAAACAAGTAACAATTAAATTAATAGACACCATAAAAAAAACCCAAATCACATTCACTCTTTCTGTCACCCTGCTGAGGAACAAAAAAATTGGTTAGTGATTTACACAATCTAATTTGGTGGGGCTGTCAACTTTAGCCTCCACTCTCTAATACCACTAAGATTGCTACTGTCTCAGTCCGGTTGACTCTTCCTCCACGAAAACATCTACACAGCTTCCATCTTGGTAGGCGATATGCGCCGCTAACTAACACCACTGGCGATGCTAAAATAATAGACTTGGAGTAACCCAAAGGCTCAGTGTCTATCCTTCGAGTGGACACTGAACAGACCCTACTGGTCCTGTCTATTTTCTCCCTCCTTCTCTCTCTCTCTATCTCTCTCTCTCTTGGTCTCAGTGTCTCTCTAACACTCGACGACTGATGATGCGGCGTCTCCGTTACGCTCTTCTCTCGTTACTTTCAGGACCTAGGTATGGTAACCCTGTCACCTGTTCCTGAATTTGGTGATGACGATGCTGTTCAGGTATCAAGCCTGAGGTGCTTGATAAACTGTAGGAACTACTCTGCTGCTGACTGGCTTCTATACGTTCCCCTTTCAACCCGCTCCGGCTCTAGAGGAAAACCACAGCCGTGATTTCTGGCTGTTTAAGATTACACCAATCTCCCGGGCCACTTGCCGTTGCTGGAGACCATAATAGCGATAAGCTATGGCTGTACGATAAATAAACCTTGTTCCCGCTAAAGCATGGGCACTTTACTGCAAGAGACCGTAAGTTATTTTCGTTGTGCTTCTGATGATAACTCGAGTCCTCTGACCCCTTAAGATATGTCTTGTTGCCGTGGGTAATTTTGCACATGGGCAAATTTACGCTCCCCCACTATTCTGCCGTCACCCGCTGAAATTAAAAGAACGTAAATCTGAACCCTCCGACAATATTTCTCACATTTAAGGCTCAGTAAAATTAACGAACACACCAGGGATTTCCCCATAAAATTACATTAGTAAATACACAGAAATAAATGGTGGTTTTACATAACATTCTACAAATATGGGCACACGTGTTTCTCACAACTTCACATACTCCTATCTACTGCCAAAATCCCAGAAAGAATTATACACACTTTTTACATTTACATCGTTCTACAAAGAAAGTAATGGATGGCGCTGGCGTTTAAAACTTTAAGTTAATGTCGCCGACGAACTTTTACTTACGGGCGAAGATTTCTCAAAACCCCACTAATAAGTAAAACGATAATAAAAAGTTACATACCGATTATCGCTGTTTTTCCCTGCAATGAAGACAATAATGCAAAGTAGACGGCAGGCAATTATTTCTTACTCTAGAGAACGCTGCCCCGTCTAACTGGCTATTTATACACCAAGGGAACCACCCCTACGCATCATCGCGAAACCCACGTGGCCTAAAATTGCGTCATGTTACCTGACGGCCGCGTGCTTCCGGACTCGTCATACCGCGTGCCGGAAATGGCGATTATTTCGTAAACAACGAAATCTCCGTGATCGTGAAAAAATCTATAAGAGAAAAAACTGGCCGAGTGAAAAATAAACCTACCATCGTAAAACGACCCCATTTAATTTATCTCCTCAAAAATACCAAACACGATATATATTCAAATGAGAAGAAATAAAATGGTGAAAATTCAAAATAAAAGAACAGGATCGGGCCGGTTGAAGGACAGAATTACAGTGCGGCATCACAGGTACTTGACTCTACTTTTTGAGTTAGGGAAGGAAAAGGCAGCGAGGAAGGAAACTGGTCACCCCACCTCTCAATGCTGGACCTACTATGGTGAAGTCTCGAACACTTCACTCCCCTACAGCAATATCTGTTATGGGACTTCCTGTACCTTTATATTGGAGATATCAACACATAAGACATCTTGTATCACATTCTTGATTTGTACGTTGTTCAGTATATGAATATCAGAGGTGGCAAATTTGTTTTGTTCATAATATTTAGTTTTAATATTTTTTTCCCATCATTTCAAAGATTTTTGAAAGACTTGCTTCTGAAATTAGTTCTCAAAATGCTAATTCTGTCATAGAAGTCATATGTTGTACAAGTTGTATTCAGTAGCTCGAGTACTCACTATCAGAGTGTCTGACGGCTTCTCCACAGTGGCTATAGTGTACAAGAGTTTGACAGGTATATCACATGGTTTCTTTGTTCGTGTGCACAAAGCTGTCACAACATCATTGTCTCCCAGGTCACCCAAAGATTGGCTAAGTTCAAGGATGTCTCCCTTTAGAACAGTGGAATCTGCTGGACCATCTAGAGATAACAAGTTGAAAGCTAAAGGATACATTCTTTAAATTTATGAGATGTGCTGCCAAGGAAAAAAACAATGAAAACACCACTAGAAATGATTACATGAGGAACATCAGTAGAAGAAGTAATATTAAAACACCACAGCAAAAGCAAAAAAATTTAGAAATTGACTTACCCAAGGAGCTACACAACACAAAAAAATTGTATATTATCAAATCAAGAACCAACATATAACAAACAGAACAAATGAGATTGACACGGAAAAACAAAAAACACAAAAAATAAATAAATAAATAAGATAAAAATTAAAAACAAAAAAATTTTAAAGTAGCCATACAATATCAGTACAAGAATTAAAAAAAACCCACAAAAACACAAAAACAAACAAAAAAACTACCAATTCAAAAACCAGCAAACGCCAAGCAGATACATTTGAAGGGGTGTCAGTGGCAAGAGAGAGTAATGTAGTGTCATGGAAGAGGATACATTACAAACACCAAAGACATTAAACAATGCCACAACAAACAGCAGATAAATTACAGCCTGGAAGAGCCAACACACTAGAAAAACAACAATGCAATGCACTATATACAATGATGAACACTATATACCCTAATTATAGCTCATATGGGGTTGAACCGGGTATCCCTTGCACACAACAAACAAAACTGCCAGAGGTAGCATGAGTCAAAAACAGCTAAATGTTGAAGTCAATATCAAACACAGGAAAGTACTGAGGTCAATAGCAAACGCAGGTAAATATCAAGATCAATAGCAAACACAGGTAAGCATCGACTTTACAGGAGGTGGTCACAAGACAAGCTACCTTGATAATCAACATGTTTTATGTCAGTTTTTTGCTTTAATAGTTAAACTTGTGAATTTGTGTTTCCATAAACTTCTACAAGGATCCCCAGAACTTCATGCTACCTACAGAGATAAGAGATCAGAGATAAGAGATCAGAGATAAGAGATCAGAGATAAAAGATTGACACAAACCTAACTGTGTAAAGTCCTGTTTGGCTATTGCCACTGTTGATCGTTTCTTGAGCTCATCCAGGTTGTTGGTGACGGTGTGAAAGAAGTCATCAGAATGGTTAGTGCTGAACACAAAGTCGTCCATGTTGGCTATACCCAGAGTGAGGTGATGTCTAAAAATAGGTCACAACCAGAATAACTGAAGGGTTATAAACTTGAACAGTCAACCATTTTGTGTTGCCTCTTGACCTCAGTCGAGTTTTTTAATGTCAAACGTCTTGTGTCTTTTTATTTACCTCTGCAACACTTATAAACAGTTATTTATATTACACTCCTAAAACAATTTTTATCTGAAATCATTAACACAATATATCCAAATTATAACCATAATCTGTCAGTCATCTTCATATTATCTGCATTTTTCTCACTATCTTTAAAGATCTGTTTCTGTCAAATTCTGTTTTGTGCAAACTTTTTTCTTTGATCAAGATACATCAACATCTACAGATAAAGATCTATATCAACATCTACAGATCAACATCTATGGATTAAAACATATATCAAATCAACATCTACAGATCAAAACATTTATTAACATCTACAGATCAAGATTTATATCAACATCTACAGATCAAGGTCTATATCAACATCTACAGATCTATTTCAACATCTACAGATCAAAACATATATCAACATCTACAGATAAAGATCTATATCAACATCTACAGATCAAAACATTTATTGACATCTACAGATCAAGATTTATATCAACATCTACAGATCAAGGTCTATATCAACATCTACAGATCTATTTCAACATCTACAGATCAAAACATATATCAACATCTACAGATGATAGCATTTATCAACATCTATTGATAAAAACATACTGGGTATCCCAGGACGAAATGTCAATATTTTGGGAGGTCATAGTATTGGTCACTCTAAGAAAAAAAGTTTAAATGAACATGTGTCCCATTCTGAACGATCTCTGTGATAGAGCTGTTTGAATTTGTTGCACAGTACTTTCCTCCCCAAAGTCTGTCAAAATAGCCTGTTGATCCTCCAGGGAACAGTCGAAGACAAACGGAGAAGAGGAAGGCAAAGAAAATCCTGGGCTGATAACATCAAAGAATGGGTAGGGCACAGTTTTTCCACACTTGTACGCATTGCTGAGGATAGAGAGCAGTGGAGGACCCTGTCTGCTAATGCTTCCACCATGGCACCCCTACAACCCATGATGGGTTATGGGTTGAGATGAGATGAGATGACTTTCCTTCCCTCCCTCCATGATGTGCACACAACTATCACAAACATGCGATACGGTGTTATGTTTGTGTTGGCTGTTGTGATTATTGACAGTGGCATTGTAAAAGTGTTGTTAAAAATGATGCACATCTTCACAAATGTCGAATATGCAGATATGCTGTATGTTTATGGTTTCTGCAATGGTAGTACCACTGCTGCTGTTGAAGAATACCGTCAACGGTTTCCTAACCGCAGTATTCCGGATCGAAGAGTGTTTTACAAGGTTTTCAATACATTGCGTGAATGTAGTACGCTTCCAAGTGCTCATATTTCATCTGAATGAGCATGTCAACAAAATGTGGATGAGCAGGAAAACATTCTTCAAATGGTACAGCGTAACCCTACTACTAGCACACGAATTATTTCTATATGTCTGGGTGTTTCATGAACAAGAGTATGGTGAACATTACATGAAGACGGCTTGTATCCATTTCATGTACAAAACCTCCACCCAGGGGACAGTGCCATGTGATTAGAATTTTTTCATTGGTTACAAACTAATTGTCGATTGCTTCCATTAATACTATTCACTAATGAAACTACTTTCACCCATAACGGAATCAACAACACACGTAACATTTATCAATGGTCTCACAAAAATCCACATGGTACTGTGCAAACAAATTTTCAGCGTCGTTTCTCAATCAATGTGTGGTGCGGTATCATCAATGACATGTTGATTGGTCCCGCTATTTTAGAAGATCATATGATGGGACAAAATAACCTAGAATTTCTGCAAAATTAATTACCGGAACAATTAGATGATCTTCCTTTGGCTAGACAGATTGCTATGTACTTTCAGCATGATGGAGCCCCTCCATATTATACCCGACAAGTAATGCAACAACTTAATGAAACTTTGCTTAATTGGTGGATCGGTCGTGGCAGTGCCATTAACTGGCCACCAAGAGCTCCAGACCTAACCTCGTTAGATTATTGTTTATGGAGTTGGATGAAGGATGACATTTATACAAAAAAAGTGGATACATGAGAAGAATTACTCACTTGCACATTGAATGCTATTGACCACATAATGGAACGTAAGATCAACTCAGACGAGCAACACATCGTCTTCTCACACGAGTTGCAAAGTGCATTGATGTTGACAGTGACATTTTCGAAAATTAATTACAAACTTTACATACTTCTAACAAATTTGTTATTTAAACAATAAATACCCTTTATTATCAATACTTCTGCAGCTGTACATTCAAGCAGTTCATCTTTGAAACCGTTCAGAATGGGACACTTGTTCATATGAACTTTAGAATGACTGAAACTATGACTTCCGAAAGTATTGACCTTTCCTCCTGGGACACCCTGTGTATCAACATCTACAGATCAAGACATCAACATCTACAGATCAAGATATGTATATCAACATCTATAGATCAAAACACATCAACATCTACAGAACATGATACATCAACAGCTACATTTCATGATTTATATCAGCATTTATGGACTTAGACATATCAACATCCACAGATCAAGACAAATAACAGCATCTACAGATCAATATCTAGTAATCAAGACATATGTCAACAATTGCTGATCACCACATCCCCAGATAAAATAACAATCTCAAAGTAAATTAGAACACACCCCCCCTCCCCCCCCCTTCCCCCCGGTTCCTAATTTATGTCATTTTGTTAACAACGACAGCAACTATTTCTTTTTCTTCACTCCATCTGTGCTGCACACTAACTGTCAGAAGTTCACTCACTTGGTTTTGTGAATATCCACAACCTCAGAAAACTCCACTTGCAGTCTCAGGGTGTCTGTATTATCCACAACATAAATGCCCTTATGGTTCACTCCAACTACTACCTCAGATATGTGAAGGCTTGGGCCCACCACCTTGGCCACATCGTAATAGCGGGAGAAGAGAATATGAAATGTGTCCCTGGCAAACTTAATGATGTCAGTCTTGACAGAGTGGGTGGATGGTTTCTCTGTGCCTAAATTCAAATTTTCGTACATTTTCTGTATTTTGTCCTGCAAAAATGAAAATCTCATTATATTCTTGTGTGATAGTCTTAGTACAGATGTCATTATATTCTTGTGTGATAGTCTCAGTACAGATGTCATTATATTCTTGTGATAGTCTCAGTACAGATGTAAATTGAAATAGCAGCCAAAGTGGAATGAATTTGATTCCCAGCTCGGGTGAAAAAAAAAAAAATCACCAAGAGGATGGCACTTGGGAGTCACGACCTGAGTGTGCTCAAACCCACTACAATGTGTTAAGCGTGTGAAGGTGCCAAACAACATGTTTGACAGTACAACTTCTGATATTTAGATTCTCTCTAGTTGTAATTCTCTTCTTCTCTTTTTCTTTGATCCATAACCGCCAACTGTCAAAGCAGTCAGCGGCCATCACGCCTGGTGGCATCTTGTAGGGCAGCAACAAATTGATTCCACTTTGCTCGGTCGGCGGCCATCCTTCGTACAGTGCCCCAACTGTGGTTCATTCTTTGCATCTCAGCTTCCACAGTTCTCCGCCAAGTTGTTTTTGGTCGGCCTCTCTTTCGCTTTCCCTCGGGGGTCCATAGCATAGCTGTTCTTGTGATGGTATCAGGGTCCCTTCTGAGGACATGGCCAACCCAACTCCAGCGTCTGCCAGCTATGATGGTGTGCATGTCCTCCTGGTTACTCCGAATAAGTAGTTCTTGGTTGCTGATGGTGTTTGGCCAAAAGATTCGGAGAATTTTCCTTAGGCAGATTGTGTGGAAGGAGGACAGTTTCGACATTTCCTTCTCTGTTACTCTCCAACATTCCGCACCATAGAGAAGCACAGAAAGTACACAGCTCTCATACAGTCTTAATTTGGTGTTTGTGCTGTATTGGGAAGACTTCCAAATGTTGTTGAGAACAGCAAAGGCTGTTCTCGCTTTATTCATTCTGTTGTTAATGTCCTTGCTTGTTCCGCCGTCAGGTGTTACTATGCTTCCTAGGTAAGTAAATGTATCTGTCTGTTCTAACTTCTGGTTCCTTACTGTTACTGGCTCAGGATTGCCCACATTTAGTGTCATGACCTCTGTCTTCTTCAAATTGATGTTCAGGCCAACCTGCTGGCCATACTTATTCAGTCTATCGGTTTTGTCTTGAATGTGTTGGTGTGAATGCGCGAGTAGTGCAATGTCATCTGCATATTCCAAATCTTCCAGTGTAGAAAACGTTGTCCATCTAATTCCTCTTGGACTGCCCTCTGTTGTCTGGCGCATCACCCAATCTATGACTGTCAAAAATAATGTTGTTGATAAGGGGCATCCCTGCCGTACTCCTGTTTTCACTTCGAAAGCTACATTACTCGATCCAACACTGCACGTAAAGTTAAAATAGAGGCTTTTTATAATGGAAACAATGCAGCTGGGAATTCCATAAGCCATCAGAACCTTCCATAGGCTGTCCCTGTGTATGCTGTCGAAAGCCTTTTCAAAATCAACAAAGTTAATGTACAGCTGTCTCTGCCATTCTGAGCACTGCTCTATAATGTTCCTGAGGGTAAATATATGATCTGCACATCTTCTGCTCTTTCTGAAGCCCGCTTGTTCTTTCCTCAGTTTATGGTCAGCTGCTTTTGAAATTCTCTGGATGATTATCCTGCCTAGTATTTTGCTGGGAACTGAGAGGAGGGTAATTCCTCTCCAGTTGTTGCAGTCTGCAAGGTCGCCCTTCTTGGGCAATTTGACAATTATTCCTTTACTCCACTCTGTTGGTGTTGTCTCAGTTTCCCAGACTTGTGCAAATAGTGGTTCCAATAGTTCTGCTGCCAGTTCAGGGTCTGTCTTGAATAGCTCAGCATTCAGATTGTCGTGACCAGGCGCTTTTCCATTTTTTAGCCCTTTGATAGCTGTGATAATTTCTTCTTTTCGTGGAATGTCTGTATTTACGTCTAAGTCACTTTCAGCCCCAGGAACATTCAGCTGAGTCTCTGGTGGTTCCTTATTCAGTGTTTCTCTGAAGTGCTCTGCCCATCTTGTTTCCTGCCCCTGTGCTGTGGTGATGAGATTTCCTTGCTTGTCTCTTACTAACGTTATGTTGTTTGCACCTCGTTTTCCACTGATAGCTTTAGTTATTTTATAAACTGTGCTTTGTTCATTTCTCAGTGCTGCCTCTTCTGCCTGTCTTGCAAGGTCATCCAGAAATGTCCTTTTGTCAGCACGGGTTTGACGTTTTACTTCCTTGTCCAGCTGACTGTACTGTTCACTATATATTGCCTTTAACCTGGGAGACTTAGCTTCTGTTTTCTTCCTTTTCATTTCCTTTCTCTTCACTATGGTGTTTAGCGTTTCTGGTGTGTAATTCTCTGTACAGAGTTTATTATCATCAGTTACTCATATACAAGCAGTGAAATCAGCACACTGCTTCAGGTATATTATGAGTATGACACGTAATATGCATGTTTAGCATGTATACACTGTAAATGTAACGTGTGTACAGTATGTATACAATATTTATGCAATGTACACGGTATATAAAATATGTATACATTATGTACATAAAAACCAACGGGCTGATCACCCGTTTGCCAGTCACTTTGATTACGGAAACAACGGCAAACGGATTGATTTGTCGTTGCCCTAAAGACGCCATTAGGCGTGATGGAAACAACGGCAAAGAAAATCTATTCGCTGTTGCCCTTAAGACGCCACTAGGCGTAATGGCCACTGACTGCTTTGCCGGTCGTTGGCTAAGGACGGAAGAAGAAGAAGAAGATGTACATAAAAGTATGATGTGTGTTACTTGTGAACATTCTATGTTGGTGACTGTAAACAAGCTAACATCAATGAACATGATAAATAAACATGAAAATGTTCAACACAAATATTTTAGACTGCTGACAATTTTTACCTGGAAATAATCTTTTGGCCTTCTTTCAATCTGATTTCCTGGTATAAAAGAGGTGATAAAGTCTGCCAGGTTGTAATATCCCATATCATCTGGGTGCTCCACATAATAGAATTTAGCTGTGAGATTTAGTAATGTGTCCTCCTAAAGGTCAAAAGTATAAGGATTATGAATTTAGAGTCCTCCTATTTTGTTCCTTCTAACTTTTTTTTTCACCTCAAAACACATGTACCAATGTGGCATTTATAAAAAAGATTACATTAAAAACTAGACAATATTAACGTAAAGATTTCTTGTAAATACTTCTAGCTTCTACTTTTAACAAAACATGCATCTCTCAGCTTATGCTAAATCTGTATGTGCAATTTCAGCATTTTGCAAGAGACTAACTTCTCCCAGTTGTTTGCAATGTGAAAGAAAATTTAGCTGTTATGTGAAACTGTGCAAATGAGCTCAAAGTGACTGGATGCCCCTGCATTTGCTGCTTTCCCACTACTCTGTATGCTGCACCACATGTTTTATGCTGGAATTGTCGCACTGCAGTGTTGCCACTTCATGGATATTTCCCACAAATTTGTGGCAAAAAAAACAAGGCTAAGGGGGAAGTGTACAAGAAGAAGGTCTTTAGTATACACAATAATATTTGGTGGGAATTAGTGTGGGAATCTGTGTGGAAATTTGGGTGGGAATCTGTTAACTGTTTGTAGGAATTTATGGGTCCATACTTTAGAATTCTGAGTTTGAGAAGTTGTAACTTAGTCCTGCTGGTACCATTTAGTCTTGCAGAAGGTATAGTGCTGTGTGGATCTGTGCTGTTCTGTAATATGGATGCTTCACTTACTATCCTGTCTTCATCTTATTGACATGATTGTGACATTTCTCCTTGATTTTACCAAATTTTTTCCAATTTTTAACACCAAATAACATTGAAAATGCATAAAACAATCTTTCTGTTGATGTTTGTATCGATACCTAATGTATTAATATGATTTCAGTGTGGCTAAATGTATTTTAGGTATTATATTTTACTTTTTTTGCATGCAACTTCCATTTTTCTCTGTGTCAATGCAGTCGATATATGCAGTTTCACTTTAAGTGAGGTTTTCACAGAATGAAGTCATCGCATTAATCAATGGATACCTACATAAAATATCTGCCACTGTGAGATGGAAGGATAATTACTAAAACTTTATCTTTATTATAATTTTATACCACTGGCATTAAGTTTCATAAATGAGTGATTGTGCAGAACAGAAATGTTAAAATAGTAAGACAGGACCAGTAATGTAAAACTGATGGAAAGAAACAAATATCAGTGAAACAAAGGGTGCGGAAAAGGGCTTGACATGAAATAACTGAAGACTTATGCTTCATACGGAACTGAATTATTAACAAGAACTGCTAGCATCATGACAGCATCATCACTACCATTGGCACTATCATTAACATCATCATTTTCCTTTTTACCTTTAGCGACACTGTTACTTTCATTATCTTTAACGTCATTATTATAAACATTTCTTCCTTGCTCACTAAAACTACAGCAACATCAACCATAGTCTATAACCATCCTAATTATAATTAATGCCTCAGTATTCTGGCCTCTACTCCTCACTCATCTATGACTCAACCACTCACTCCTCTATGACTCAACTACTCACTCAACATCATTGTCTTCTTTTACACTCTAAAGGAGTATATTGTCACCAGTACAGGTGTTACCCCACCCCTTTTTACAGGAAGCCTGTGAACAAGAATGTCCTTTGCTCTTGCAGTGGTGTTCCTGTAGCAACCTGTTTTACATGATGAGGTTGCTAGCCAAATACACAACCTCTTATTAGTCACCTTTTATGACACGTGGATCTATTATGTCTTTGTTTCCTCGGAGACCTCTATACAGTGTGGGGTACTCACTCAACTATCACTCAGGTATGACTCAATCACTCATTAAGTAACTCATAGAACTGCTGACTCAGTAAATTACTCAACCATTCACTTATAAGTTTAACTCAACAACTCACTTAACTACCTCTTTAATGAGAATTCATTTTCTCAACTATTCTTTCAACCTCTCACTTTATAACTTACTTAATTACTCATTCAACTCCTCACTCTATCACTCACTTATTCAACTACTCGCTCAATTTCTCATCAAACCATTCATTAGCCTGCATACTCAATTTCTCATCAAACCATTCATTAGCCTGCACACTCAATTACTCATTCAACCACTCACTCAATCTCAATTGCTGCATGAATGATATATTCAATTTCTTACTCAATCACAAACTCTAATTCTCACACAATCACACACTCAACTTCTTACACATCCTCTACTCCCTCAGTCACTTACTCAACAGTTCACTTAACCACTCACTCAACCTCTTTCAAATACACACTTGACTACTCACTCAATCTTATACTCTAATATTCACACAACTACATTCACACATGATCTGATTTTCCCCAATCAATCTTTATTCCTCTCATACTCCAAACTCCTGTCCTCTTTTTATGTATCTTCCTGAACATACCTTCTCCAGCCTGTACTCCCCCATAGTGATGCCACGTTTGACCTGTTGATATACCAAGTTTGTGTCTGCAACGTCATCCCCTGGAATATGCCATGGGCTGCATAGATGAGGAATGATAGATACAAATCATGTGGGGCACAACAGTTTAGAAAGTCAAATAATTTTGTTTTTAAAAGATAACAAACACATGTTTTAAGTATTTACTAGAGTGACTTGACAGATTTGAAAGATAGATTTAAACCAGAATAATAATGATAGCTAGTTAAAACAAGTCTGAGGTAGTAAGTAAAGACAGAAGGATCACATCTGAAGTGAAAGGTCAGATCTGGTTAAGTAATGATAGCTTTAAAGATAAGATTTGATTTAGTAATTACAGCTATGAGATCAGATTTCATTAAGTAATGATAGCTATAAAGATAAAATTAGATTTAGTAATGAAAGCTATAAAGATAAGATTTGATTTACTGTAATAATTATAGCTATACAGATCAGATTTTATTTAGTAATGCTAGCCAAAAAGATCAGACTTGATTTAATACTGAAAGGCAGAAAAAAAAATATCTGAGGATATCTGAGATAAGAATTCAGATAATTTTATGAGAAAGATAGGATCTGGAATAATAATTGCAAATAAGTGTTAGATCTTAGGTAATAATTATCTGAGGCAGTAATTATATTAGAAAGATCAGATTTAAGATAATCATTATAGATAAAGTAGATTAAATTTGATTTAGTAATGATAGCTGGAAAGTTCAGCTATCTCAGACTCCATCAGACAGGGCAGTTATTTTGTCACACTCCCAGTCCATGCTTTTGAAATACTCAAAATGGATGACTACAGCATAAATAGAAAACATCCATA
The DNA here is from genome assembly GCA_024509875.1 of Oreohelix idahoensis. Lineage (NCBI taxonomy): Eukaryota > Metazoa > Mollusca > Gastropoda > Stylommatophora > Oreohelicidae > Oreohelix > Oreohelix idahoensis. Next base: position 447,518 of record JAMPIV010004968.1, read on the forward strand.
GAAGCTTTGAATCTTCAGGAATTGATGTGGATCCACTGTCCTGGTCATACAGGAGTATGAGTAATGAGAGAGCTAAAAGACTGGCTTCGAGAGCATCCATAGTGAGGACACTGGATGTGGATACGGTAGAAGTACTGAAGACAAATAATCACCACATTTTAGAGAACAACACTGCAATAGATGATTCAACAAGGCTAAGATTGCTGGAATTTGGCATCAAACGTAAGGCTAGCAAGGATGGACATACAAGAGGATGCATCTGTTGCGTATACAACCAGTGCGCAACAGGAACAGTTAGCATTCATACCCTTCAACATTTGCTGAGGGAGACTGAGCACCTATAGGTCTGCCCAGAGTGCAATGATGTCGATTCTGTTCCACTGCAAGAACAACAACAGCTGGAAAGATCAGATGTGAGGTAGCAATTATAGCTAGAAGACTCAAGATTATAATTACAGCTAGAAGACTCAAATTTAAGATTATAATTACAGCTAGAAAGATCAGATTTGGAGTAAAAAATATAAACATTAACCACAGTATGCCAGGATGAGTCAAAATAACCTGAAATATTCTCTGCGGAAGTATATCCTCCAGACAGTGTTGTTCTCCCTTATGCCCATTTGTTTTGAGTGCTGCTCACATTCTGATATGGCGTCCATGACCCTGTGCTGACCATGACCCAGACATGAAATCTGGATGGTAAAGATCATTAATTTGAACCATGCTATGATTATGGAAATATACTAGCAAAAATACAGCAGAATGACAACACGTGATGACTGTCACTAAACTATCATGTCAAAATGTCTGCCCGTGAGGTGGAATTTTAATTTTAAAATTACCTCCTGTTTTAGCACTCTTCTGTAGAGTAAACACTATTTTTGAGACAATAAAATTCATAAATGTTTTCATCAAAAGTTGTGAGATATGGAGAAATGAATAATTTCCTCTTCTGCTCCATAATTTAGCCCCCATGCAGGAAGCTTGTACCAGAAAATGTCGTGTATTTTTGTAGTGATGGTTTCTGTAACAGTTACTTTTATATGATGAGTTTGGCAGCCCCATTGCACAACCTCAGCTTTATTGCCTCTTACGACATGCCTGAACAGTTGTTCAATGCTGTGTCTCCTCAGAAACCCCCAGAAACCACAAAGGATGTAAGACATGATAACAAAGAAATTCCTGATTCCAAGTCAAATTTTGCAGACGACTTTGCTCTTCTGTCCCATAACCATAAGCAGATGCAAGACAAAATGAAATTACTCAATGACAGGTCACAACAAGTGGGTCTTAAAATACACAGGGAAAAGACAAAGATAATGAACATAAATGCAAGAAATGATAACAAGGCCAAACTTGAAGAAACACCAATACAAGATGTAGAATCTTACACATATCTTGGCAGCAATTTAGACAAAGTTGGAGGGACAGACAATGATATCAAAATAAGAATACAAAAAGCAAGAGCAGATTTCATTGCATTGGGAAACATATGGAGAACAAGAGAAGTCAAGTCCAACACGAAAATAAGAATCTTCAATTCAAATGTCAAGTCAGTCCTATTGTGTGGCTCTGAGACATGGAGAGCAACAAAAACAACAAGAAAGTTACAGACTTTTATAAACGGGTGCTTGCGTAGAATATAAGAATTGAAATGGTATGACAAAGTCACAAATGTGGAATTGATGACAAGAACCAGACGAGTGCCAGTGGAACAAGAGTTGAGAAGAAAATGCTGGCAATGGATAGGACACACATTGAGGAAACCTGTTGATAGCATTACAAGGCAGTCCTTGTTCTGGAATCACCAGGGAAAGAGAGGCAGAGGTAGACCAAAGACACATGGAAAAGAGAACTGGAGACAGAAGTGAAAATGATGAGGAAAACTTGAGCTGATGTCACATGACAGGAAGACTTGACAAGTGTTTGTTGAAGGCCTATGTTCTTTGACGACCTAAAGGGTATTGACTGATTGATTGGAGTCAGAATTATTACTTGATGAATTAAAATGTTGAAATCTTATTTATCTATCACTGAAACTATAACATTACAAGAAGAAATAACATAATACAGATGTGATTACTTTACTGATTATAAATAATTAAGACATTTCATTTCTGAGTATACGACTACATATTCTATTCACATCATGGCAATATTTAATGCTGGCACTAATCCTTCACATTTTATGGTGTAGTAAAACAGGTTTCTTAATTATAAAGGACTATTCAGAATTCTTGTCACAAACAGTGATAAGCAGTCTCCATTCATCTTATTTGGAACTGAAAACAATATATACCCTAAATATAACCCATCAGATGTTGAACGGGATATTTTGCATCATTAAATTAAAAAACAAAAATTTGTAATGCCACTTTCCCCTATCAGCTGTTATTCATCTTATTTAGAATTGAAAACACTGGAGGCTTTTGGTTTATTGCTTAACTGCAGGCCATGATGGTGTAACACCAGAAATGGTTAAGTACATGGGAGCATCAAGCGACCTATTACTCTTAAGGGTCCTACAGGCAGTGTGGTGCAACAAGACCATACCAAAGGATTGGGAGATTGCCATCATAACACCAATTTTCAAAAAGGGTGACAATCGACAATGTGGAAACCATAGAGGCATATCCCTTCTCAGTGTCCCTGGTAAAATCTACTCTAGAATCCTAGAGCAGAGACTCCGACACCCAGCTGAGCCACAATTGGACGAGGTCCAGTGCAGATTCCAAGCAAACCGAAGTACTCGAAGACCTAATCTAAACACTCAGACAGCTGAGTGAAAAGGCCCTTGAGTATAAGAGTGAGATCCATCTTTGTTTCATAGATCTGGAAAAGGCATTTGACAGGGTCCCCTGGAGCAAACTTTGGGACTGTTTGGCAAAGAAAAACATTACAGCACCTCTGATTCCTGCTATACAGAGCTTCTACAAGTCTTGCAGAAATTATGTGAGGACAGCAAACCATAAGTCAGAAGAGTTCAGGACCACCACTGGTGTAATACAAGGTGATATCCTGTCACCTTGTCTTTTCATACTCCTCATGGACAATATCATCAAGGCATGTAAGGAGAGAACAAGAAAGTAGTCAGTGGGGTACTGGAAGATCAGACAGGTCTGTATTTCAGAGCTGGCATTTGCTGATGATGTTGCCCTGATTGCTAAATCAGAGGCACATCTCCAATCCAACCTACAAGTCTGGAAGGAAGAGCTGGAGAAGAGAGGGATGGTCATAAGCAGCTCTAAAACAAAATCCATGGTGATATCACGAGAAGAAAGAAGACATCAGATTAAGCTGGGAGAACAGGTCCTGGAGCAGGTCGACCACTTTAAATACCTCAGAGCTATTATAGACCGAAAAGGAGGCATCAAAGAAGAGTTGGCCACTCGAAAAGCAGCAGCTGGGAGACTTTTTCAGGCCATAAATCGAGGATTCCTCAGCAAGAGAGAGGTTGGTAAGAAAACAAAGATGGCTCTATACTGCTCCACCTATGTCCCAGTCTTGATATATGAATGCGAGTCATGGCCAATGACTATAACCCACAAAAGCCAGATCCAAACCTTAGAAATGAGGTATCTGAGGAAGGTGGTTGAAGTAACGAGAAGAGACATGGTCCGCAACAAGACGATACGCCAAGGCCTAAAATCCCACCCCCTGCAGATCCAAGTAGAACAGTCCCAACTAAGATGGTTTGGCCATGTCTGCAGAATGGGAGAAGATTGGCTACCACAACAAGCATGGGAAACAAAGAGCCAGGGATCCAGACCCCCAGGACGACCCAGAGTCAGCTGGGAGGACAACATTAGACAATCTTTGAAGGATTGAGGACTAGAATGGAACCAGGCCAGGAGGAAGACAGCCGATAGGATAGTCTGGCGCTCTCTCTTCCAAACCTCTACACCTCACGGTAGAAGAGGAACGACTAAGTAAGTAAGTAAGTAAGCTTAACTGACTTTAATTTGTCATAATTAATTTTTTATAAGCCCCCCCTCCACTGATGGATTGACGTACAGACCGACACAATATTAAATGTCTAACTTTCTAATGCACTGATTCATGTATTGACTGACGAACCGAGTGACTGACTGATGTACTCCTTATGACTGGCTGATGAACTGACTGATGGACAACGGATAGACTGCTAATTAGACAGACCAACTTTCATACATCAGTTTGCAAGTCGGTCGTGAAATTAGCAGTCTACCCCTTTTTTTCTAAATTTATTTTGTTTAATTGTCACTGTGTTTTGCACCTCAAATAGTGTGACAGTTCCCAATTATAATCGATACTTGCACACTACAATACATGACCATGAAACACTGCTAAAACACGAAACACTACTAAAGGGAAATAATTCTTAGTGAATATTCTGTGCAGAACGATTGGCAATGTTCTTTTGGAGATTACCACTTTGGCATTGCTGTCCATAGTACTTTTTATGTTAAGCCATGACTGTGATACTAGACTTTTTAGCAGCTATTGTTTTCTGCTTGCAATGAGAATAACTAAAACCCTGCCCCTAACCTTTGTATGAAGTGATATATAGATTGAGTAGCCAGAGGTATCCTGCAGACCCAGTCTTTCCCCAACATTTCTAATGACCTCGGCCACTGTCATAGCTGAGTCTACCTCAAACAACATCCGATGACCATTCATGAATGTTACAGGCACCAAGAGAGGCTTCCCGTTCTTGGCTGCCTGTGCAAAAAAGAAAGATAATAAAAAATTATCAGTCAGACAGGAATAGATGAGTCACAACATTCTTACACAGAGCTGAGATATTTGTACATGAGTCACAACCTTCTTATACAGAGCTGAGAATATTTGTACATGAGTCACAACATTCTTACACAGAGCTGAGATATTTGTACATGAGTCACAACTTTCTTATACAGAGCTAAGATATTTGTACATGAGTCACAACTTTCTTTTACAGAGCTAAGATACATGAGTCACAATATTTTTATACAGAGCTTTGTACATAAGCAGTCACAACATTCTTATACCGAGCCGAGATATTTGTACATGAGTCACAAGTCTCATACAGAGCTAAGATATGAATATCCATGCAGTCATATGTGCATGAGGTTAACTTACAGTTAAGGCATACAGTAACTTTACATTGTATTGTGAAATATATTTACTTTATTTGCAACAATACACTAATGGAAAACTTGCCTGAAATTCAAGCCAGCTTGGAGGATAAGCTCTGGTACCTATGCTGCATGTCCGTCGGAGCATCCTTTCCACTTTATCTGCTAATTCTGATGGGCCATCTCTCAGAAAGTTGGTCAAGATGTGGGCAAACTTCAGGCAAAAGAAATAATATCTTTACAGGGTACAGGATGAGTAATATTTTTTGTAGGTCATGTTGCATGCATGCATGCATACATACACATACATACACGCACACATGCACAGGCACAGACAGACACAGACACACACACACACACCCACCCAAGCCCACCCACCCACCCATGTTGAAGTTATGTTATAGAAAGTTGATGTTTGAGGTTGTTCCAGAGAACTACTCATGTCAGAAGTTATGCTATGGGAAACATATGTCTGAAGTTATGTTATAGAGAACTCATGTCTAAAGTCATGGCAAAGATAACTCTGAATATCTCAGCTTCTCTTATGATCTATGCATTATTAAAATATGTTTGGTACAGAGTTTGATGGGAGTTTTATTTTATGATAAAGCAAACTGATTATTCTCCATAAACTACTGCCTTTACAGACAAATGTAATGTGTGGTTTTACTTCAATTATACATTTATTTGAAGAAAAAAAAACATTAACAACACACAATGAGTGTATTGTTAATGATTCTAAACAAAGGTAAAATGACCTCTGACAAAAAATGGCTACCTACACTTTCTGATGGTGCAAAGCTTCCAGCAAACAGATTCAGCAAAACCCAGCCTCTCATGATGCTGTTTTTGGATGGGTTGTTGGTGAGCTGCTTACAGAGTTGACAGTACAGCTCATCCCTAGAAACATTAGATAGAACATTAGTCCTGTCATGTCATAAACTATATCATGCCCAACATGTTCTAATTTTTTTCTTTCTCTCTTCAGAAACTATGCATAACATATTATTATATCATATACAGTATATTATTATATCATATACAGATATTATAATATCATATACAGAGTATATTATTGTATTACACACCAAGTATATTATTATATCACATACATAGTATACTATTATCTTTACAATTAATTCTAATTTATAATAATATTTAGCTATTATATCACATACAGAGTATATTTTTTTATCACATACAGAGTCTATTTTTATATCACATACAGAGTATATTATTATATCACACACAGGGAATATTATTAAATCACACACAGGGAATTTCGTGGAGCATGGTATTTCATGGAAGGACAAAGTGGCAAATGTTGAGGTGCTGGCCTTCAAAGCATGAATACAATGCTTAAACAGCATAGACTACACTGGCTTGGCCATTTACGCTGCATAGATGATGGTCGCATCCCCAAAGATATTTTCTATGGACAACTGGCAGACGGCAAAAGGACAGTTGAATAACTGCAGCTGAGGTTCAAAGATGTGTGCAAGAGAGACAAGAAGGCACTGGACATAAATCCAGCAACCTGGGAGGATGAAGCTGCCAATCACACCACCTCAAATTGGGCAAAAAGAAGCTCTCACAACAAGTAGAAGAATAAAGAACACGCCGAAACAACCATCAGGCAAAAAATTAGCTGATGGCTATCACCTCAGGGGCACATTCCCATAGTCAGTTATGACCGAAGGGCCAACTACTACTATTATATCACACACAGGGAATACTATCTAGATGTACTAACTTTGGAGGTAGAGTTCATGATAGTTATTTCACATTACTGTCATGCACTCTAACTCTAAAGTTAGTACATCTATTACAGATGTGGTCTCTCTTACAGGCACTGTACATTTGTGTCTTCTCTACTAAAACATGCTCCCTGAGTTAACTCTTACAGGCACTGCACATTTGTGTCTTCTCTACTAAAACATGCTCCCTGAGTTAACTCTTCCAGGCACTGTACATCTGTGTCTTCTCTACTAAAACATGCTCCGTGAGTTAACTCTTACAGGCACTGTACATTTGTGTCTTCTCTACTAAAACATGCTCCATGAGTTAACTCTTACAGGCACTGTACATTTGTGTCTTCTCTACTAAATCATGCTCCCTGAGTTAAAGTTGAGTATAGCTGCAGTGATGTTTCATGTAGCTCTTAGGGGCTTCTGATGAGACAAAGAAAGAATATAACCACCGCTCCCTCAGGAAAGTAGTACGAGGTGACTAATACGAGGTTGTGTACGAGGTGACTAATACAAGGTTGTGTACGAGGTGACTAATACAAGGTTGTGTATGAGGTGACTAATACAAGGTTGTGTATGAGGTGACTAATACAAGGTTGGGTATGAGGTGACTAATACAAGGTTGTGTACGAGGTGACTAATACGAGGTTGTTCATGAGGCTGCCAACCTCATTATGTTAAACATATTGCTACAGAAACCACCCCCTGCAGAAGCATATAAGATGGTTGGTACAGGCTTCCTGCAAGGAGACCAGCTGCAGGGAGACCAGCTGCAGGGGGTTGCTCAATGCTCCCTAAGGAGCAAAAGTTAAAATGATGACAACAGCTGCAGTGATGTTAGCCAGGATGATGGTGATGGAAAAAAGCAACATCCTTTTTTTTTAACTTGCTGATTTGATTAAACTTTTGGTTTCTTCTTCTTCTTCTTTGTACACTCTCAGACGTCCACTTGAATGTTCTCAAAGAAAGCAGTAGTCAGTTTGAGGCTATTTGAATCCCCGTAAAGCTTTTCCATGAAAGGAACTGGCGTCAGCCATATGCACTTTCTCTGTACCACATATAAGGGGCAACTTTGAAGCCGATGTTCAGCAGTCATTTTATCAGTGCCACAGTTACACTGATCGGTAGTTCCTATCTTTAGCTTGTTGAATAGATGGTATCTCAATCTGTTGTGGCCAGTGCGGAGTCTGAAGATTACCACTTGTTCTCTTCTGTGGAACTGGTAGTAAGCATCATTCTGTGTGTGCTCTGGATGTTCTACATTCCATTTATTTCTGTATCTGATTCTGATAATACTCTTTGCCTCCTCGAAAGTTATGCTTGCATCAGGCTGAGTCTGCTTTTGGTGTTAAATGTGGCATACATCTCAATAAATGTCATAACTGACAAATTCTGATCACGACCTACTTTGACTGCCTGCAAACATGACATTATCACACTGACCTGAGTCCAGGCTTGTAGATGCCAATAGCACAGACCAACTGGACCTTGTCTAACATAGACTCTGTGACTCCAGACAGGAAGGGAACAGATCGCATGTCAGTTCCAGAGGGGTCTTTGAACTGGGTACAGACATCACAGCAAAACACATTTTCAGAACATCACAACAAAACAAAATCACTAAGAATAGTAACACAGAGAGACATATCAAGAAAGACAGACAGAGAAAATGAACTAACAAATGAACAAACTTTATTTTCAAAGGGTTCAGAATTGGGCATGCAAGTCCGTCTGACATTCTGCCCTTCCCCTCTCTCTCTCTCATCATGCATATTGCATCCTTTTATCCTGGCATTTACTTCAAGCATTAAATAGAGAGAAATAAGAAAATGAAGTCAGGTGACAGGAACAAGCTGACAAATGAAGTCAGGTGACAGGAACAAGCTGACAAATGAAGTCAGGTGACAGGAACAAGCTGACAAATGAAGTCAGGTGACAGGAACAAGCTGACAAATGAAGTCAGGTGACAGGAACAAGCTGACAAATGAAGTCAGGTGACAGGAACAAGCTGACAAATGAAGTCAGGTGACAGGAAAAAGCTGACAAATGAAGTCAGGTGACAGGAACAAGCTGACAAATGAAGTCAGGTGACAGGAACAAGCTGACAAATAAAATCAGCTTGAGGATGACCAGAAAATATGTGTGAAATAATTTAGTTCATGTTTAAAAAAAAAAATTTTAATTTCTAAAATGTGAATTTTCACAAATGTGATTTTGTGACAGCTTCCCCGTAGTCTTACAAGACACAGACAAAAATGGTATTACTGCTCCCTCAGGTAATATAAGTCATACAAGGTGACTAATATGAGGTTGTGCCTGTGGCTGGAACCTCATTTTGTAAAATAAATTGTTACAGAAACCACCGCTGCAAGAAGATGTAAATGCTTTGTGCAGGCTTCAAGCAAGGGGGGGGTGGAGCTGCATTGGTGGCTCCATGCTCCATAGGGGGCAAAAAGGAAAATGATGATGATGATGATGATGATACTATGAAACTAGTAAGTTTCATGCATGCTTGACTGAAAAATGAGTGTATTTCTCAAAGTTCAGATTACAACGGTACTCCAAGTTAAATGATATTTATTTTCAGCATAAGAACACACAGACAACAGACAAGATTTACAGAGTAATGTGAGAGCTAATAAAAATATGACAACATTTACAGGACAGCAAGAGTATAAAGTTGCAGGTAACATGAGTACGGTCACTTTTGAATACCAACCATGTCTGAATACTTTTTATGTGCATCTTCGATGTCCTTCTTGTTGTATTTGGCCTTGAAAGCAGACTTTACTCTGGATGTTACCGGGACACTTGTCTGGCAAAATTAATATAACCTTGTTAAACAGCCAAGCAACATGATATTTATTTGTGTATTTGTTTGTACTACACCAATCACTTGATTCTATCTTCCTCAAAAACATTGTCTGGGTGGTTTTATTGTATGAACAAATTGTACAGCCATCTTCAGTGAAATGATACTGTTGTATCAGGTCACAGTGTATTTTATATTTGGACAAATGCCCTAATATAACGAGTGGACAGTGTGTCTAGGTTGAATGAGGCATGCTTTGCCTACATAAGGAAAAATTTATTTTTTGTAAAAAACCAATTTTTCTACAGTATTCTAGATATCACTACCCATATATGTTTGTCTTCCTAAATCTTTCATATTTCTTATTGCAAACCTCATTTTAATTTTTTTTTCTCTTTCAAAGTATTTAGAAAGAATGACTTATTATTTTTTGTTATGTGTATACAATTTTCAAATAGAATTACCTACCCCTGCAATAACCAATGTGTCGCCACTGTCCACATCTGGTAAATCCCCCATGATTCTCAGGATGGTCATCCAGCTGGCTAAAGCTGCCTGAAAAGAAAAAAATAACTGCTGAGTCTTTTAAAACTGTACACAGTAATTACAATATACTGTCATTGCAGTGGCATAACCATCTCATTTTCTGACAAGGACACATGCCCTCATATCACACACCTCTCACGGCTGTTTTTAACCTTACACCGAAAGGCTATCTTAGTTCAGTGATCTGAACACTGACCCCGAGGTAATAAATTAATCGCCGGGCAAGGTCACCTTTCTGAGTCTTGGCGGGAAAGATGAGATGATATTTGTATGTAAAATCGGTAACATCTAAATCATTGTACATGCATTCTAGATAGTCACAGCGCTAAAATGCATTTGTAAACATAAACTTTGTACTTTGTCCTATCTTTGTTTTGATTTTCATTCATTTGTAATTATATTTGGCCGAGTGACAGTCTTTTGAAAACAGCATCATCATTTGAGGAAACTGATACTAGAGGTAATGTATTTATTAATTTGATATCTGAAATGTGTCCCGCTTTAATCTGAAATGTGTCCCGCTTTACTGAGTTCGTAATTACAAAGACTTCTAGAGGGGAAACTAACGATTATTTTCATCTCATTTTTTTCTTCTTTTTACATCTTGAAAATGTGTGGTAGTCAGTTTTGTTAGTCGGATTACAGAAGAATAAGAATATTGTCACCAGATTTTATAACATTTAAATCACTGTAAATTTTTTTTTTTTAAATTAATGAAGAAAAATATCCTGTTCAACCTCTGATGGGTTATAAATAGGATATATATTGTTTTCAATCCCAAATAATATGAGCAACTGCAGATATGAGGAAGTGGCATCACATTTGTCAAATCATTGTAAATAGGGACAATCACAAAAATTTAAAAAAATAAACAACAAAAAACAAACAAAATCAAGAAGAAACTCTGAACAAGAATAATATTAAAGTGGAGGGGTGTAAAGGCCTGGTGGTTCCAGTTATATAACTGACTTTAACAGATATTTAATTGACTTTCATCTGTTAAAAGTCATATGCATTGTAAGAACAGCATCAGACCTCCACATTCCCAGCCACTATATATTAACATTTGTTCGTGTTAAATATTGTTTGACTATATTATGCAGTTCCCTAGGTCTGTCTATTCTTAACACCTCTTCTATATTTATAGGTAAGTTGGATGCTTGCAAATAATCTAATATTGGTATTCTCATTTGTTCATACCTATTACATTTTAACAAGAAATGTTCTATATTATTATCTTGAAGACATCCTGCACAGTAAGGTTCCTCTATTCTGAAATAGCCTTTCCCCAGCTGTAGTCTGAGAAGTTTCTTATTACTGGGAATTTTCAATTCCCTAGATATCTGACATTTTCTTGTTGAAGCCTTGAACATCTTATATGCATGTCTTCCTTTCGGATTTTTATCCCACTCTGCTTTCCATTCATCTGTTATTAAATCTTTAATTAAGCTCTTAATCTCTGATTTACTCGTCCCTACATTTATTAGATTTTTATCAGATCTTCCTTTCTTGGCCTCTTTATCTGCCTTTTCATTTCCTTCTATGCCAACATGTGAAGGTATCCAAGCAATTAAGACTGAACATCCTCTAGAATAAAAGTATGTAATAGCCAGAAATATCTCCTCTGCTATATCAGGTCTACTACATTCTCGTAAGTTTCTAAGTGCTTTAATTGTTGAAAGAGAGTCAGTGTAAATGCTTTCTGGATACTCACAAAGCTTAAATAAGGTTGTATAAAATAACTTTATGCAAAGTATCATCTCTTTTTGCATTTTCATTCATTTATAATAATATTTATAATAATATTTAGCTATGTATATAGGCATTAGAAAAACATTTAAAGCTAAAGATTTTTTCCACCTACTTTGGTCTATTTTTCAAGTCTTGTTAATTTTGTATTTATAATGAATGTCTTGCTTTTGTGTGTGTGTGTGCGTATGCGTGTGCGCGTGCGTGATAGCCAGAGATTATCACATTTGTGTTCATTGGTAGACACTCCTGTTCACAGTCTTCTTCTTCTTCTTCTTCCGTCCTTAGCCACCGACCGTCAAAGCAGTCAGTGGCCATTACGCCTAGTGGCGTCTTAGGGCAACAGCAGATAGGTTTTCTTTGCCATTGTTTCCCATCACACCTATTGGCGTCTTTAGGGCAACGGCAAATCAATCCATTTGCTGTTGTTTCCGTAATCGAAGTGACTTGTTCACAGTATCAGTGCCAAAGAATTCTGATAAACATTTTGTATTGTTTCTTTCATACACAGATAAAGTATTATGCTGCCTGGTGTAACACTAGATATAAGCCAGTATTCCACAGGCAATCCAGAACTTCCGTGTTTACAGACTCTTACCAGTGCAGCAATCCTTAACCTTGTTTCATGTAATCAGTCTTTTGTTGGACTGGATAGTCATAAATACTCCATTAGCCTTATATTTACATAAGTAGATTACTATAAATACCAACGAAATGGAACACACTTAGTAGCATCACATGAAATGTGTCAATACACTGTGCAACAGAGCAGAATTAGCAATAGCTGTGAATGAAACAGCAGGTCTTATGTGGGCACAGGAGAGAAAATAGAAAAGATTATTGAAATATGTTGGTGTTGACATGGAACATGACAAGGCAGAAAGAAAATGGACAAGAGAGATTATGCTTGAATGGGTGCATGTGGAAATGAAAGAGTTTGTGGGAGGCTGGAGACTCCATTCACATGTATTAAAGATTTATGTAGCCTTTTTCGTGGGCTTCTTAACGACTACAAGAGGGAGGGCTTACTAATGTGGCATAGGGGTTTCATCCAAGAAATTAAGTATGGCTGAAAATTGTTGGCTGTTCCCCAATAAGACAATTCTTGAACAGCACGTATTAGAAAAAACATTGGCAAGACAGAATCATAACTCATGGCTTTGGAAAGGGCATGTATGGAGAGCAAGGATGAGAATTTGTACATTCCACGATTTCCAAAATATAACTTCACAATGAAAATTTGTAAAGAAACTAATTTGTTTCAAATTTTTCCATCTGTGAATGGACAATAATAATAATAATAATAATAATAATAGCCCTTTCAGTTATAACTGACTATTGGAATGCGCCCCTGAGGTGACAGCCCTCAGCTGCTTATTTTCCTGGTGTTCCTTTCAACACTTTCTCCTCTCTGCTGCTTGTTGTGTGGGCTTCTTTTCGCCCAATCTGAGGTGGCGCAGTAGATAGCATAGTCACATCATCTTCCCAGGTTGCTGGATTTATGTCCAGTGCCCTCATGTATCTCTTGCACACATCTTTGAATCTCAGCTGCAGTCGCCCAACTGTTCTTTTACCATCTGCCAGTTGTCCGTAGAAGATATCTTTCAGGGTGCGACCATCTTCCATGCTGCGGACATGGCCAAGCCAGTGTAGCCTGCACTGTCTAGGCAGTGTATACATGCTTTGAAGGCCAGCACATGACAACACCTTGACATTTGTCACTTTATCTTTCCACGAAATGCCAAGGATGTGGCGTAGATACAGTAGATAGAAGGTATTGAGCCTTCTTTCTTGCTTAGCATAGGTTATCCAGGCCTTGCTGCTTTGGAAGTGTGCTGGTGATGCAGGCGTAATATACTGCAGCTTTGGTCTTTGTTGTGAGTTTGGAGTTTACCCAAACACGCGATGTGAGGCAGGCAAAGGTAGTTGCAGCTTTGCCAATGCGGCTGTCAATTTTTGTGTCCAGTGAGAGTTTGTCATTGATGGTAGACCCCAGGTATGTGAAGTGGTGCACACTGCCAATTCATAGTTATCAATAGTGATAACTGGTGCAGCACCCACATCCTGACTTTGCACATTTGTTTTCTTTAGACTTATTGTGAGGCCAAAGTCCTTGCATGCTTGGGTGAAGCAATTCATCAAACTCTGAAGCTCCTGCTGACTTTGATTGATGACTGCAGTATCATCAGTAAATAAAAAGTCTCTTATAGTGACCCTTCTGATTTTTGTTTTTGCCTTCAGCCTTGCGAGATTAAACAGATGCCATGTGACCTAGTGTGAAGGCATATTCCATCAGTTGCATCTCTGAATGTATGTTTCAAGAGTAAGGCAAAGAAGATCCTGAAGAGGGTTGGAGCCAGAACACAGCCTTGTTTATTGCCAACTCGTATGTCAAAGGGCTGTGACGTGCTTCCAGCATATTGGACTGTTCCCTTCATGTCATCATGGAATGACTTTATCATTTCCAGCATTTTAGAAGGGCAGCCTATTTTCAGGAGGATTTTGAAGAGCTCATCCCTACTAACCAGGTCAAATGCCTTTGTGAGGTCGAAAAAGGTGATATATAAAGGCTTTTTCTGATTTTTCCTGAAGGTGGCAGAAAGAAAAGATCTGTGTGTTGTTGATCTGCTAGCTCGGAATCCAATACTGTGACTCTGGATAATTGCGCTTAGCTAACTTGTGTAGTCACATTAAGATGACTTGGGCAAAAACCTTTCCAACAATACTAAGAAGAGAGATGCTTCTGTAGTTATTGCAATCACTTCTGTCTCCTTTATTTTTAATACAGTGTTACAATCTTGGCATCTCGTGTGTCATGAGGAATAGTTGTCTCTTTCCAGCAATGGCACAGCACGCTATGCAGGGGATGTAATAGCGTGCTCTTACAATATTTGATTAAATTGGGAGGAATCCCATCACTGCCAGGTGCTTTGCCAGAGGTCAAGCTATTAATGGCCTTGCTGAGTTCCACCAATGTTGGTTCAAAATCCAGCTCCTCCATAGTTGGCAGACATTTGACAGCATCAAAGGCTGCAGGCGTGATGGTATTTTCTTTAGCGTAAAGCTCAGAGTAGTGCTCAACCCACCTCTCCATCTGCTTACCCTTATGGTTTAGCTTCTCTCCACTGATGGTGTTTAGCAGTACCGTCTTACCTTTCTGGGGACCAAGGGCTTTCTTTATACCGTCATACATTTGTCTAGCATTGCCTGTTTGTGCTGCAGTCTGGATGCTCTCATTGAGCTGGAGCCAGTAGTCATTTGCACAACGTCAAGCAGTTTGTTGAACTTTGCCTCTCATTGCCTTCAGGATCTGTAGGGTTCTAGCACTTGGTGAACATTTGTATTCAATCACAGCACTGTGCTTAGCTTCAATGACAGGTTTCATGACAGCTGATGGAGCATCAAACCAGTCATTTGACTTCGCTGTTTTCTTACCAAAGGTGGCAAGTGCAGTACTTTGTATGGTGTTCTGCAGGTTCTCCCAGTTCTCTGTAACAGTATCACCATGCTGAGGGCTATTGAGCACTTTCTTGAATGTCGCGGTAAATTGAGTGATCATGACAGGGTCTGACATCTTGCTGGTATTGATGCGTGGTTTCCCTTCACGTCTGACACAATTGAGTTTTCTTGGTTGTGCTCTGATTTTGCAGCAAACCAAGGAGTGATCTGTATTACAGTCTGCACTAGGATACGAGCGTGTGGAGAGCACACACCTGTGATGTGGCCTTCTGACGAGAATCAGACCCAGTTGGTGCCAGTGCTTGGACTATAGGTGTCTCCATGGCACCTTATGCTGGGGTTTTGTCTTAAAGTAGGTGTTTGTCACGCAGAGGTCATGTTGGACACACAGATCTAAGAGCCGTTGTCCATTTTCATTCATCTTGCCAATACCAAACCTGCCCAGACATGAAGGCCATGAAACATTATCGGCACCCACTCTAGCGTTAAAGTCACCAAGGAGGACAAGCTGTTCTTGCCTAGGTATGCTTTTGATGACTGCTGTTAGATTCTCGTAGAACTCATCTTTAGCTTCTGAGGCAGAGTACAGAGTAGGAACATACACACTGACAAGGGTGATGGGACCTGTGCTAGTTTGCAGGCGAAGCGTTAACAGGCGTTCTGATCCATTCTCACCTGGTTCAACCATTTTAGTTAGCGATTTTTTGACCGCAAAACCTACTCCGTGTTCTCTAGCTTTATTAAGGTCTTTCCCTTGCCAATAAAATGTGTAGTCCTTCTTGCTCATCATTCCTGAGCCTACCAGGTGTGTTTCCTGAAGTGCAGCTATATCCACCTGAAGTTGTTAAGTTCATCATTGATTACAGCTGTCTTCCTGACATCGTTTATGTCCTGTAGGTTTTCGGATAGTCCAGTCAACATAGTCTGATAGTTCCAGCATCCCAATCTGATAGTTTGTTTATTTTTATTACTTCTTGTTTTATGATAATTGCTTGGTGCAAAATTTTATGTCCACAGTTTGGGTTTGATCCTAATCCCCGTGCACCCAATGGGGAAAGCAGACAGTGGTGGGACACTGTTAAGTTATTTTATATTCATCAAGGGGAGGGGATTTTAAATGTTTGAGATTCCGATACTTAGTCTCCTGTAATCGTTATGGCAGAGCTTCAGCCTGACCAGATATGTCAAGCTGCTAGTGCGTCCCACTAACGCTAGGAGCTGATTGAAGCATAAAGGAATATAGATAACTATGTAAAGAATATTAATATGGTCACTTCGTCAGAACCATGTCTACTACCAATCCGTTAACCTTCATGTGGTAGCAGTTAGTGCAGTCAGTCAACGTCCATGTTGATTGTTATTGACTATGTACTTTTTCTGCCATGAATATAATGATGATGATCGTCTACATTACTGATGTCAAAGTATATCTACAATAAATCTTGTTTTGTCGCCAACTGTTCACTATGAGTCCAGTATCTATTTATCGCCAGTTCGGTCATACTGTCTTGACCCATTAAACATTGTTACCGAGCTCAATTGTCATCACCATAAGCCAAAGTAACGGCCCACATCATCTTCGCGTTCTCAAGAAATACGTCGGCCACATGTGGTAAGCCCGACAGCCCTGACAACATTGCCAGTTCAGAAAAGAAAAACCCCACCGGTAAAAGACACCTAATTGACTGGGGGCTGCCCAACTTGAAGTGAGCAGTAGCTGTTCAGTGAGATCCTAGAACCTCTCCCATTGTTGGAAGTAGCTCCTGGCGCCATGCCCTATGCCAATTGGGCAAAATGCTTATAACCGGTAACTGCTACTTCCTCTGTTTTGCTGACACCTATTGGGTGAAGCTAGAGTGGCCTCTCCAGGGCATGACCTTGGGCACAGTTACATGGAGATCAAGCTGTTGCCCATGCAGCATGTTCCCAGAATGATGTTGGATCAACATTAGAGTGCCTTAGGGACTCCTACTCCGGATTTATCCTCAGGGTTTACTCCCGAAGCCTTTCCCATAAACAGATATTCCCACTAGGCAGCAGTGGCTAGAATTCAGAGTTTTACCTTCTCTTAGATAGGCTACTAACCAAGGATCATGAGCCCCATCTGCCCGAAGCTGCTGGTTTTAAGGCGCCAGTGACTTGCCTTTGCCCTTTCTCCTGTCAGTGGAAACCGTTCCGCCAGGCTCAAATTGTGCCACACATAAAGGCCGGAAGCTGGGCTTGGTTGTCAGAGGCTATTTGAGGTGCATGCCATAGAAGCATTTATCTGCAGTAAGAGCTTATCCTCACTACAACTCCCAGCTATAACAACCGTAGGAACTGAAAGAACGGTTTCCTCTATTAAAAAGAGTAAGAGTGAATGATTGAAATGTTGGAGGCTAGAGTAGATTATGACAATAGTCTGCGTAACAGTTACTGAATTAACAGAGTGTGGAAATAATTTAATAGGTGTATGTTTTATTTATTGAAGTAAACATTTTTTTTGGTTGCTCTTTATGTGACCAACCTGATGTATGATTGAGAGGTAACTGTTAGCTTGCATGCTTTAGACATAATTGAGTGCATTGTAAATACTGACTTGCAATTTGTGTTTCATAAGTTCATGTTTGACGCGTGAAATGAAAACAAAATTATGAAGTCCATTTTCAGTAGGTTGTCTACTTTTGATATCTGTAATTTGTATACATGTCGAATGGTCCCTTTTTAGTTTATTGCAAAAGAAACAAACAATATACAAAGATTTGAAAACTTACTTTTGTTACAATAGTTCAGGCTATCATATCTTCTTCTGTAATTATGATGAAATATTCGTTCTGTTAATAAAATTAACACTAATATTTTGAGTCTAGCTTAATGCAAAATTAAAGCCGGTATTTATAATTATAAAGTAGCCTAAATGCTTGCATTAACCCCTATCAAAAGTAAACACCACCACATTTTTTCCCGTTAGGGATTTGACCCTGCAACCTCAGTCTCCCTAGCGCGATACAGGTAAAATTAAAGTGTAGTTAGCAAACCGCAGTGCTCTATGCTGCAAGTTCCTTATCTTATACAGCTCTATTTATTACCCCAAATTTTACACATCTCTATTTCTTACCCCATATTTTACACATTTCCATGTTTCACCCATTATCTTACACATCTCTATGTATTACCCCATATCTTACACATCTCCATGTTGTCCTTCTACCCTTGAGTACTCACCAGATAGTCAGCTTTGTCATGTTTGGGCAGGAGAGGCTGAGGTAAGACAGAACAGCTGTACGTGGGCAGAGTCTTCATCTGGAACTTCGTCTGTCCGAAGTTGATAAAATTAGTGATGTTGATATCGGAATCCTCACTCTCTGTGTGGACTCTGCCTACTTCATCTGATTGGTCAGGTGAACTTGAAGAGGACTTCCGTTCTCTCCCATCTCCATTATTTTCAAGATCTGAATGTGATTCTTGCTGGACTGATGACTGAAAAGAACAATGCAAAATGTGGTGAGTTACCATTGGTCATGGTGGATTTTCAGTTGCTATGGATGTGTATGCCCCGTGTAGTTCCAGTTGTCTCTAAAGAGACACAAAAAGAATAGGACTGCTGCACTGCAAGCATGTCATACACGGTGACTGACACAAAGTTGTGCATGTGACTGGCAACCTCATCATGTCATACAAAGTGACTGACACAAAGTTGTGCATGTGACTGGCAACCTCATAATGTCATACAAGGTGACTGACACAAAGTTGTGCATGTGACTGGCAACCTCATCATGTCATACAAGCTGACTGACACAAAGTTGTGCATGTGACTGGCAACCTCATCATGTCATACAAGGTGACAGACACAAAGTTGTGCATGCGAATGGCAACCTCATCATGTCATACAAGCTGACAGACACAAAGTTGTGCATGTGACTGGCAACCTCATCATGTCATACAAGGTGACTGACACAAAGTTGTGCATGTGACTGGCAACCTCATCATGTCATACAAGGTGACTGACACAAAGTTGTGCATGTGACTGGCAACATCATCATGTCATACAAGGCGACTGACACAAAGTTGTGCATGTGACTGGCAACCTCATCATGACAAATAAGTTACCACAGAAACCACAGTTGCAAGAGCAAGTGATTACTTGGTGCAGGCTTTCTTCACAGGGACCAGCTATAGCTGTGGCTCCATGCTCCATTAGCAGCGCAAAGGAAAATTATGATGATGATTGATATGGAAGACCTTAACAGGATGAATATTTACTAACTTGTCATTTCTTGTTTTAGGGAAGTACCTGCAGTCAAGTGATTATTTACTAACTTGTCATTTCTTGTTTTAGAGAAGTACCTGCAGTCAAGTGATTATTTACTAACTTGTCATTTCTTGTTTTAGGGAAGTACCTGCAGTCAAGTGATTATTTACTAACTTGTCATTTCTTGTTTTAGAGAAGTACCTGCAGTCAAGTGATTATTTACTAACTTGTCATTTCTTGTTTTAGGGAAGTACCTGCAGTCAAGTGATTATTTACTAACTTGTCATTTCTTGTTTTAGGGAAGTACCTGCAGTCAAGTGATTATTACTAACTTGTCATTTCTTGTTTTAGGGAAGTACCATGCAGTCAAGTGATTATTTACTAACTTGTCATTTCTTGTTTTAGAGAAGTACCTGTAGTCAATTGAATATTTACTAACTTGTCATTACTTGTTTTAGGTAAGTACCTGCAGTCAAGTGATTATTTACTAACTTGTCATTTCTTGTTTTAGAGAAGTACCTGCAGTCAAGTGATTATTTACTAACTTGTCATTTCTTGTTTTAGGGAAGTACCTGCAGTCAAGTGGTTATTTACTAACTTATCATTTCTTGTTTTAGGGAAGTACCTGCAGTCAAGTGATTATTTACTAACTTGTCATTTCTTGTTTTAGGGAAGTACCTGCAGTCAAGTGATTATTTACTAACTTGTCATTTCTTGTTTTAGGGAAGTACCTGCAGTCAAGTGATTATTTACTAACTTGTCATTTCTTGTTTTAGGGAAGTACCTGCAGTCAAGTGGTTATTTACTAACTTGTCATTTCTTGTTTTAGGGAAGTACCTGCAGTCAAGTGGTTATTTACTAACTTGTCATTTCTTGTTTTAGGTGATTATTTACTAACTTGTCATTTCTTGTTTTAGGGAAGTACCTGCAGTCAAGTGATTATTTACTAACTTGTCATTTCTTGTTTTAGGGAAGTACCTGCAGTCAAGTGATTATTTACTAACTTGTCATTTCTTGTTTTAGAGAAGTACCTGCAGTCAAGTGATTATTTACTAACTTGTCATTTCTTGTTTTAGGGAAGTACCTGCAGTCAAGTGGTTATTTACTAACTTGTCATTTCTTGTTTTAGAGAAGTACCTGCAGTCAAGTGATTATTTACTAACTTGTCATTTCTTGTTTTAGGGAAGTACCTGCAGTCAAGTGATTATTTACTAACTTGTCATTTCTTGTTTTAGGGAAGTACCTGCAGTCAAGTGATTATTTACTAACTTGTCATTTCTTGTTTTAGGGAAGTACCTGCAGTCAAGTGATTATTTACTAACTTGTCATTTCTTGTTTTAGAGAAGTACCTGCAGTCAAGTGATTATTTACTAACTTGTCATTTCTTGTTTTAGGGAAGTACCTGCAGTCAAGTGATTATTTACTAACTTGTCATTTCTTGTTTTAGAGAAGTACCTGCAGTCAAGTGATTATTTACTAACTTGTCATTTCTTGTTTTAGGGAAGTACCTGCAGTCAAGTGGTTATTTACTAACTTGTCAATTCTTGTTTTAGGGAAGTACCTGCAGTCAAGTGATTATTTACTAACTTGTCATTTCTTGTTTTAGGGAAGTACCTGCAGTCAAGTGATTATTTACTAACTTGTCATTTCTTGTTTTAGGGAAGTACCTGCAGTCAAGTGATTATTTACTAACTTGTCATTTCTTGTTTTAGGGAAGTACCTGCAGTCAAGTGATTATTTACTAACTTGTCATTTCTTGTTTTAGGGAAGTACCTGCAGTCAAGTGATTATTTACTAACTTGTCATTTCTTGTTTTAGGGAAGTACCTGCAGTCAAGTGGTTATTTACTAACTTGTCATTTCTTGTTTTAGGGAAGTACCTGCAGTCAAGTGATTATTTACTAACTTGTCATTTCTTGTTTTAGGGAAGTACCTGCAGTCAAGTGATTATTTACTAACTTGTCATTTCTTGTTTTAGGGAAGTACCTGCAGTCAAGTGGTTATTTACTAACTTGTCATTTCTTGTTTTAGGGAAGTACCTGCAGCCAAGTGGTCTTCTCAATAACTGCATTGTTTCAATTAAACTGTATAACTTTGACCTACAACAATAATAGTTTTGCAATACGTAGTCTGATGGCAGTGTGTTATCTGTTGTCATGGAAATGGCTGCCACATTTAAATTTGTAAGAAAATTGTTTGTGTTGTAAGCACTAAATTTGAAATGGGAGATTATTATTGCATTTTATACTTTAATTATGACAATTTTTTTTCTTTCTTTAGTACATCATGAAATATATGACTTTCAAGTTTGTGTCTAAAATAGTTACACATTTCTGACAAATCTTACAACATTATTTGCAATAAATCAACATTCTAATAGGATATTTTAAAAAGTTGTGAAAAAAATTTTTAAATGATATGAATAGTTTATGTGCCTAATCTCAGATTTACTCATGATAAATAAGCAAACTTATAAGAAAATTAGTAATATAAAACAGATCAACAAATTAATATTTTTCTTCATAGGACAAGTTTCATACAAAAATATAATATTCAAGATAAAAATACATCTGTCCAGAATGTGTTCTGGCACCTGACTTTGACAATAAAAGGTAAAGGAACCCGTTACACGCCCATTGAGGCATATTGGGAATATGGTGTTAGGCCCATATTATCTTGACCGTCGGCACACTAGGGGTGATGTGACTTTGACTTTGACAATACTGATGACAATTGCACATTGTCAGAAAATGAAGAATTCCTATTTTTATTTTTATTTAAAACCTAAAATCCATAGCAGATGCTCCCCTTGAAATAATCTGACTATCAACGGTTTTATTTTAACTTAGGTTTCTTGTGCATCATGTTCTTATCTAATGATGGTTTTTTTTTAATGTTAAATGTTTCTAACTTTCTTAGCAGTTTTGAGAATAAAGATGTAGAAGAGAATGTTAATGAAAATGAGGAATAAGAAGTGAGTGAAAATTCAAACTAGAAAAATGAAATTTGTAGATGTGTGAAATAAACAGACACATTTGGTGAGTGATGTTTGTAGATGTGTGAAATAAACAGACACATTTGGTGAGTGATGTTTGTGGATCTGTTAAATATTTAGACAAATATCGAGAGTGATGGTTGTAGGTAAATCTGTCAAATATACAGGCAAAAATGGAGTGTGATGGTTGTAGATGTGTGAAATATACAAACAAATATGGAGAGTGATGTTTGTAGATGTGTGAAATATACAAATATGGAGAGTGATGTTTGTAGAAGTGTGACATATACAAACAAATATGGAGAGTGATGTTTGTAGATGTGTGAAATAAACAGACAAATATGGAGGGTGATATTTGTAGATGTGTGAAATATACAGACAAATGTGGATAGTGATGTTTGTAGATGTGTGAAATATACAAACAAATATGGAGTGATGTTTGTAGAAGTGTGAAATATACAGACAAATATGCAGGGTGATGTCTGTAGATGTGTGAAATATACAGACAAATGTGGAGGGTGATGTCTGTAGAAGTGTGAAATATACAGACAAATGTGGACAAGAATAAAGAAATAGAAAATGGCTGTTAAAACCTCTCTCTCCAGTTTTCGTAATGTGGACCTGCCAAATGTGTCATGATGTGCCTTGTTCTTGGACGTGTTCCTGGACTTGTTCTCACTGTAGTGAGAAAGTTCAGACACTGAGTATGAGTCATCAGCAATGTCATCACCAAAAGCTGCTGCTGCGTTCTGAGTGAGTGTGATGACAGCAATATCTGGAAGCTGATGCTGTGTACATGAAGATGAGGAGAGATAAATCAAGGATTACCAGACAGCAATGGTAAATAATCCTTACTTACTTACTTAGTCGTTACTCTTCTACCCTGTGGCGTAGAGGTTTGCCATAGAGAGCGCCATACTATCCTATTGGATCTCTTCCTCCTGGCCTGGTTCCAATCTAGTCCTCGGTCCTACAGAGATTGTCTAATGTTGTCCTCCCAATGGACTCTGGGTCGGCCTGGAGGTCTAGATCCCTGGCTCTTAGTTTCCCATACTTGTTGTGGCAACCAATCTTCTCCAATTCTGCAGACATGGCCAAACCACTGTAGTTGGGACCGTTGTACTTGGGTCTGCAGGGACTGGGTTGTGAGGCCTTGCTTCATCCATTTGTGGCTCAGCTAGGTGTCTGAGTCTCTGCTCCAGGATTCTAGAGTAAATTTTACCAGGGACAATGGTAACTACTAATAATAATTATTATTATTATAATAAGGACTGGTGACCCCCACGTAGACCTGGGGCCTGTGATGAGACAACAAACAAAAAAAAGACTACATGTTGTATATGTAGTTCCTGGGGGTCTCCAAAGATACCAAGAATAGGACTACTGCGTCTGGTGAATGTTGGAGTAGATGGCGCTATAAGTTGCTTGTATCAAAAAGCGTCAGAAACAAAATTCTACAGGAACACTGTAAATTATGATAAAAGGTAGCCACATGGCAGATACTGTCAGAGGGGAGTGTTAGATACTTCAGTTATACTTGTACTAGGTTTCAGCCTTATGAGGTGTGGTTGATATATATGATAATGGTGTGAATGAAATATATGACAATGATGGTGGCGTGCATGGCATTTATGATAATGACCTCATCATTATCATATGTATCCCCCACACCATGACCATATGAGAATAAAGTAAAAAATGGTAGTTCTTGTAACAATGATGATAAAAAGCCAACGTTGCAAAAAATAATCTATTTCATTGATTGGCTGTTTAAAGAGCATATTGCCTTCAATGCTGTTGCTCTCTTTATCAAATGAAGAGTGTGGTAAAGTGCTTTATGTACACTCACAGTGGTGCTTCCTGTCGTAACTGTTTGTTGTTTGGTAATGAAGTTACTATCCCAAGCCATGACATTTTACAATGATTGAAAAGGCTTGTAATTCCACTATCTGAAATCGTAGGCAGCAAATAACAGAATTGTCCCGTTTGGTTTCTATGCATGTCTGAGAAGACAGCCTAGACCTACTGGTAGCTCAGGCATGTCTATGAGGCAACCATTATGAGATTGTGCATAGGGATGGATACCATATCAGATAAAATAATACATGATGCTACAGAGACCATAACTGCTAAAGCACATGAATACTTAGATGTCAGCTTTCTGTAGGTAACTAGCTGCAATGGTGGTGACTTCATGCTCAATAAGGAGCAAATAATGGAAATCATTTTGATGATTGTGGTGATGATGATGATGGTGATGATGATGATGGTGATGATGGTGGTGATGATAGTGGTGATGGTGATGATGGTGGTGGTGATGGTGGTGATGATGATGATGGTGATAATGATGGTGGTAGTGGTGGTGATGATGATGGTTGTGATGATGATGATGGTGATGATGATGATGATGATGATGATGGTGGTGGTGATGATGATGATGATCGGGATGGTGGGGGTGGTGATGATGTTGGTAGTGGTGATGATGTTGGTGGTGATGATGATGGTGATAATAATGGTGGTAGTGGTGGTGATGATGATAATGGTGATGGATGTGATGATGATGACAGTGGCGATGATGATGATGATGGTGGTGATTATGATGATGGTGGTGGTGGTGATGATGATGATGGTGGTGATGATGATGATGATGGTGGTGATGATGATGACAGTGGTGGTGATGATGATGGTGGTGGTGGTGATGATGGTGGTGGTGGTGATGATGATGGTGGTGGTGATGATGGTGGTGGTGGTGATGATAATGATGACAGTGGTGTTGATGATGATGGTGGTGGTATTGATGATGATGGTGGTGATGGTGATGACAGTGGTGATGATGATGGTGGTGATGGTGGTGATGATGATGATGATGGTGGTGATGATGATGATGGTGGTGGTGATGATGATGATGATGGTGATGATGATGGTAGTGATGATGATGACAGTGGTGGTGATGATGGTGGTGGTGGTGGTGATGTTGGTGGTGATGATGATGATGACAGTGGTGATGATGGTGGTGGTGGTGATGATGGTGGTGGTGATGATGTTGGTGGTGGTGATGATGATGATGATGACAGTGGTGTTGATGATGATGGTGGTGGTATTGATGATGGTGGTGATGGTGATGACAGTGGTGATGATGATGATGGTGGTGATGGTGGTGATGATGATGACAGTGGTGATGATGATGATGGTGGTGGTGGTGATGATGATGGTGGTGATGATGTCGGTGGTGGTGATGATGTTGGTGGTGATGATGATAGTGATAATGATGGTGGTAGTGGTGGTGATGATGATAATGGTGATGGTGGCGATGATGATGATAATGATGGTGATGGTGATAATAATAGTGATGATGGTGGTAAAAGTGATTGTGATGAGGGTGGTGATGATGATGATTGTGATAGTGATAAAGGTGATGATGATGGTGAAGAGGGTAGTGATGATGATGATGTTGATGGTGGTGATGAGGGTGGTGATGATGGTGAGTGTGATGGTGGTGGTGATGATGAGGGTGGTGATGACAGTGGTGATGATGATGATAGTGGTGATGATTGTGATGGTGGTGATGATGATGGTGGTGATGATGATGGTGAAGACTGTGATGGTGATGATGAGTATGGTGATGATGATGGTGATTGTGATGATGGTGATGAGGACAATAGTAATGGTTATAATATTGATGATGATGGTGATGATGAAGACGATGATGGTGATGATGTGACAGTGATGACGATGGTGATGATAATTATATTGATGATGATTGTGATGGTAAAGATGATTATGGTGGTGATGATGAGGATGATGGTGATAATGATAATGGTGGTGATGATAATGAAAGCATGTATGTTGGTATGGCACAGTTAATGAAAGCGGTGATGAAAGGAAGAGCAGAAAGTAAACAATGGTAGTGGCTGTAATAATGCTTTTGATATGAAGTCAACGTTGTGAAAATGATAAGAATCTATTTCAGTTGTTGGCTGCCCAAGCAGCAAGATAACTTCACTGTTGTTACCATCATTATGTGGAGCCTGCGCTAAAAAGCTTCAGGTATTCTTGTAATGATACTTCCTGTTGCAATCTGTTGGACAAGTAATGTGGTTACTAGCACAAGCTATGACAGTCTAGATGTGGTTTCTAGCACAAGCTATGACAGTCTAGATGTGGTTTCTAGCACAAGCTATGACAGTCTAGATGTGGTTACTAGCACAAGCTATGACCGTCTTGATGGGATTTCTAGCACAAGCTATGACAGTCTAGATGTGGTTTCTAGCACAAGCTATGATAGTCTAGATGTGGTTTCTAGCACAAGCTATGATAGTCTAGATGTGGTTTCTAGCACAAGCTATGATAGTCTAGATGTGGTTTCTAGCACAAGCTATGACAGTCTAGATGTGGTTTCTAGCCCAAGCTATGACAGTCTAGATGTGGTTTCTAGCACAAGTTATGACAGTCTAGATGTGGTTTCTAGCACAAGTTATGATAGTCTAGATGTGGTTTCTAGCACAAGTTATGATAGTCTAAATGTGGTTTCTAGCACAAGCTATGATAGTCTAGATGTGGTTTCTAGCACAAGCTATGATAGTCTAGATGTGGTTTCTAGCACAAGTTATGATAGTCTAGATGTGGTTTCTAGCACAAGCTATGATAGTCTAGATGTGGTTACTAGCACAAGCTATGACAGTCTAGATGTGGTTTCTAGCACAAGCTATGACAGTCTAGATGTGGTTTCTAGCACAAGCTATGACAGTCTAGATGTGGTTTCTAGCACAAGCTATGATAGTCTAGATGTGGATTCTAGCACAAGTTATGATAGTCTAGATGTGGTTTCTAGCACAAGTTATGATAGTCTAGATGTGGTTTCTAGCACAAGTTATGATAGTCTAGATGTGGTTTCTAGCACAAGTTATGATAGTCTGCGATGACAGAGTTGGTACGTGTGGTTCCCGAGCCGCTCTGGGAGGGGGGGGGGGGTAACAAACGAAAAATAGAACTACTGCTACGTCAAGCATGTCGTAAGAGGCTGCACATGGGACTGATGACCTCATCATATAAAACAAATTGCTAAAGAAACCATCAATGCAAGAACACGTGATTGCTGGTGCCAGATTCCTGATGGGGCACGTGCTACAATGGTGGCGCCATGTTCAGTAAGGAAGGGGGGAAGCGCGAAAACGACAATGTTAATGAAATAACAGAATTATCATAAAGAACAACAAAAACAAAAGATTTAGCAGAAGAAAAACTCACAGCCGAATCTCCTCCTGACGTTTGAGACATTTCACCCCGAGACAGATTTTTCTATTTGTGATCTTCAGTCAAACGTGCTGTGTCTGTTATCTTGTAGCTAGTGCTGGCTTATGTCCCACAGCACATTTGTTGTGTTCCGTGTTGTAAAGTAACCCCAAATACAAGAGGTACCAATATCAGTTCCTGGAATGTGGGCGTGGCTAATTTGAATAGTGGATGGTTGTTAAATTCGGGCTTGTTCTCCAGTCACGTCGTTCTCCATTCCCTACTTCATATCGTCAACTGTGAAAGAAAAGAATTGTTTGTTTGTTTGTGTGTTTGTTTTATTTTAATTGATTGTTTGTTTCTTGGAAAAGGTAGGCCACACACACATACGCTATTTAAAATAGAATTATTAAAAGTAGTCTCAAATTATCTTCCTCTGAGAGATTTACGCCTGTAAGACAAAACCTCATAAGGGGTACGCGATTACTGCATGTTTGGGGAACACTGCTTTAAAGTAATATCTTGCAGACACCCTGTTTCTATCATAAAACATCCTGCTCCTAACTGTAGTCTGAGAAGGTTCTTATCGCGGGTGTTTTAAATTATCTTGACAACGTGACGGTCCATTCTTCCTTTAATATTATGTTCATTGTGGTTTTTTTGTAAATATCTGTTCTGCCCAGCCCTACGTTTCTTTTGATGTTTCTAGTACATCAACCCTTCTTGACTTGAATATTTGACTTTTCAAGGACTGCTTAATAATAAAGCCAAACTGACTCGCGTCATTTTATCAAACACTGCTCGTTTCGATTTGGTTGGTTTTTGGTCTATGCATATGCAAACTGGTTTTTATCCTGGACGTGACCTGTTGGTTCAACCCTATGTGGGTTATAATTTGGGTATATAGTTTTAATTATTTTATGTAGTATATTACATTTGTTGTGTTCTTGTGTTGATCCTTCCAGGCTGTAGATTCTCTGGCATTAACTGTCTTCTTCTTCTTCCTCTTTGATCCTTAGCCGCCGACTGTCAAAGCAGTCTGTGGCCATCACGCCTGGTGGCGTCTTGTAGGGCAGCGCCCCAGCTCTGGTTTATTCTTTGCAACTCGGCTTCCCTGGTTTTCCCGCCAGGTTGTTTTTGGTCGGCCTCTCTTTCGTTTTTCTTCAGGAGTCCAAAGCATAGCTGTTCTTGTGATGGCATCAGGGTCTCTTCCGAGGACTTCGCCAACCCAGCTCCAGCGTCTACCAGCATGAAGGTGAGCATGTCCTCTTGGTTGCTCCGAGTAAGCAGTTGTTGACTGGTGATGGTAAAAGGCCAAAAGATTCGGAGAGTTTTCCTTAGGCAGATTGTGTGGAAAGAGGACAATTTCAATATTTCCTTCTCTGTTACTCTCTAGCATTCCGCACCACAGAGAAGCACAGAAAGTACACAGCTCTCATAAGATGATAGGAAACTCTACACAGAGCGATACAACAGAAGGAAATCTGATCATCAGAAGAGCATCCCATCGATCAAGTGTTTCGGCCCCTTATTTGGTGTTTATGCTGAATCCATGTTCTCATATATGGACGTAAAACCTTGTCACCCCGACCTCATAAAATCTGGATCTAATATTGTGTAGTCTCTAACACTTCACTTCCTTGCGTCAGTATCTGCTATAGGACGACCTTGACCTTTAGCGTCCGCTTGGCTAAGCGGTTAGAGAGCTTACATTTCGCGGTGAAGTTACCGGAGTTCGGGATCGAAACCTGGCAGCGTCACACTATAGTCTACCCAGCCGAAAATTGGCATCTGACTTTGCTCTTGAGTTAGGGAGGACAAAGGCAGCGAGAAAGGAAACTAGTCACAACAACCTCATAAAACTGGACCAAGAATTGTTGTATCTCCCACACTTAACTCCCCTACGTCAGTACGTTCTATGGGGGCCACTTTGACCTTTAACTTAACTTACTTCTCGTATTGAAATTGTGGGCTGAATATTACTGTATAAATAATTGTGTTTATACTTGATGGTTCTCATTTGCTCTGGTAGGTCGTTATTATTTCTTGTTTTGATGATATACAATGTGATTGTGTTGTATAATTCCCTGGGTAGGTCAATGTTTAGCACGTGTTAGCGGTGGTGGCGATGAGTTTTGTACTTTCAAATGTTCTATGAATAATTTTCTTTTCTGTTAACACTTCTTGCATGTTAGCAAATAATTCGCAATTATATTTTTGTTCAAGACCTGTTACAGAGTTAAGGTTCCTTGATCGTAACATATCAAGTTCCTAGTTGCAGCTTATCCAATTTTTTATTGCAGGGTATTTTTGGCTCTCTAGATATTTGACCTGTTCAGGTTGGACCTTTTAGCCGCTCATTGTCTTAAACCAGTAGAAGAGAGGGGATACAAAGCCTACAATCACATCAGTTACGACTGCCAAAACCTACGATTGGCATGTACAAACAGAGCATAGCATACTCCGGAGCTCAGCTCTAGACCAGCCTTCGACACCACTGTGACGAAATGTCTGTCCCTGTCCTTTTGTGTGATCCCTCACGCCTCTAGCCCTACGGCAGTATCATTTCTTCTTCATTTTTCTCTCCGATCGCATTTATTTGGCATCTCATTTTGCCCTTTCATACATTTTACTCTTTATGCTGGACATAGCATGGTGAAGTCTCTAACACGTCACTCCCCTGTGGCAGTATTTGCTACGGGAGTAATTCTTAACTTATTGTGCCGCATTCACGCACGAAGACGTGTTAAGTTACGCCAGGTTATTAGGCGGTCAACGACAATATTTTATCGCATACTCTGTCTGACCATCTTTTCAAGCGACAGTGCTTTTTTATCCAAGATTGTGTTGGGCAAGAGTGCCGAATAGAACCAGATTTGTTTGTCTGGCGAAACACAGGATAACCCGTGCACGAGGCGGAATTTATGATATAAGCGCTTCCGGGTCATCCTTGACACACCAACATCACTGTCTGTGTGACACATGTGGGCATGTTGTCATGTGTGTCTACCGATCTGTCTGTAAGTTTGTACACAAGGGCATCGGACAGCATATTACCATATATGAGAGACGTGACCTTTGCAAAAATTTTCCATGACGGAAATATTTTGAAAGTGCCACACCCGACCTGTTTGAATAGGATTGGATCTTTCTGATTAGATTCATAACAACAATGCTTAGGAAGATATAGTCTGAACATTTCGCAGTTTTATTTACTGTGAATTTCACGCTCGCCAAGACAACATCAGACCTCGCCAGAGGAAGACTAGATTCATAATTCCTTTTGTGAACCGGACCTTTTATTGGAGAACCAAATAAGATTTACAAAGCACATGAAATCTTTACATTTTATAGCACGTTTCACTAGCTTTGCCCAACTTCAAAATGCTATATCTCAGCGAATATATAACGCATATAAGTGAAATTTTGTGTGTGAATTTGAAATGGTATAGACCCTATGAATTAAATTTTTCATTAAAATGCGGCCATTGGTTTCAATTTTCGTTTCTTTGCGATATAATATAAAATCCTACTTGCCAACACACATCACACGCACACATATTGAAATGTCTACAGTAAATTATACGACCTCATTTGCACATTTTTGGTTTATCAAGCAATTGGCATGATTTTTGAGTGAAATTGCTTGAAATCGCACTTCTTGAACAAAAAATAGTTTATATCCGGGGCTAATCACACATTGTCAATCAGTGGCGTGTCTACAAAAAGTATTGTGTGGTTAACTAGGAAAATGAGTCTGCGAGTACATTTTATGACATTACAGCTAATCACAAATAGGATTTTTAAGTACTTCTGCAATGAAGCTACTCGTGGAAAACTATATCATTCTATTTCAAACCCACAAAAGAGGACTATGGATGCCTTGGGGATAATCAAACGATCATTGCACCGCTGGATAGCGACATCTAAAATTTCTAATTCTAGTGTTTTGCACACGAAAATTAGGCCAAGAGTGGTGGATATTTTGACAGAGAATTGATCCGGAGAGAAATTTGCAATATATTTCACAATAATGAGGCAGTGACTTTAAGGAAATTGAAAATTTGGTTAAGAAAGAATAATGACAATGATATTTCCAAATCTACGCTATGGGGGACTATTATGAGTTTGGGATTCACTTTTAGAAAATATGTTGGTGGTAGAAACCTTATTTGTGAGAAGCCTCATATAGTTGCAATGAGAAGCAAATATTTACGCGAGGTCAGAGAAATGAGAAGAGATTGTTATGATTTTGTGTATTTAGATGAAACTTGGATCAATGCGCACCACAGTAATGAACGAGAATGGCAATCATCTGATGGGACAACTAAGAGACTAGAACCAAGCAGCAAAGGACAGCGCCTAATAATTGCACATCCAGGAAGCAGCCATCATGGGCTTCTAAATAATACTGAACTCATATTTGTTTCAAAATCCACAGTTATTAGGGATTACCATACAGAGATGAATGGCAAGATATTTCAAGATTGGATTGTGAATCATGTACTTCCTTCCTTGGATAGACCGTCGTGTTTGATAATGGACAATGCTTCATATCACAACGTTGTGGCACCAGAAGATAAAGTTCCTAATTCATCAAGTACTAGAGATGTAATAACGATTTGGCTGACCATAAACAACATTCCATTCAACGAAATGTCCCTGAAGCCTGAATTACTTGGAATTGTAAAAAAAGACACAGCGTACAAAGATATTTCACATAGACAAGGCAATCCATGAACATGGTCACAGATGTTTAAGATTGCCTCCTTACCATTCTCACTTAAACCCAATAGAATTAGTATGGGCTAAAATTAAGGAACAGGTAGCAACAGAAAATAGAACGTTCAAATTAAAAGATGTTGAAATACTTATAAAAGCCGCCATCTCCAATATAGCCAGGGATTATTGGAAGAAATGTGAGAGCCATGTGTTACAAGAGGAAGAGGAATATTGGAAGAATAATGGTTTGTCCTTCATTCAGCCGAGATTGATTATCAATTTCTCAGAGACATCTGATTATGATTCGGATGAAGTTTAATTTCTTTAAAGATGACCTTACCGTTATTTACAAGCACATTAGAGGAGCAACGTTCCATTATGATATTTATGAACCGCAAAAAGAGGTGAGACCCATTGAAATAATTAGATCAAGGAAGGTCCAGTTTGGTAGCGCATTAAATGTCAATGACAAACAATGTCACGAGTATCTCGCATGCAGATCATTTAAGAAATCATCTTCAACAGGTATTCATATGCAAACGTGATGGCCACATTATTGTAATAGTAGACACGCCTATGCCTAATCAATTCACAGAATCTGTGCATGAAGTGGTTAATTTCTTTTCTCGATACACAATAATTAGTATGCCGACAAAGATCAAAGGATTTCATCCGTTTATGGGAACTAGACAAGATGCACAGATATAAAGTATATATTTGTTGGGTCTAACCCAATATAACATCGTATGCAAAATATGGCATTAATACGTTGGACGGTTAATCAGATAATTACATTTGTTTGAGGGCAAAGCTAGTGAAACGTGCTATAATAAGGAACACCGGGACAAGGAAACTGAAGAAACACACGAAGTCAGAGAGGAATCTATTGTAAAATTAAAGACATCCCATACGCGTGTAGGAGAACGATTCGTCTCTTTTATTCGTCTGAGCAACAAGTCTTTAGCCAAGATTGGCGTTAGTTGTGATTTACATTTCATATTTTATTACTAACATGTGAACTAACATATATATGTATATATTACCATGTGAAGTTTAATGTGTGAAACTTGCTATTGGATGTCAAAGTCATTTCAGGCTGGCAACCTCAGTATTTAGAATGATGATTCATGAACCACCACTGCACGAGCTGGTGATTGCTTTATTGATAGTTTCGTAAAGAGAACTAAAAGCATAAAGTAGTTACAGGTTCCCTATGGAGCAGGAAGGGAAAGTTTAAAGAAATGATGTACATTCTAAGAATAATACTTACAGTTTCAAAGCTTTAAACCAGTGTAAATGCCTATGTGAAGATATTCATTTTAAAGTAATGGAAGTTTCAAACTTTTCAACAAGTGTAAACATACATGAAACATAAATGAATTTATATTATGAACACTTTTTCAAACAGTGGAGATGTAAATGTAAACCATATTATATCTGTACGTTTAACCTTTTCATTTAAATGTAATGTACAGCTAAAGCTAGTCAGTTTAAATGTAAAGGAAGTTTTTTCCCGAGAGATTAAATTTAATTCTCATCGAGGGTAAATTCTGACATGGGATGGTAGAATAGAAGAGGGGGGCACATAACTATGTGTCGGAAAATGCCATACTCAGAAGAGCGTTTCGTTTCTATCTCTATTACCAGTTATTGATGGTACCAGCAGAAAGTACTATCTCTGGAACCAAGTGAAGGTAAAAGTGGACTGACGTTGTGCGAGACGCCATCATAAGAGGGTCTTATAGACAGACACAGAACCAGCTTGGCCGTTACTCCTTGACGTTCTGGGAACGTGCGGTGCTTGAACTTTGACTAGAGACGAGCGCGAGCAGAATGAAAAAAAACCAACCCAGGAGGAGGATTAGAATCATCATTGGCAGCTAAGTTAACTTATATGCTGTCACTTGAACTTCTTATAAAAAACCATCGCCCGAGTGATGAAAACCTTATTTTGTAATTAACTATTATTCCTTTCTTTTAAACTGTTAAACTTAAAGTGATTATTAAATTTTGTTATTTGTAATTATACCAATTTAACTTCGATTCAATCATTTTAAATGTACTACATGTTTGTCTCAGTCAAAGTTACTAAACACACACTCTAAACAGAGCTATATTATAATAATAATTCCATTGAGTAACTCAGCGGTGGGGGCTTAACGAGCTAGAATAAAAAGGTAAAAAAAAGGATCCCGTTACACGCCCATTGAGGCATATTGGGAATATGGTGTTAGACCCATATTTTCTTGACCATCGGCACACTAAGGGTGACGTGGTCAACATCACGCCGGCCGCCTTAACCTTCCCAGAGTTGCTGTGGTACCCAGTTGGGGCTGGGTCGACCCAGGAGCTGTTTGCAGCCTAAAAAAATCCACCTCATCTGGGGATCGAACCATAGACCACTGAGCTAGGAAGCTAGTGCACTAACCACTATGCTACCGCAACTTCCGAGCTAGAATAAACCATTGCTTAAATTCTTCATTAAAGGTGTCGACAGATTACAGAATTAACGTGCTCGGCAACAGCCAGCATTGTTTTCGCTTATCTGAATATCTTGTGAAGACTCCCATGTGATAGAAGCTTTACTACTCTTCTATCTACATTTCTGCCAAGAGTAATCTTGTGTAAAGATAGACTCCATTGAAGCCTATAATAGATACTCTTGAGTTTTGGTCACTGTTGAACCACTACTGCAAAGCAGGGGAGGCAATATCGTCACAACTACCCAAAAAAGACACCTGCCTAATACTCCACAAAGCACTTTCCAAACATCTAATCAACACCGACGTTCTACCCTTATCATAGCAGACTGTGCCAGTGTTGAAGTTGGTTCTTGGTCGAACATTATTAAAGGTCACTGATTGGGTTGTCTTCTAAGGTTGATTAATATAAAGAGTGACCTCGTCTGGGTTCCTTGCGAACTTCAACTCAGTATGGATCTTATTAATGTCCTTCATCAGAGAAGAGCCATCGTGCATAAATTAATAATCATTGAATGATATATATATATATATATATATATATATATATATATATATATATATATATATATAAATATATATATATATATATATATATATATATATATATATATATATATATATATATATATATATATATATATATATATATATATATATATATATATATATATATATATATATATATATATATAAATATATATATATATATAAAATATATATATATATATATATATATATATATATATATATATATATATATATATATATATATATATATATATGGCCTAACCTCTGGGCCAACTTCAAACTTGAATTATTTGATAAGTCCGTGGGGGTTTAGAGTCCAACGAGTATACATTTATTGACGAAAATGCGAAGACATCACAAGTAATTAATTCATCAACAGTACATTGCATTGCAGTTCAAGTAGACATATTACCGTCAGTTTTTCCAGTTACTTAATTGTCGTCAGAACATCATGGGCTGTGTACGCGCGCTGCCGTTATCCAGACAGCCGGTAGTGATACCCATTAGTTTGGCGAATATATAGATCATAAAGCTGATCAACAATCCTTCCATAAATGGTTATCCAACAACCATATAAATTCCATCAATTCATTATAATAATATGGACTGACCCTATGTCCTTATCTCAATATAAAATTCGGCAAATATGTAGCCTAACACTGGAAGGAATTAAAACACGTCTTCATGGCTTGACGGTCAGAATAAAAGGGTGAACTACTATAGTCACCAAGCGTGACCATATCAACGCTACCACGTCACAATCGAACCATGCGATTTGTGTTCACTAAAAAACCATGAAGCATAAAAGTATTCTATATTAAAAATCTCGCAACCTCAAAAATGCGTACCCCAGACGCGCTGCCAACTGTAGCAGACGACATTGTTAAAACATGTCGTAACAGCCAGTACATGTCTCAGTTATACATCAACTTTTGTTTTCCTCTCCCCCCTTTGATGCAATCAGAAATGATTGCTTTCCTGTTTGTTTAATTTGTTAGTTATCTCGGCTTCTTCTTCGCCTCGTTATTATTGATCTACTTCCTCTTTTTCCACTTTCTTTTCCCTCTACATCCTCTTCTCCTCTTCGAGTGCGTCATCTTCCTTCACATCCTTTTCTTCTTCGTTTTCCTCTTTCATTTTCTTTTTCTTCTTCGTCTCCACTTCCTCTTCCTCTTCCACTTCCACTTACTCTTCCACTTACTCTTCCTCTTCCACATCCTCTTACTCTTCCACTTCCACTTCCTCTTCGTGATCACCATTTTTTCTTCTGCTTCACTTTCTTCGTACTTCTCTTTATCTTCTTCTACCTCGCATTCCTCTACTTCTTGTGCGAACACTTTCTGGCATAAAATTGAATATACACGATTAAAGCAGTGGTCATCTAGTGGTTGTTGATAGAAGACCAGGCCGTACTGCGTGCACTGGATCGGAAACCGATAATTAGCCCCCAAATGCACCGCTTCCCATTTTAAACAACAGACAAAAGAGACGGACACACAAGCAAATGTATGTTTATGTATGTAAGTGCATATCCAAGCAGGTCCTCAGAGAGCTCACGTGAGGCCCAGGCCACTTTACATTGTGAGGCCCCATCACAGTGATTGAAGTGGAGGACCATGCATCCTTGGTTGAGGTAAGCCCCCCCCCCCCCCCCCCCCTTTCCTCCGTAAGGTGAGGCCTAGCTGGTTTCTCTCTCCCCCCCCCCCGGCCAGTAGGGTCTGTGTACAAGCATATTCCAATAATAATAATAACAGCCCCTTCAGTCATAAATGACTATGAGAATGCGCCCCTGAGGTGACAGCCCTCAGCTGCTTATCTTCCTGGTGCTCCTTTCGACGTTTTCGCCTCCCTTCTGCCTGCTGTGTGAGTTTCTTTTCGCTCAAACTGAGGTGGCAGTTGGTGCGATCGGCAGCTTCATCCTCCCACGTTCCAATATTAAATATGTATTTATCTCACATTAACGCGCCTACACGCATGTGTGTACCATCCCATCGCCACACACACACACACACACACCTCACAGTGCAGTTCCCGGAGGTGTCTGAGAAAATGAAGAAGTAGGACTTGTGCTTGCTCAGGCGTGTCGTAGAAGCAGACTAACATGAGCTTATGCATGGGATCCGCCACTGCATCAAGTAACACAAATAATACCCATGCGTACCGGCAGGACGATCGGGGCGAACGCCCTGAGCACTAAAGACAACGGGGCGCCAGAGCTAGCGAGAAAATAATGATTTAGTCAAGACGCACGACCTTTCTTCAGCTGTGACACAATTAGCCCTGACTAAATCACGCAATGTAAATCTTTTTATATAAAACCGTTAAAATAGAGTGTGAAATATTTTTAACATTCTATTTTTAGTTGCTATCGAGGTTTTTGTTTTGTAATAACTATCTAAGACAGATCTACAATTTTATTCACGAATCAAACTTAATTTTCTTGTAGAGTTCAATCAACTCTTGTAATGTGCGGGAGGGAGGCTTGTCAAACCACTCGCCAAATGTTCTAATGCCCACACTGCACATATTTATTTAGTTATTCAAACATATATATATATAGGCCACCACACATAGAAAGATGCACGAACACAAACTGACAATAAAGTCTATATTTTGTAAAGATTGGCATTAAACGTGGAGCATTATTGAAAAAAAAAACTCGGTCTAATTTCTGTCTACATAAAAAGATTCAACGCACCGTACAAGTTAGCGGACCTCTTTACAAGCGGTGACATCATCAAATCCATCTACGCATGCGTTCTCATAATCTGCCCTGAATAACTTTCATAAACTGGTCTAGTCAGATTATGGCGCAAAAGCTCTGAGCGAAAAAGATAATTTCTTAAAAATATTTCGTAGTTTGCTATAACAATTTACCTTTCTAGTTTATCCTAATGCATTGTCTACGCCGTCCTCCCTCGACTGTCTCATTGGCTTAATTTTTTATAACACGACTTACCCACGCACTTTTATGGAACGTGTTCTAACCAGTTCAGACTGTTTGGTTTAGAAATCTGGTTATTTGAAGGCCAAGGGTAGTTGGCATTATGTTATTTATTTCCTTTCTTATCTGTATTTGCTTCTTGTTACAGTATTATACTTTCCCTTCGAATCGTTATTTGAAAGAAACATTGATAATGTCTGACAAAGTGAAACAGCTGACATACGGATCGTCGGTAAGGCGGAGAAAACATTGATAAAGGCAGCGGTTACTTCACCGTCATCGTCAATCATGTTCTTGCTGAGAATGGTATGGTGCCATCATAGTCTTCGTTCTTGTTGTAGGCGATGAGAATGATTCGTTGTGTTGCTCATTGTGCTTTTTTTCACAAATTGCTCGTCCGTTTCATTTTGTTCTACAAATAGATGTGCCACATTAGAACATATATACTATTGAAGGTAATAATTTATAAACTTGTCACTTTAGAACAGACATCATTGAAGTGAACGGTCTATAAACGTGTCACATTAAGGCATACATATCATGGAATTAACTGATCTATAAACATATCACATTAACACAAAAATATTGAAGTGACTAATCTATAAACATATCACATTACCACAACAATATCGAAGTGACTAATCTATAAACGT
Organism: Oreohelix idahoensis; assembly: GCA_024509875.1. Classification (NCBI taxonomy): domain Eukaryota; kingdom Metazoa; phylum Mollusca; class Gastropoda; order Stylommatophora; family Oreohelicidae; genus Oreohelix; species Oreohelix idahoensis. The sequence goes on from JAMPIV010004968.1 coordinate 486,715, forward strand.
GTCACATTAACACAAAAATATTCAATTGACTAATCTATAAACATATCAACAACACAAAAATACTGAAGTGACTAATCTATAAACGTATCACATTAACACAAAAATACTGAAATGACTAATCCATAAACATTTCATATTAACACAAAAATAATGAAGTGACTAATCTATAAACGTGTCACATTAGCACAAAAATATTGAAGTGACTAATATATAAACATATCACATTAACACAAAAAATATTGAGAAAGTGACGAATCTATAAAAGTGTCACATTAGCAGAAACATATGATTGGCGTGACTAGTTTATAAAAGTGTCAAAATGCACAAACATACTGAAGTGACTAATTCATAAACTGTCACTTTAGCACAAACAAATTGAGGTGACTAGTTTTTAACCGTGTCACACTAGCACAAACATATCACTGAAGTGACTAGTCTATAAACGCGTGACATTAGCAGAAACATATCAAGGAAATGACTAATTTATAAACGTGTCACATTAACACAAACATATCATTGAAGTGACTAATCTATAAACGTGTCACATTAGCAGAAACATACTGAAGTGGCTAATTCATAAACTGTCACATTAGCACAAACATATTGAGGTGACTAGTTTATAAACGTGTCACGTTAGCACAAACATATCATTGAAATGACTAGTCTAAACTCGTGACATTAGCAGAAACATATAATTGAAGTGACTAAGTTATAAGCGTGTCACATGAACACAAACATATCCCTGAAGTGACTAATCTATAAACGTGTCACATTAACACAATCAAATTGAAGTGACTAATCTATAAACGTTTCACATTTACACAAACATATCAATGAAGTAACTAGGCTATAAAGCTGTCAGATTAGCACAAACATAATGAAGTGACTAATCTATAAACGTGTCACATTAGCACATTCATAATGAAGTGACTAGTCTATTAACGTGTCACATTAGCACATACATAATAAAGTGACTAATTTATAAACGTGTCACATTAGCACATTCATAATGAAGTGACTAGTCTATTAACGTGTCACATTAGCACATACATAATAAAGTGACTAATCTATAAACGTATCACATTAACATATCATTGAAGTGACAAGACTATAAACGTGTCATATTAACACAAACATATAATTGAAGTGACTAATCTATAAACGTGTCACATTAACACAAACATATTGAAGTGACTAATTTATAAACGTGTCACATTAACACAAACATATCATTGAAGTGACTAAAGTAAATGAACAAACTTAACATTGATCAAACATGTTCACCACGTTTTGCACTTCATAAGTGGTGAGGTAATCATTGACACAATTTAACACTTGCTTACTTAGTCGTTCCCCTTCTACCGTGAGGTGTAGAGGTTTGGAAAAGAGAGCGCCAGACTATCCTATCGGCTATCTTACTCCTGGCCTGGTTCCATTCTAGTCCTCGGTCCATCAAAGATTGTCTAATGTTGTCCTCCCAGCGGACTCTGGGTCGTCCTGGGAGTCTGGATCCCTGGCTCTTTGTTTCCCATGATTGTCGTGGTAGCCGATCTTTTCCCATTCTGCAGACATGGCCAAACCATCTTAGTTGGGACTGTTCTACTTGGGTCTGCAGGGGGTGGGATTATAGGCCTTGACGTATCGTCTGGTTGCGGACCATGTCTCTTCTTGTTACTTCAACCACCTTCCTCAGATACCTTATTTCTGAGGTTTGGATCTGGTTTTTGTGGGTTGTAGTCATTGCCCATGACTCGCATCAATATGTCAAGACTGGGACATAGATGGAGCGGTATACAGCCATCTTCGTTTTCTTACCAACCTCTCTCTTGCTGAATAATCCTCGATTTATGGCCCGAAATAGTCTCCCAGCTGCTGCTTTTCGAGTGGCCAACTCTTCTTTGATGCCTCCCTTTCGGTCTATAATAGCTCCGAAGTATTTAAAGTGGTCGACCTGCTCCAGGACCTGTTCTCCCAGCTTAATCTTTCTTCTCGTGATATCACCATGGATTTTGTTTTAGAGCTGCTTATGACCATCCCTCTCTTTTCCAGTTCTTCCTTCCAGACTTGCAGGTTGGATTGGAGATGTGCCTCTAATTTAGCAATCAGGACAACATCATCAGCAAATGCCAGCTCTAAAATACAGACCTGTCTCATCTTCCAATACCCCACTGAATACTTTCTTGTTCTCTCCTTACATGCCTTGATGAGATCGTCCATGAGGAGTATGAAAAGATAAGGTGACAGGATATCATACCAGTGGTGGTCCTGAACTCTGTTTATGGTCTCACATAATTTCTGCAAGACTTGTAGAAGCTCTGTATAGCATGAATCACAGGTGCTGGAACGTTCTTCCTTGCCAAACAGTCCCAAAGTTTGCTCCAGGGGACCCTGTCAAACGCCTTTTCCAGATCCATGAAACAAAGATGGATCTCACTCTTATACTCAAGGGCCTTTTCACTCAGCTGTCTGAGTGTAAAGATTAGGTCTTGAGTACTTCGGTTTGCTCTGAATCCGCACTGGACTTCATCCAATTGTGGCTCAGTTAGGCGTCGGAGTCTCTGCTCTAGGATTCTAGAGTAGATTTTACCAGGGACACTGAGAAGGTCTATGGTTTCTATGGTTTCCACATTGTCGGTTTTCACCCTTTTTGAAAATCGGTGTTATGATGGCAATCTCCCAATCCTTTGGTATGGCCTTGTTGCACCACACTGCCTGTAGGACCCTTAAGAGTAATAGGTCGCCTGATGTTCCCATGTACTTAACCATTTCTGGTGTTATACCATCATGCCATGCTGCTTTGCCCATCTTGATTTTCTCCAGTGCTGCCTTCATTCTTCCATCTTTATGTCATCTTCACCACCATTGGTTTTCTCTTCTGTGCTAGTGGTTATCATTTCTGATGCTTGACCTTGCTCACCATCAAGGAGTTCTGAGAAATATTCTTTCCTCTTTCCATTACTTCCTTCGGGGCAGTAAGCAATTTGCCTCGCTTGTCTTTTATAAATTTGAGAGGGCATTGTTTTTCCTTCCTCGTGTTCTTTAGGGTCTTATAGAACAATTTTTGGTTTTCTTGAATTTAAGCCAGAGGGTTTCCAAGTCATCAGGTTGTTCTTCTGTGTTTCTCACCACTGTAGCAATAAGCCCCTGATATCTGGTCTTAATTTCTGGCTCTCTCAGCTTGTAGGTCTTAATGCTCATTTCTCCCGTTCGTTTACTTGGTTTCTTGCGTGATGTTGGGCAGTTCCTAGGCTGAGCAACTCTTTCAGTTGTTCTTTTGATTGTAAGCAGGTAGTGATCACTTCCAATCTCTGGCCCCCTCCAGACTCTAGCATCTCGGACATATTTGAATGAGCTTCTCCGAACAATGGCATAGTCGATCACTGACTTCTCATACTTTGTTGGTTCACATCTAGTGTATGCATCTATGCGCTTATGTGGGAACTTTGTGTTTGTAATGATCAGATTCTGCCCACTGCAGAATCTAAGGCGTCGCTTTCCATTGTCATTGAGAGTATCTTCTCCATATCTTCCGATAACTCCACACCATCTAGCATGGTCATTTCCAACTCTGGCATTGAAATCTCCGAGCATGATAATTTCATCTAGGCAGTCATCCACTGTCCTTTGAAGCAGCTCAAACAATTCCTCCTTGACCTCTGCTCTCTCATCCTCATTTGGCCCATACATTATGACCAGGTTGACTATGGTTTCTCCTTCTTTTAGTTTTACAACCATAATGCGCCCCGAGACAAAGTTCCATCCCTTAATACTATCTTTTGGTTTTTTGGCCACAATGCAACCCACGCCCCCTTTATCTCTTTCAGATGTGGGTACACCACTGTAGAGCAGCGTGTCGCCATCGAGATCCATGACTCCTTGTCCCTTTTTCTTCGTTTCCGTTATAGCCAGGATTTCTAGTTTTGCTTTCCTCGTCTCTTCCAGCAGCTCCTCTTCTTTCCCACTTATACTTCTTGTGTTCCAAATTCCATAAGTCGTAGTCCGTAGTTCGTTCCAGTTCGTCGCCTTTAGAATCAGTCCGGTTTTCTCTCTTGTAGTTCGCATACTCGTGATTTAAAGCAAACAGGTGATTGGCCTGTTGTGCCTTTGCATGGTGGTGTCACCTTTTTTTTTTTTTTAACAGGAACTTCCCTTTAATAATATGCACACTACAACAAGGCCTCACACGGCCAATAAACGCATCAAATACAATAATGAAATACCATAGTACACTTGCATTAGCAGCTTAATCTATCAGCATCATACACGACAGTACAACTTACACTGAAAACACTGCAATAAATATCGCTCACCGTGAGCGGCAAAACTGTGACAATGATACACTCAAATCATTGACAACTTATTAAACTACAGCCTGTAGATAATACCAACTAGTATTTTTTTTATAACTTTTATTTGTCGTTCTTCCACTTTACAAAAACAGGTACATTTTGCATGACATACCAGAAAAATGCATGGTATAATTACATATGAAAACTTCGTTCGCACTCTCATAAATAAAGTTAAAAAAATATTTTAAAAAATAATAATAATAAAGTAATATACTAAAGAATAAGACGATTTATAGCTGATTCAAGTTCCTATGTAGTTCCTAGTATTTTACATATGTATATAAAAAAAGTTACACTTGCTCACACTTTCCACTTTACAAAATCAAGTACATTTTCCACGAAATACAAGAAAAATACATTGTATATTACATATGAAATCGTTCGCACTCTCACAATTAAAGTTAAAAAATATAATAATACAATAATATAATAAAACATAAAAATAAAAATGATTTTTGCTACTTCAAATTCCTATGCAGTTCCTAGTATATGCATATGTATGAAAAGAGAGCTTACATTTGCTCGCATTTCCACTTGTACTAAATTGTGTCCATTTTAAAGAAATATAAGAAGGAAAAAAAACACATTAATGTTTCATATGAAAAACACTCGCGCGTATTCACACTTCCCTTACGTACTTAATCAAAGTGAAGTATAGAAAATGATAAGTTTAAAAAATAAACATAGAAATATATCCAAAAATAAAAAGAAAAAAAAAAGAAATAAAAAGAAATAGTTATTATTTTCAGTTCTCCCTTGTTGGTTCTAAGTTCCTAAAATATGCTCCATTTTTTTGAAAATATGTAGAAAAATAAATTTTTACTGAAACATTTCCCCTCATAAACTGCTTTGTTTCTGCATTTCCACACGGTGTCCCTATATTCTGCTAAAATGCGTAATATTTTTTCCCGGAAGGGCGGGTCAAATTTTGGAATTGTGTTTAGCATGATTGCTTTGTTTATGTCAATTTTCCTATTTGTGTATCTACTAAAAGTTTTTTCCAGCTCTTCTACTGTTGATTTGATCGTATTACAACGGAAGAAGATATGGTCTTCTGTTTCTTTTGCTGTTGTACCAAAGCAGAGTCTACATTTTTGCAAGGTCATATTCCTGTGTTCTTTTTTCTGTGTGAGCGGTGTTAAATTGAATAATAATCTATAGGTTATTTCCCTTGCCGCTGGTGATATGTTTTTTATGTGTAGATTTGCGAAGATTTCCGTATAATCTGTTATCCCGTATTTGTATCCTATTTTTATTCGTTGGTCTAAAGGTGGTTCTTGTGTCTGTATCAAGTATTGGTATATATTCTTAGTTGACTGGTGTAGGAGTTTTTCATTCCCTTGTATGCATCTGATGCAGTGTTTGTAGAAGGGCGGTAGTGTTCCGGAATGGTGTGGTATGGTGTTGTTAAAGTTGCATATTTTTGTTATATGAAGGCCTATGTAATAGTGTGTTAAAGGGTATCCTTGTGGGTCTTTTATTGCGTCACTTATGAATTTGATTCCTAGAGTGTTTATTTTTGTATTAATGTCTTGCAGTGATATTCCACCCCGTTGTTTCTCTTGTATTAAAGTTTCATGTTTGATACTGTGAAGTGTGTGTCTGAAAATAAAAATTCTAATTAAATGATTTATTTCGGTTATGTATTTTTTTTTTTTTGGGGGGTGGGGGGGGGGGGGGGGGGGGGGACGAAAAATATTTGAAATGTATAGCACACTTGGAAGTATGTACATATTACAAATAACGCTTCTACCGAAGATCGTCGCGTTCTTAAATTGGTATCTTTTTAGTTTTTCCTTGATTTTTGAAATTATTTTTTTCCACATATCGTTATCAGATCTTCCTGGTGTCGAGGAGAAAATTATTCCATATATTTTCATTTTGCTTGTTTGTGTTAATTGAAAGGGAAAGTCCGTTTTATTTTTCCATTTTCCTATTCCCATTATAGATGATTTTTGTATGTTTATTTTTGAACCACTCGCATGGCCGAAAGTTTTAAATGTGTCGAAAATAGTTTGTATTGATGAAAAATTTGATGGAAAAAAGACTGTGTCGTCTGCGTAGGCTATTAGCTTTTTTTCCCCTAATCCTGGTACGTGTATTCCTTTAATATGAGTATTTAGTTTTTTATTTTCCTTAGTACTGGCTCTAAGACTAGTGTGTATATAAAAGGTGAGAGAGGGCAACCCTGTCTTACTGACCTTGTTAAGTTGATTGGTTCAGACAAAGTGTGATTTATTAAAAGTTTACTTTCCGGCTTTCTATATATAATTTTTATCCATGTCCTAAAGTATTGGCCGAGATTATTTTCTTGTAGAACTTTATGTAGAAATCCGTGATCGACTCTATCAAAGGCTTTTTCTTGATCAACGGATAATACTGCTGCTGGTGTGTTTTTTTCATGTGTATACTGGATGACATCCCGAATGAAATGTGTATGTTTATTTATGGCTCTGTTTTTTACACTGTATTGTTGATCCGCGTTAATCAAAGTATGCATGAAAGGTTTCAGTTTGTTTGTAAGGGCTTTAGTTAATATTTTATAGTCGGTGTTTAGAAGAGAGATAGGTCTATAATTCTGCATGTATTTTTTATCCGTATTTCTTTTATGAATGAGAGTTACAATAGCTTCATTTAGACTAGAGGGTAGTTCTTCTGTTTCAAAGGCTTCATTTAGCGTTTTCAACAAAAGTGGGGCTAGTATATGGAAAAATTTGGAATAAAACTCGGTTGTAAGGCCGTCTGGACCTGGAGATTTTTTTTTTTGTAGCGTACTTAAGGAGAGGTACAAATCTTCTATAGTTAAAGATTTGTCCAGTGTGTTTTTCTCCTGTACCGTTAAACTGGCAAACTGAGTTAAGAAACAAGCTTCGTCTGAGGCGTGCGTTTGTTCTTGTTTATACAGGTGTACGTAGTAAGCGTGAAACGCTTGACCTATTTCGGAAGTGTTTGTGAGTTCCCTACCCGTTTCGTCCGTGATGCGAAGTATCTGTCTGCTCTTTTGAATATTTTGTTCAATGGCCAAAAATTGTCGGCACGGAGTTTCTTGAATTGACGTGTATAATTTTGTTCTCAGTAGAGCCCCTTTAAAAATGTACTGGTCGTGTTTTTCTAATTCCTCCTGCAATGTGTAAATATGTGGGGCGTGTTTGTCCAATTGTTGTGTTAAATTTAGAGCTGTTTCCAAGATTTGTCGTTGTCTTCTTCTTTGTTTGTGTATCTGCGTTGCAAGCATCTGCGTTACTTCCTTTATTGTTCTTTTTAAGAGTTCCCAATGTTGTATTAAATTTGATGTAGGTGTATTGTTGCAGTAGTCTTTTATTAGTTTTGTTATTGTTGTCGTATAAAATTCATTTTGCAGTAGAGCATTATTAAATTTCCAAAGGGGGGATCTTTTGGTCTCGTTCTCAGTTGGCATTCCGTTTATTTCCAGTAGAACTGCTTTGTGATCCGTAAATATTGTGGTGTCATTTATATGTTTGACTTTTTGGATTTTGTGGTTGTTGTGTACATAAAATTTGTCTAGTCTTGCAGAACTACCCGAAATGTGTGATTTGTCTGTAAAAGTTGTTTCCTTTCCCTCCGGATGTTTTTTCCTGTATCCATCTACCAAATTGTGTTCGTCTAGGATGTTTTGTAGTATCTCCATTTGTGCGCGTTCCTGTCTTCCTCGGTTGTTTGTTCTTTGCGCATCTAGTTTATGTAGAACACAGTTGAAATTCCCCCCCCCCCCCTACCTAATAAAATTTGTTTTCCCTTGTATTGTGTCAAAATGTTCGATAGTTTTTTTTATAGAAGGTTAATTGCTTAATTTACTGCTGGGGCATAGGCCTATACATTAACTAAAGTGTGATTGTCCGAATGGTCATCTTGGTTTCTCACTTGTACTATTACGTATCTGCCCTCTCTGTCTTTGTTTTGATGTGTTATTTCCCACTTGTCTGAAATTTGTAAAATAGCTACTCCTGTGTGAGATGATCCTAAACCGAAATATCCATATCGTAGACCTAGCTGTTGTATGATGTATTTTCCTTTTGTCTCGTTTGTAATTTTTGTTTCTTGAAGAAAGACGAAATCAGGTTTATATGTGCGCGTTAAAGCTATAATTTGGTTTAATTTAGTTCTCAAACCTCTTATGTTTAGAGTTATAATACTTATGCTATTTTTCATCTTGCATGGGGGTGGTAAAGAGCTTGCATTTAAGGGAAGTGTGTTTTGTTGTATCAGTGGTTGTGCAGCCATAATCCATGACACAAAAGAGAAATACATGCATGATTACGCAATCCACGTGTGGTACTATAACCATGCATACAACTTTTAACTATCCTGTAGAAAAGTGGCAGTTGGAATGCGAGAAAAAGGAAAATACCGAGCAGTAGTAGTAATGAAGGATGAAAAGGGGCGATAGATGTGTTGCCAAAGAAGAAAGAAAAAGTGTGTACAGGTCCTGAAAGGGAGAGGTTCAGAAAGTAGGGACCCGACCGGCATGCTGAGAGAAGAGATGCAGATATATAGCTTGAAGTAGGGAAAAGAAAACCATTGGGCAAAGGAGATTGAAAGGTTGAGACCATAAAACTGGCAGATGGGGGAAGGGGTTGGTTAGTGAGATGAAAAAAAGAATTATAAATATATCTATACCTATATGTGTCGTTATAAACCATATGAGCATATACAATTATATATGTGTACAATCTACATTCCCTGTTCCTATACATTTCTATAATAACGGATATGTAACTTAATATATTTATAAAAGTCTTGCACACTTCCATCGGTAGAGTTTTTGTGTTTATTCTCTTTCCGAGAGGGGGACTCTATGTTGAGACATGTCTATTTCCTGTGTACCTAAGAATTGGTCCATAAAGTTCATTTCAAGATTATCGTCTGCATGTGTAGCCGCTGCCCATAAGAGAGAGGTGCTTCCATCATCCTCTAGATCGGGGTGTTTGTCATCTAAATTTTCTCTTGTTTCCTGTTGTGTTGCTGCTATTTCCCCGGTGTGTAGTCTTGGTGGTTTCTCTGTTTCTTTAGGTGTTTTCTTGGTCTTGATCTTTCGGAGCTTTTCTCTTCTCTTTCTTTTCCGCTTCCCTTCTACTGTATTGAAGCCTTCTGTGTCTGTAGACATCGTGTCCGAGTCTGACAAATTTCTGATATTGTTATTCAGAGGTGGGGGACGATGGAAAGGGTATAAGTTCTGCTTCTGGTTGTGGTGAAGGTGTTTTCTGAGTGTTCTGTACATGTAGTTGACTATTCTCCGAATAAGTTGGTCTCTTCTTGGGACATCGATTTGTCCAGTGTGAGTCTAGACCGCAGTTTGTGCAGGGGGTACGTCTTCCCGGAAGAGCTATGAAAATTTTCATTGTTTTATTTTCCTGTCCTTGCAATTTTACATTTACGTAGTGTGGAACCGTCTGTTTAGGTTGATATAAGAAAGTCCATTTGTCCTTTGCATTTTGTATTTGATATACTTCGGTGTTTACATCACCTGTGATGAAGTCAGCAATTTTCTTAACAGTTTCTTTCTTGATCGTGGCTGGCAACCAGTGTAGTAGCCCTTTCGATCTATCTTTGTCCACATGTTCAACTATGGCTGTGAATTTGGGGTTGGCCCATTCAAATTTTTTACCATGTAGGTTTTTGTAGTGGCTGATATGTGCCGAATTTGTAAGTGTCACATACCATTTATTTGGGTTGGCGAACCTATATAGGGATGATATCCCGTTTACCCCGACTCCGGCGGGACCTGCGAGTATGCTTGTAATTAAAGAGTATGATACTCTTGAGGCTTGTGGCCCTGATGTTGTGATCACAAGAGTTCCAGGTTTATGCAACTGGCCACCCTCTAGTGCTTCATTTATATCAAAAGAGATTTCTGGAATTTCCATTTTTAAACACCACACACAAAATTTCCCGCACAAGGGGAAAAACCACTACTAGAACACAAACTCACAAAACCACAGTAATCCGTGCGAATAAAAATAATCCGTGAGAAAAAAAAACCATGGTGTCACTTTTTTTTTTTTTTTTTTTTAAATTTCCACGCACGAGGTTGCATATTTTTTCCTCGCATGAGGTTGCATTGGCCCCTGCCCATACCCGGCTCTGGTCAAGACCACATGTCCCAACACACGACTCGATCGATTTCAGGCGGTGGCGTTTCAGGCGGCGGTGTATGACTTTTTATATAGCGATATATTTTAGCGGCGGGGCTTCCTCTGACGATCAGACGTATGACTTTTTATATAGTAATATACGATAATGGTGTTTGTTTATACAATATATATAAAAAATATAAAAAATCGATAATGACGGAAAATTTAAAAAATCGATAATGTTGGGTTACTAAGAGGGTTTTTGAAGTGCCTTTTTTGGGCTGGCGTGGGTGATGATGTAGCTGGCGGGGTGGGTTAGGGTGGATTTTTGTGTGATGTGGTAGTGTATTGGTGTGTTTGTTTAGACATATATACACACATATATATACATTCATATATACGGAGATGTGGTGACGGAGGCTTAGGTTACTAAGGGGTTTTTTAAGGGAACGGGTATTGCTTTTTGGCTGGCGGTGATGCCTCATGGGTGTGTGCTGGGGTGTAGCTGGTGGATGTATGTATGACGCAGGAGTGACGTGTTAGATAGAAGTATATAGTTAATGATCTCTTTTAAAAGAATACTTGAGTAAAGAGGAAAATATAAAAATCGATAATGTTGGATTAGGTTACTAAGAGGTTTTTTGAAGTGCCTTTTTTGTGTTGGCGTGTGTGCTGATGTATGTTGTAGGGGTAGCTGGCGGGGTGGGTTAGGGTGGATTTTTGTGTGAAGTATTGTGTTGATAGTGTATCGATGTGTTTGTTTATACATGTATACAATATATGTATAAAAAATATAAAAAATCGATAATGTTGGGTTACTAAGAGGGTTTTTGAAGTGTCTTTTTTGGGCTGGCGTGGGTGACGATGTAGCTGGTGGGTTAGGGTGGATTTTTGTGTGATGTTGGGTGTGTTTGTTTAGACATATAGACATACATATATACATTCATATATACAGAGATGTGATGATGTTGTCAGGATGCATCTGTGGTGATGGCGACTTAGGTTACTAAGGTTTTTTTTAAGGGAACGGGTATTGTTTTTTGACTGGCGGTGATGACTCATGGGTGTGTGTGTTGGGGTGTAGCTGGTGGTTGTATGTATGACGCAGGAGTGAACTGTTAGATAGAAGTATATAGTTAATGATCTCTTTTAAAAGAATACTTGAGTTAAAGAGGAAAATATAAAAATCGATAACGGGGACTTAGGTTACTAATGGATTTTTTAAGGAAGCGGGTATTGTTTTTGTGCGAGGGGGAGGATGACGATGTATAGTGGGGTGTGTTGGGGTATGGGTTATTGTGTGCGTGTATTTTAATTGTTGTATATACAATATATATATATATATATATATATATATATATATATATATATATATATATATATATGGGAGTGAAGTGTTAGAGACCTAGGTCTACCATCGAAAGTGCGACACGGTATTGTTGTGTATTATTTATTTTACATATAGACATATTTTACAACAGTTATACGAACAGTTAGACGATAGACTTAGATAATAAGAAGACGATATATTTAGACTTTTAGACAATAGGAAGACGATAGTTAGACGATATATACATATAATAGGGAGATATATTTAGACAATAGGAAGACGATAGTTAGACGATATATACATATAATAGGGAGATATATTTAGACAATAGGAAGACGCTATATACAGAGACATACAAACAGTTATACAAACAGTTATACAAACAGTTATACAAACAGTTATACGAACTGTTAGACGAACATTTAGACAAACAGTTAGACGATATAGGTAACAAAAAAGCGTTTTAGTTAATATAGTTTTATATTCAATAGTGTTTTTGAATTAGCAAACAGGAGTATATATAGTATTTTTTACAAAATGGACATTGATATTTTATCAAATGAATATACAATTATATGGTGTAATTTTTTAACGTAATACATTTTCACATAGTGATATGTACAATTGAAAAATAATTATATGGTGTATTTTTTAACATTATCAAACATTTTCACATATGAATGTACAATAATACATATTTATATAGGTAGATGTATGTTCAAAATATACAATATCACAGGGGTACAGGCCAGACCTTGAGGGGTGTCGTCACATTGTCGTCATATTGTCGTCACCTCGTAAGAAATATTTTATGTGTAGAGACAGTTTAAATGTTGAGGTGTGATGTGGTATGGTTTTGGAGGTGGAGGAATTGTGTGCTCTGAACCCGATATTTTTCCCACCCTGTGCCTGTTGTGTGTTGAGGACGTCTAGGAATGTGTGTTTGTCTACTTTGTTGTGGTGTTTGTTCAAGCGATTGAGTGGTTTTGAATATGATATAGATAGAAGGATGTGGACGGGATTGCTTCAACATAATATTTTGTATTGGGTCTGTTTAATTGTGCGTTTGTGATAATATCGCTGTCGTGTAAGTTTGAGACAAAAGATTTGAAATCTGTAAGATTTTTGACTAAGTGGGGTTGGTCTAACACACACAACTATTATTATTTGAGGCATGAAATAAGCGTAATTCGTTTGTTTCTCTGTGTCTCAAAACTACGTGGTGACTGAAGTTAATCTTGAATCTTTTTGTCTGTTGTGTAAAGACAGGATGCAAAAGACTTTCCCATTCAATTCTTTGGTTATTATGGAAAAAAGTGAAAGTCGATAAATATTTGTGGATGTTAGCGTGTGTTTTAATGGCGTCCCAGTTATCAGTGTAGATTTGTTTTATATCATCCTGTAGGTCTTGTAAGCTGTCTTCTTCAGCCGTCAAGCGGGGTTTTTTTATATGGGGTTGGGTATTGGTCATTGGGCGTTTCTTGGTCTGACCTTTTTTTTGGTGGGTGAGATGGGGTGGAACTTATTGAATAGGGGGCTCTTGGTAGTGTGGAAGTTGTTGTGGTGGAAGAGGCCGCCATAGCGGCTGAGTCTGACTGGGGATTCGGTGCTGTTGATGGGGCATCTGGTAGTATTGTCTGTGGGTTCGCCGAGTCTGGTGTTACTGTGACACCTGTTGTTGTTGGTGTTGGGGTGGTGTCTGCTGTCGGGTTCTGCGTTGAGGTAGAAAGCTGGGTAGGGATAGCGGGGTGTTGGTGTTTTCTGTGGATGCGTAGATTGTCACGACGAGTAAATTGTTTCCCACAAATGTCACAGCTAAAACCGGGCATTGAGTGCCTGGTCTTGCTGTGTCGTAATAGGTCGGCGCGCCTCGTGAAGGTCTCCCCACATCTGCTACATAACAGCTTGGTTTGTGCCATTGACGTGTCTGTTTGTGCTGAGCTGGACCCATGTTTATTCTCTATGTGACGTTTCAGCGTATCGGGTCTTGTAAATACTATGCCACAGTCAGGACACTCGTGATTGGGGCGGTCGTGTGCTGTGGTCATATGGCGAGTAAGATCATGACCTCGCTTGAAAACAGACTGGCAGCGTAAACAAGCATAGCCCCGCTGTTGAGTTGACTCCATCTGGGAAAAGATGAACAAAAAGACGTTACTTACACATAAAATTAAATACATGTAATGAGAGAGAGAGAGAGAGAGAGAGAGAGAGAGAGAGAAAGAGAAAGAGAGAGAGAAAGAGACAAAGAGAGATCGCATAAACAGGTAAATAAAACACAGTCTTATTTTTTTTTATTCTGTTATCAAAGGAAAGAGGTGTTAACATATCAGAATGGTCCCCGCGCAGGCTGTGACAAAGATATTGATTTAAAACCCAGCCCGTTCGCGAGACAGCACCGAGTTGACCTGTCCTTTTTTTTTAAAATAACGAAAATATAAGTATTTATTAAAGTGTATGTTAGTTTCAATCATGGTTATGGCAAGGTGACTTAATGTAATATGTTGATTGTATTATCTCTATCTTTTTCCGTGTGTAGTTCAGTATTGTTTTAAAAGCCAAAAAACGCTATTTTCTAAACTATTATGTTGTCTAATTTTCACTGGCTGGTTAGGTAGTTTGTAGTGACTCGGGTCCTTAGTTTATTTTTAACGTTATATGTTTGTAGTTACTATGAGAAGTTCTTTATAGAAGCAGCTTGTGAGTACAGAAATACGAATCGAGCGCATGTGTTGTGGAATCAAATCAATTTATCGATCTACCCAAACATCTTTGCGCTACATCCAAGCAAGTATTTGAAATAGACTATTACTCTATACAAGTTTAGAGTGTTGTTATCAGAAAGTATTATAAGTTTTAAGTATCACGGATAATTTTTCAAAACCCAAATATAATTTGCTTTCGCACGAGTTTAACAATAGACGAGAAACGTAGATAAGGTTTAAACTAAGGAATTTTTCTCGTTATACCCACCACATAAAAAATAAGTCGGATAATTCTTAACTTAGCTAAACCATACACACATGTAAGAATTTAACAAACAACTATTATTAAAATACCTATTAGCCTAGACATATTAACTTTGAAACAGCCTTTACCAACACTGGCTAGCGAAAAAGCGAATACACAGACATGTCTTTTAAATAGAAAACAGATATTTAATACAACACACGGATAAGGAATAATAAGTTAGTCTCGGAGTTAACATCTTAACAAAACACACAGATAAAAACAACAGAGATATTTATTTATATTTAACACCTTAATACAAAAACACGAAGACCGAAAACATAAACGAAAACAAACGAATACAACCAAAACAGATATTTTTAAAGATATTTATTGTATATAGCCTACTGAAAACAGCTATATAAAAATATTTATTTTTTATGTGTAAAATATATATTTTAACTCCCTATTATTATTTTTTATATTATTATAGGAAAAAAACAGACGAATACAAACATATACATATACCGAGTTTACATTTAGAACTTTGTATAGGGTTTTCTTCCAGTCTCTGAGTGTTAAGAAAATACGCCTAGGAAAACACAAACACATACCCAGATATTTTTCCACAGAATACCCTTAAAAAGACACAGACATATATCTCTTAAAGGTCAGAGATATTTAACACAAAATACGAATAAAAACAGAATAACATACGTTTGGTGGTGAGCTGTTGCTTTTTCAGAAGTTTGATATTAGAAGGCTTTACGACTAAGCACAGAGACGTTCGCCGGTCCAGGTCTGGTTAAAGAATGAGACATGTCTAAAACAATTCATGATTAAGACAATGACTTTCCAATAAAAGTAGTCCGAGTGTATGAATTTCGTGATGGAACCCGATTGGTTGTTGTGTAGAGATACTGTTTCAGAAAATAGTTCGCGCGCAAGTGCTTCGTCATGGTTTGGTCGATAAAAACGTTATCATAACGTATGAACAGGAAAATTGACCCCACCCTGGATTGAAACCAGATCACTGACCCGCACAAAAAACATCACGCGTAAATTTCTGTTCACGTCACTAGGGCAAAACACAATCGAACAATAGTAGGAAATTTATAAAAGAAACATTCCTGCGTTCATGTGTTCAAATCTGCTACTTAACGTTTTAGCTTTTTTTTTATGTCCTCGACACGACAGAAATATGCCCTCGACACGACAGAAAATATGACCTCGAGACGATAGAAAGACGCCCTCTAGACGACATAAATATGTATGTGTAATGATAGAAAATATGACCTCGAGACGACAGAAAGACGCCCTCGATATGATAGAAATGTGACCACCGGGCAACCAATATTACATTAGTAAGAGATAAGCAAAGAAAGCTCATCACGACAGTAAAGAGACAGGAAACAAGATGGGCAGGGCATATCAGAAAAACTCTGAACAAGGAACCATCAGAGACACAGTTCAATGTTCCTCAAGCTGAAAACGATCAAGCTGTTAATACAAACATTCCACGGGAGGAAGAAATCATCACGGCAATCAAGGGGTTAAAGAATGGAAAAACGCATGACCACGATAACTTAAATGCAGAGTTAGTAAAGTATGAACGTGTGTGTGTATGACCAAAGGCGTTAAAAGAAAAAAAGCTACGTGTTTTGAGTTTTATTAAACATGGATGAGAGAGAGAAAAGAGAGAGAGAGTTAGAGAGAGGGAGAGAGAGAGAGAGAAAAAGAAAGAGAGAGAGAGACAGAGAGAAAGAGAGAGGGAGAGAGAGAGTTAGAGAGAGGGAGAGAGAGAAAGAGAGAGAGAGAAAAAGAAAGAGAGAGAGAAAAGGAGAGAGAGAGAGTTAGAGAGAGGGAGAGAGAGAGATAGAAAGAAAGGGCAAGAAAGAGAGAGAGAGAGAGCGAGAGAGTGAGAGAGAGCGAGAGAATAAAACACAGTCTTATTTTTAGGCTGTTATGAAAGGAAATAATTTTGTTTAACAGACCTGCCCGCGCAGGCTGTGACAGAAAAGATATTGATTTACAACCAAGCGATCACGAAACAGGTGACAATTTTCCCTTTCAGTTAAAATAACGGAGATTTAAGTACTAACGTGTTTGGTAGTTTGCACCATAGCAAGGCGTTTTTCTTTGTGTAGCTAATGGTATGTTCTAAATATTCTTTTTAATGTGATAAAAGTGTTTATTAATTTTTTGCGTTATCAGATTCTGTCTTTTTTATATTTGTTATGTTAACACAAATAAATCTCACATAAATAACAACACGGATAAGTTTTAGTCTTTTTTCCTAGTACATAATCGATTAGTCTTATCAACCACTCTTTACAAATGTTATGTCAAGATAAAAAATACAAATTTAGTATCTGAGTTAACACAGATAGACTATTTTGAAATAGATATTCACCAATACTGCCTAGTGAGAAAACGAATACGCAGACATATCTTTTTGTTTAAATATTTAATACAACACACGCATAACGAATACACTTATATTTTTAAAGATATACATCATAATATAGAGTACCGAATACACACACACACACACACACACACACACACACACACACATTTAGAACCTTGTGTAGGTTATGTCTTCACAGTGTCTGTTAAGAAAAAATATGCCTAGCGAACAACAACGGTCAGATATTTAAACAGAGAAATAACAGCTATATATTTAACATTCTAACGTGTTTCTCACTTTTTTTGTTAAGTTTTTATTTCAAAAATACTTTGTTTGATACTCTATTTTATTTTATTTTTGTAAAACTTTTGTTTAAAATGGTTGGTCGCAAAGAAAAAAAGTTATCTCTAACGGCTTTCTTTCCTCGTCAATAAACCATCTGCCCGCATTACAAATAAACGATAATTGGCTTTATGCTGGAACGTAACGAAACAGACATCGAATTAGAAACATCTGTCACTAGGTAAATAACGGCTCTCGATTTTTTCGAAGGGCTCAAGTAGTAGTAGGGTATGCGCAACTTAGGTAGTATTCTACCCCTCCATCTTGCCCCGCCTCTTCCTATTATCTCCCCCTTGTTATCTCAAGTCCGCCCCCTTGTTAGCTCAACTCCGCCATCTTGTTATCTCCCCCTTGTTAGCTCAAGTCCGCCATCTTGTTATCTCCCCCTTGTTAGCTCAAGTCCACCATCTTGTTATCTCCCCCTTGTTAGCTCAAATCCGCCATCTTGTTATCTCCCCCTTGTTAGCTCAAGTCCGCCATCTTGTTATCTCCCCCTTGTTAGCTCAAGTCCGCCATCTTGTTATCTCCCCCTTGTTATCTCAAGTCCGCCATCTTGTTATCTCCCCCTTGTTAGCTTAAATCCGCCATCTTACCCGCCTCTTCTTGTTAGCTCAAAGCCGCCATCTTACCCGCCTCTTCTTGTTAGCTCAAATCCGCCATCTTGTTATCTCCCCCTTGTTAGCTCAAGTCCGCCATCTTGACCCAAATAACCTCCCCTTGTTAGCTCAAGTCCGCCATCTTGCGCCGCGCACCACCGTTTTTTTGCTATATAAAAGTCACGCGCCACCAGGCGTTTTTGCTATATAAAAGTCACGCGCCACCATCCGCGCCACCAGCGCGCCACCGGAATGATAATCGTTTTGCGCATACCCTACTACTACTTGAGCCCTTCGAAAAAAATCGAGAGCCGTTATTTACCTAGTGACAGATGTTTCTAATTCGATGTCTGTTTCGTTACGTTCCAGCATAAAGCCAATTATCGTTTATTTGTAATGCGGGCAGATGGTTTATTGACGAGGAAAGAAAGCCGTTAGAGATAACTTTTTTCTTTGCGACCAACCATTTTAAACAAAAGTTTTACAAAAATAAAATAAAATAGAGTATCAAACAAAGTATTTTTGAAATAAAAACTTAACAAAAAAAGTGAGAAACACGTTAGAATGTTAAATATATAGCTGTTATTTCTCTGTTTAAATATCTGACCGTTGTTGTTCGCTAGGCATATTTTTTCTTAACAGACACTGTGAAGACATAACCTACACAAGGTTCTAAATGTGTGTGTGTGTGTGTGTGTGTGTGTGTGTGTGTGTGTGTGTGTGTGTGTGTGTATTCGGTACTCTATATTATGATGTATATCTTTAAAAATATAAGTGTATTCGTTATCCGTGTGTTGTATTAAATATTTAATACAAAAAGATATGTCTGCGTATTCGTTTTCTCACTAGGCAGTATTGGTGAATATCTATTTCAAAATAGTCTATCTGTGTTAACTCAGATACTAAATTTGTATTTTTTATCTTGACATAACATTTGTAAAGAGTGGTTGATAAGACTAATCGATTATGTACTAGGAAAAAAGACTAAAACTTATCCGTGTTGTTATTTATGTGAGATTTATTTGTGTTAACATAACAAATATAAAAAAGACAGAATCTGATAACGCAAAAAAATTAATAAACACTTTTATCACATTAAAAAGAATATTTAGAACATACCATTAGCTACACAAAGAAAAACGCCTTGCTATGGTGCAAACTACCAAACACGTTAGTACTTAAATCTCCGTTATTTTAACTGAAAGGGAAAATTGTCACCTGTTTCGTGATCGCTTGGTTGTAAATCAATATCTTTTCTGTCACAGCCTGCGCGGGCAGGTCTGTTAAACAAAATTATTTCCTTTCATAACAGCCTAAAAATAAGACTGTGTTTTATTCTCTCGCTCTCTCTCACTCTCTCGCTCTCTCTCTCTCTTTCTTGCCCTTTCTTTCTATCTCTCTCTCTCCCTCTCTCTAACTCTCTCTCTCTCTCTCTCTCTCTCTCTCTCTCTTTCTTTTTCTCTCTCTCTTTCTCTCTCTCCCTCTCTCTAACTCTCTCTCTCCCTCTCTCTTTCTCTCTGTCTCTCTCTCTCTTTCTTTTTCTCTCTCTCTCTCTCTCCCTCTCTCTAACTCTCTCTCTCTTTTCTCTCTCATCCATGTTTAATAAAACTCAAAACACGTAGCTTTTTTTCTTTTAACGCCTTTGGTCATACACACACACGTTCATACTTTACTAACTCTGCATTTAAGTTATCGTGGTCATGCGTTTTTTTCCATTCTTTAACCCCTTGATTGCCGTGATGATTTCTTCCTCCCGTGGAATGTTTGTATTAACAGCTTGATCGTTTTCAGCTTGAGGAACATTGAACTGTGTCTCTGATGGTTCCTTGTTCAGAGTTTTTCTGATATGCCCTGCCCATCTTGTTTCCTGTCTCTTTACTGTCGTGATGAGCTTTCTTTGCTTATCTCTTACTAATGTAATATTGGTTGCCCGGTGGTCACATTTCTATCATATCGAGGGCGTCTTTCTGTCGTCTCGAGGTCATATTTTCTATCATTACACATACATATTTATGTCGTCTAGAGGGCGTCTTTCTATCGTCTCGAGGTCATATTTTCTATCATTACACATACATATTTCTGTCGTGTCGAGGGCATATTTCTGTCGTGTCGAGGACATAAAAAAAAAAGCTAAAACGTTAAGTAGCAGATTTGAACACATGAACGCAGGAATGTTTCTTTTATAAATTTCCTACTATTGTTCGATTGTGTTTTGCCCTAGTGACGTGAACAGAAATTTACGCGTGATGTTTTTTGTGCGGGTCAGTGATCTGGTTTCAATCCAGGGTGGGGTCAATTTTCCTGTTCATACGTTATGATAACGTTTTTATCGACCAAACCATGACGAAGCACTTGCGCGCGAACTATTTTCTGAAACAGTATCTCTACACAACAACCAATCGGGTTCCATCACGAAATTCATACACTCGGACTACTTTTATTGGAAAGTCATTGTCTTAATCATGAATTGTTTTAGACATGTCTCATTCTTTAACCAGACCTGGACCGGCGAACGTCTCTGTGCTTAGTCGTAAAGCCTTCTAATATCAAACTTCTGAAAAAGCAACAGCTCACCACCAAACGTATGTTATTCTGTTTTTATTCGTATTTTGTGTTAAATATCTCTGACCTTTAAGAGATATATGTCTGTGTCTTTTTAAGGGTATTCTGTGGAAAAATATCTGGGTATGTGTTTGTGTTTTCCTAGGCGTATTTTCTTAACACTCAGAGACTGGAAGAAAACCCTATACAAAGTTCTAAATGTAAACTCGGTATATGTATATGTTTGTATTCGTCTGTTTTTTTCCTATAATAATATATAAAAATAATAATAGGGAGTTAAAATATATATTTTACACATAAAAAATAAATATTTTTATATAGCTGTTTTCAGTAGGCTATATACAATAAATATCTTTAAAAATATCTGTTTTGGTTGTATTCGTTTGTTTTCGTTTATGTTTTCGGTCTTCGTGTTTTTGTATTAAGGTGTTAAATATAAATAAATATCTCTGTTGTTTTTATCTGTGTGTTTTGTTAAGATGTTAACTCCGAGACTAACTTATTATTCCTTATCCGTGTGTTGTATTAAATATCTGTTTTCTATTTAAAAGACATGTCTGTGTATTCGCTTTTTCGCTAGCCAGTGTTGGTAAAGGCTGTTTCAAAGTTAATATGTCTAGGCTAATAGGTATTTTAATAATAGTTGTTTGTTAAATTCTTACATGTGTGTATGGTTTAGCTAAGTTAAGAATTATCCGACTTATTTTTTATGTGGTGGGTATAACGAGAAAAATTCCTTAGTTTAAACCTTATCTACGTTTCTCGTCTATTGTTAAACTCGTGCGAAAGCAAATTATATTTGGGTTTTGAAAAATTATCCGTGATACTTAAAACTTATAATACTTTCTGATAACAACACTCTAAACTTGTATAGAGTAATAGTCTATTTCAAATACTTGCTTGGATGTAGCGCAAAGATGTTTGGGTAGATCGATAAATTGATTTGATTCCACAACACATGCGCTCGATTCGTATTTCTGTACTCACAAGCTGCTTCTATAAAGAACTTCTCATAGTAACTACAAAACATATAACGTTAAAAATAACTAAGGACCCGAGTCACTACAAACTACCTAACCAGCCAGTGAAAATTAGACAACATAATAGTTTAGAAAATAGCGTTTTTTGGCTTTTAAAACAATACTGAACTACACACGGAAAAAGATAGAGATAATACAATCAACATATTACATTAAGTCACCTTGCCATAACCATGATTGAAACTAACATACACTTTAATAAATACTTATATTTTCGTTATTTTAAAAAAAAGGACAGGTCAACTCGGTGCTGTCTCGCGAACGGGCTGGGTTTTAAATCAATATCTTTGTCACAGCCTGCGCGGGGACCATTCTGATATGTTAACACCTCTTTCCTTTGATAACAGAATAAAAAAAAATAAGACTGTGTTTTATTTACCTGTTTATGCGATCTCTCTTTGTCTCTTTTCTCTCTTTCTCTTTCTCTCTCTCTCTTTCTCTCTCTCTCTCTCTCTCTCTCTCATTACATGTATTTAATTTTATGTGTAAGTAACGTCTTTTTGTTCATCTTTTCCCAGATGGAGTCAACTCAACAGCGGGGCTATGCTTGTTTACGCTGCCAGTCTGTTTTCAAGCGAGGTCATGATCTTACTCGCCATATGACCACAGCACACGACCGCCCCAATCACGAGTGTCCTGACTGTGGCATAGTATTTACAAGACCCGATACGCTGAAACGTCACATAGAGAATAAACATGGGTCCAGCTCAGCACAAACAGACACGTCAATGGCACAAACCAAGCTGTTATGTAGCAGATGTGGGGAGACCTTCACGAGGCGCGCCGACCTATTACGACACAGCAAGACCAGGCACTCAATGCCCGGTTTTAGCTGTGACATTTGTGGGAAACAATTTACTCGTCGTGACAATCTACGCATCCACAGAAAACACCAACACACCGCTATCCCTACCCAGCTTTCTACCTCAACGCAGAACCCGACAGCAGACACCACCCCAACACCAACAACAACAGGTGTCACAGTAACACCAGACTCGGCGAACCCACAGACAATACTACCAGATGCCCCATCAACAGCACCGAATCCCCAGTCAGACTCAGCCGCTATGGCGGCCTCTTCCACCACAACAACTTCCACACTACCAAGAGCCCCCTATTCAATAAGTTCCACCCCATCTCACCCACCAAAAAAAGGTCAGACCAAGAAACGCCCAATGACCAATACCCAACCCCATATAAAAAAACCCCGCTTGACGGCTGAAGAAGACAGCTTACAAGACCTACAGGATGATATAAAACAAATCTACACTGATAACTGGGACGCCATTAAAACACACGCTAACATCCACAAATATTTATCGACTTTCACTTTTTTCCATAATAACCAAAGAATTGAATGGGAAAGTCTTTTGCATCCTGTCTTTACACAACAGACAAAAAGATTCAAGATTAACTTCAGTCACCACGTAGTTTTGAGACACAGAGAAACAAACGAATTACGCTTATTTCATGCCTCAAATAATAATAGTTGTGTGTTAGACCAACCCCACTTAGTCAAAAATCTTACAGATTTCAAATCTTTTGTCTCAAACTTACACGACAGCGATATTATCACAAACGCACAATTAAACAGACCCAATACAAAATATTATGTTGAAGCAATCCCGTCCACATCCTTCTATCTATATCATATTCAAAACCACTCAATCGCTTGAACAAACACCACAACAAAGTAGACAAACACACATTCCTAGACGTCCTCAACACACAACAGGCACAGGGTGGGAAAAATATCGGGTTCAGAGCACACAATTCCTCCACCTCCAAAACCATACCACATCACACCTCAACATTTAAACTGTCTCTACACATAAAATATTTCTTACGAGGTGACGACAATATGACGACAATGTGACGACACCCCTCAAGGTCTGGCCTGTACCCCTGTGATATTGTATATTTTGAACATACATCTACCTATATAAATATGTATTATTGTACATTCATATGTGAAAATGTTTGATAATGTTAAAAAATACACCATATAATTATTTTTCAATTGTACATATCACTATGTGAAAATGTATTACGTTAAAAAATTACACCATATAATTGTATATTCATTTGATAAAATATCAATGTCCATTTTGTAAAAAAATACTATATATACTCCTGTTTGCTAATTCAAAAACACTATTGAATATAAAAACTATATTAACTAAAACGCTTTTTTGTTACCTATATCGTCTAACTGTTTGTCTAAATGTTCGTCTAACAGTTCGTATAACTGTTTGTATAACTGTTTGTATAACTGTTTGTATAACTGTTTGTATGTCTCTGTATATAGCGTCTTCCTATTGTCTAAATATATCTCCCTATTATATGTATATATCGTCTAACTATCGTCTTCCTATTGTCTAAATATATCTCCCTATTATATGTATATATCGTCTAACTATCGTCTTCCTATTGTCTAAAAGTCTAAATATATCGTCTTCTTATTATCTAAGTCTATCGTCTAACTGTTCGTATAACTGTTGTAAAATATGTCTATATGTAAAATAAATAATACACAACAATACCGTGTCGCACTTTCGATGGTAGACCTAGGTCTCTAACACTTCACTCCCATATATATATATATATATATATATATATATATATATTGTATATACAACAATTAAAATACACGCACACAATAACCCATACCCCAACACACCCCACTATACATCGTCATCCTCCCCCTCGCACAAAAAACAATACCCGCTTCCTTAAAAAATCCATTAGTAACCTAAGTCCCCGTTATCGATTTTTATATTTTCCTCTTTAACTCAAGTATTCTTTTAAAAGAGATCATTAACTATATACTTCTATCTAACAGTTCACTCCTGCGTCATACATACAACCACCAGCTACACCCCAACACACACCCATGAGTCATCACCGCCAGTCAAAAAAACAATACCCGTTCCCTTAAAAAAAACCTTAGTAACCTAAGTCGCCATCACCACAGATGCATCCTGACAACATCATCACATCTCTGTATATATGAATGTATATATGTATGTCTATATGTCTAAACAAACACACCCAACATCACACAAAAATCCACCCTAACCCACCAGCTACATCGTCACCCACGCCAGCCCAAAAAAGACACTTCAAAAACCCTCTTAGTAACCCAACATTATCGATTTTTTATATTTTTTTATACATATATTGTATACATGTATAAACAAACACATCGATACACTATCAACACAATACTTCACACAAAAATCCACCCTAACCCACCCCGCCAGCTACCCCTACAACATACATCAGCACACACGCCAACACAAAAAAGGCACTTCAAAAAACCTCTTAGTAACCTAATCCAACATTATCGATTTTTATATTTTCCTCTTTACTCAAGTATTCTTTTAAAAGAGATCATTAACTATATACTTCTATCTAACACGTCACTCCTGCGTCATACATACATCCACCAGCTACACCCCAGCACACACCCATGAGGCATCACCGCCAGCCAAAAAGCAATACCCGTTCCCTTAAAAAACCCCTTAGTAACCTAAGCCTCCGTCACCACAGATGCATCCTGACAACGTCACCACATCTCCGTATATATGAATGTATATATATGTGTGTATATATGTCTAAACAAACACACCAATACACTACCACATCACACAAAAATCCACCCTAACCCACCCCGCCAGCTACATCATCACCCACGCCAGCCCAAAAAAGGCACTTCAAAAACCCTCTTAGTAACCCAACATTATCGATTTTTTAAATTTTCCGTCATTATCGATTTTTTATATTTTTTATATATATTGTATAAACAAACACCATTATCGTATATTACTATATAAAAAGTCATACGTCTGATCGTCAGAGGAAGCCCCGCCGCTAAAATATATCGCTATATAAAAAGTCATACACCGCCGCCTGAAACGCCACCGCCTGAAATCGATCGAGTATTTTGCTATATAAAAGTCACACGCCGCCGCCTGAATAATAATCGTTTCCAACATTGTATACTACTCACATGATCCTAGCCAAAGGCCAGATATTAGGCCTTTTTTTTTTTTTTTTAAATTTCCTCGCACGAGGTTGCATATTTTTTCCTCGCATGAGGTTGCATTGGCCCCTGCCCATACCCGGCTCTGGTCAAGACCACATGTCCCAACACACGAAGACCCAATGACACCATGTGTCATTGTAGTGATCTTCTATGTTCTTACACAAAGGACCTCATGACATAAATGTCACTACTGGTCCCTGCGTCTAGACAAAGGACAGATATTAGGCTTTTTTTTTTTTTTTTTTTTATAAATTTTCGCACGAGGTTGCATATTTTTCCTCGCATGAGTTGTTGCCCATACCCGGCTCTGGTTTTTTCCTCGCATGATGTGGTTGCTATTGGACCTCCCAGTCCCCCTAGAAACTCCGGCTCGCTGGTCAAGACCACATGTCCCAACACACGAAGACCCAATGACACCATGTGTCATTGTAGTGATCTTCTATGTTCTTACACAAAGGACCTCATGACATAAATGTCACTACTGGTCCCTGCGTCTAGACACATGATCCTAGCCAAAGGACAGATATTAGGCCTTTTTTTTTTTTTTTTTATAAATTTCCTCGCACGAGGTTGCATATTTTTCCTCGCATGAGGTTGCATTGGCCCCTGCCCATACCCGGCTCTGGTCAAGACCACATGTCCCAACACACGAAGACCCAATGACACCATGTGTCATTGTAGTGATCTTCTATGTTCTTACACAAAGGACCTCATGACATAAATGTCACTACTGGTCCCTGCGTCTAGACTTTTTTTTTTTTAAATTTCCTCGCATGAGGTTGCATATTTTTTCCTCGCATGAGGTTGCATTGGCCCCAGCCCAAACCCGGCTCTGGTCAAGACCACATGTCCCAACACACGAAGACCCAATGACACCATGTGTCATTGTAGTGATCTTCTATGTTCTTACACAAAGGACCTCATAACATAAATGTCACTACTGGTCCCTGCGTCTAGACACATGATCCTAGCCAAAGGCCAGATATTATATTATTATTATTTTTTTTTTCCTCGCTTGAGGTCGCATATTTTTTCCTCGCATGAGGTCGCATAAGTACCCGCCCAAACCCGGCCCTGGTCAAGACCACATGTCCCAACACAAGAAGACCCAATGACAAACTGTGTCACTGTAGTGATCTTCTGTGTTCTAACACAAGAGACCTAATGACACATGAATGTCTTTTTTTTTTTTTTTTTTTCCCTCGCTTGAGATCGCATATTTTTTCCTCGCATGAGGTCGCATTAGCCCCGCCCAAAACCCGGCCCTGGTCAAGACCACATGTCCCAACACAAGAAGACCCAATGACAAACTGTGTCACTGTAGTGATCCTCTGTGTTCTCACACAAGGGACCTAATGACACATGAATGTCACTGTACCGGTCCCTGTATCTAGACACATGATCCTAGCCAAAGGCCAGATATTAGTTTTTTTTTTTTTTTTAATATTCCTCGCACGAGGTTGCATATTTTTTCCTCGCATGAGGTTGCATTGGCCCCTGCCCATACCCGGCTCTGGTCAAGACCACATGTCCCAACACACGAAGACCCAATGACACCATGTGTCATTGTAGTGGTCTTCTATGTTCTCACACAAAGGACCTCATGACATAAATGTCACTACTGGTCCCTGTGTGTAGACTTTTTTTTTCCCCTCGCATGAGGTCGCATATTTTTTCCTCGCATGAGGTCGCATTGTCCCCGCCCCAAACCCGGCTCTGGTCAAGACCACATGTCCTAACACAAGAAGACCCAATGACAAAATGTGTCACCTAGTGATCTTCTGTGTTCTCACACAAGGGACCTAATGACACAAGAATGTCTTTTTTTTTTCCTCGCTTGAGGTCGCATATTTTTTCCTCGCATGAGGTCGCATTGTCCCCGCCCCACACCCGGCTCTGGTCAAAACCCAATGACAAACTGTGTCACTGTGGTGATCTTCTGTGTTCTCACACAAGAGACCTAATGACACATGAATGTCACTGTATTGGTATCCCTTTGTCTAGACACACGATCCCAGCCAAAGGCCAGATATTTTTTTTTTCCTCGCTTGAGGTCGCATATTTTTTCCTCGCATGAGGTCGCATTAGTACCCGCCCAAACCCGGCCCTGGTCAAGACCACATGTCCCAACACAAGAAGACCCAATGACAAACTGTGTCACTGTAGTGATCTTCTGTGTTCTCACACAAGAGACCTAATGACACATGAATGTCACTGTACCGGTCCCTGTGTCTAGACACATGATCCTAGCCAAAGGCCAGATATTTTTTTTTCCCCCTCGCTTGAGGTCGCATATTTTTTCCTCGCATGAGGTCGCATTATCCCCGCCCTAACTCGGCCCTGGTCAAGACCACATGTCCCAACACAAGAAGACCCAATGACAAAATGTGTCACTGTAGTGATCTTCTGTGTTCTCACACAAGAGACCTAATGACACATGAATGTCTTTTTTTTTTTTTTTTCCTCGCTTGAGGTCGCATATTTTTTCCTCGCATGAGGTCGCATTATCCCCACCCAAACCCAGCCCTGGTCAAGACCACATGTCCCAACACAAGAAGACCCAATGACAACATGTGTCACCGTAGTGATCTTCTGTGTTCTCACACAAGAGACCTAATGACACATGAATGTCACTGTACCGGTCCCTGTGTCTAGACACATGATCCCAGCCAAAGGCCAGATATTAGGCCGTGGGGTTTTTACAGCATTAATTATGCTGAGTTTAAGTTCAGATTAACGGTAATTTGGGGTTAATAAAATAACAGGGTATGAGAAAATGGTTTTGAAAATATAAATAATTTATTAAATTGGACTATTTGTTCTCTAGATGGGAGATAAAAGTCAGCACACATGTGCTTAGATGGTAAGGGAGAGAACTATTTTAGACTTTAATATTTCCTAGGTGTACATTGTTCTGCTTTATAAAATTAGCATAACGACCATTTTTAATAAACTGGAAGTAAGAGAACATAGCAATTGAGCATAAACCACTAAGGGAGATAACAATACTATTAGCGCCCTTTACAGTTAAGAGAACGGAGAGCAGAATAAAACGCACGTGAAATGTGAGCGAAGTGTAAAAATTTATAGAATGAAGTCACTGAGTTGTTTATGAAGTATAAACAGTTATGAAGCACAGTTCACGGGGTTGACAGAGTAAGGTTAAAGCGTGAAAGGGGAGATTAGGTGAGTGAACTGAGGAATGGACCAATCGCATTAACTTGAAAACAGAAATGAGGATCATAGGAATAAATTGAAGGAGAAAAGAGATTAGTTTCACCAGAAACCTCAACCAGGGTAGACGTGCCGCGCTGGGCGCTCAAGAAGTGTGAAACCTGCGGTTTGCAGAAGGTCTACAGAAAAAGCTAGACATAGAAATGTAGTGATAGGAATTCAGGAGAATAGCTTAGATTTGATTGATAATTTGTGCTGTTAAACATAGGACTAGCTCATAGGTGGTGCTAGTAGGACTGTGATAAGTAACGGACTTCTGTGTAATTACGGTAAGAGAAACATTTCTACGCATAAGATATGAAGAGAGACATGTTTTCAGAAATACAGTCCACATATTGTCACAGGGTAATGACACTCACATTTAAGGGAGCGAGCGACAGAAGAGAATAATGAAGATAAATTTTAACAGGCACCAATTTTAGTTAGAGAAAATGTTTTCAGAATTATAGCCAAGAGACTACATGAGGATAATGCTGCACAGATTTAAGGGAGCGATTGAACAGAGTGAATATAGAAGTTGAACCTTCGACTAAGTACAGAGCGGATAATTTGTAAAATAAATATCCAGGATTAGCTGTCATGACTATGAAATAGAGTCATAGTCTACGGCTATAGTAAGAAGTAAAAGCTGGAAGTGCTCAAACATCTACAGAGTTTATTCTGCGCTCTCTCATGTCGGAGTAAGTATGGTGGATGCCATATGAGTAGTAGACATTGTTTGATTTTTCACAGGTATAACAGTTATTATGATATGGAAAAAACTCTGCATTTCAAAGAGTAAGCCCAACTAAGTTGAGATAGGAGATAAAATGATCTCAGGGATCTGGCAGAACTTATAAGAATCATGAGGGAAAATAGTAGTCTTTGAGAATGAACTTTAGTAAGATATGTATATAAAGAAATGAGTAAGAGGTTGCAGAAGAGACAAAATAGATCTATAGTTTGAGATGTCTAATGAATTATGTCTGAAGAGCATGGAAAGTAACTCATGTAAATAAAAGTTGTTTTTGAAGTTGAATCCCATCACTCCAGTTGCTTTGATGTGTGAAGAGATTAAGGAATAGAGAGTTATTAGAAGTGAGTTAGGATAAGGAATAATAGGAACACCCTATACGTATCAGTCGCTATTCAACACCAAGGAGGGAAGAACGTGGTCTGGGTTGAAAGAGACGAACCTTATCTCATCCAGGAATCACCATCTCTGGCGAAAAGGGCCAGTCAAAGGGATAGCTCTAACTTGGAAGATAGGTCAAGGAAGGAAATTTGACCATTTGAAATAATAACTAGGCCTGCCACAGTCACCTAGTATCATTGTGATATAAATAAAAGAAGAACTGGCACTGTCACAGTGGAGTGGCTGCCTCCTTACGGCCTCCATGCAGGCCGTCCTCCTCCTTTTCAGCCGGGCTTTGGACCGGCCTAGGCGGAGTTCAATTTAACACATGAAGAGTAAAAGAAGCGGCTCAAACATGATGAAGACCATTCGCTGACGACGACACAAACTTAACACTAGTTTCATCTTTGTACTGTCATATAAATAATAAGCCGACTGTTTCCTCAGACATGAAGCGACTAATATGAGTTTGTGTATTGCGCAGGACACTTCATCCTGTAAAACATGCTGTTACAGAGACCACTACTTTAGTGCAGGCTTCTTAAAACGGGGACAGCAACAGTGGTGGCTTCATGCTCCATAAGGAGCAAAGACAAGGAACTGATGATGAGTAGGATGATGAAGAAGATGACGTGTCATGTTGTTGGGACGATGCCTGAAGTGTTATTATCCTGCCCAACAATGTTCTCTAGTTATAGAAGTCTGAAACTCTTGTGTCGTCATATCTTTATACTGTACTTCACTTTCCATACCGTATCTCCTCTTTCCCCTCTTCCTTCTCCATCCTGTGTATATGAGAATCCTCACAAGAACTCTTGTCACTCAGGCAGAACGGTCACAGTTCTCAGCAACACTGTACCAGCAGACGTCAT